>CAKXYN010000330.1:0-426421 GCA_935064755.1 Tragelaphus eurycerus
GGTTCTCCAGGTTTGATTCATGAGGCCGGGTGCTCAGGGCTGGTCCACTGGGGTAACCCTGGGAGATGGGATGGTGAGGGAGGCGGAGGCGGGAATGAGGGTCAGGATGGGAAACACATGTACACTCATGGATGATTCATGTGAATGCATGGCAAAAGCCGCCACAATATTGTAAAGCAATTAGCATCCAATTAAAAAAAAGGAATGCATTTGAATCAGTTCTAACGAGGTGAATTAAACTGGAGCCTATTGTACTGAGTGAAATAAGTCAGAAAGAAAAACACCAATACAGTATACTAAAGCCTTTATGACATTACTTTGTCAACAAAGGTCCGTCTAGACAAGGCTATGGTTTTTGCAGTGGTCATGTATGGATGTGGGAGTTGGACTATAAAGAAAGCTGAGTGCCAAAGAATTAGTGCTTTTGAACCGTGGTGTTGGAGAAGACTCTTGAGAGTCTCTTGGACTGCAAGGAGATCCAACCAATCCATGCTAAAGGAGATCAGTCCTGAATATTCATTGGAAGGACTGATGCTAATGCTGAAACTCCAATATTTTGGCCACCTGATGTGAAGAGCTGACTCATTTGAAAAGACCTTGATGCTGGGAAAGACTGAGGGCCGGAGGAGACGGGGCTGACAGAGGATCAGATGGTTGGATGGCACCACTGTCTCAATGGACATGAGTTTGGGTTAATTCTGGGAGCTGGTGATGGACAAGAAGGCCTGGCATGTTGCAGTTCATGGGATCACAAAGAGTTGGACAAGACTGAGCGACTGCACTGAACTGTACTGAATGCATATATATGGAATTTAGAAAGATCATCCCGATGAACCTATATGCCGGACAGCAAAATAGACACAGATGGAAAGAACAGTCTTTTGGACTCTGTGGGAGAAGCCGAGGGTGGGATGATTTGAGAGCGTAGCGTTGAGATGTGTATATTATCATATGTGAGGTGGATTGCCGGTTCAGGTTCAATGCATGAGACAGGGTGCTCAGGGCTGGTGCACTGGGATGACCCTGGGGGATGGGATGTGAAGGGTGATGGGATGTGAAGGGTGATGGGAGGGCAGTTATGGATGGGGAACACATGTGTGCCCATGGCTGATTCATGTCAATGTTTGGCAAAAATCACTATAATTTTGTAAAGTAATTAGCCTCCAATAAAATAAACAAATTAATTTAAAAAAGCAAACAAACCAGAGCAAACACTGAGTAACTCAGTTTGCGTGGGAATTTCCATGTTTAAACACTGAGAGTGCCGTGTCTGAGGAAATGCTGCTTCCTGGTTTTAAAATGGAAATTTCTGCATCGTGGAAGTCTCCTTATTCCTGAGCAAACTGGAATAACTGGTCACCCTGCCTATAGTCTTCTTTATACTTGTGCTTTTGATTCACCCTCAGTCAGAGTGGATGGATGCTCTGATGTCATCCATTACTCACAGAGAAGATGGTGCCGGCAGGGCCAAGAAATGTTCATACAAATCTTTTGTCTGTGTTTTAGCCAGCATATATCAGAGGTGGAAGGAAATTCAAGAGTATATTGGCTTTTGTGAATAAAGAATTGATAAATGAACATGTGTTTCATCCCCCAAGGTTTTTCTGGCCTCCTTTATCATTGCTAGTTTTTTTTTTTTTTTTTGTCAGAATATTTCACATAATATTACATCTTTAAGAAATTTTGTCTGACTCTTTGTGACCCCATAGCTTCTCTGTCCATGGAATTCTCCAGGGAAGAATACTGAAGTGAGTTGTCTATCCCTTCTCCAGGGGATCTTTCCAACACAGGGATCAAACCCAGGTCTCCTGCAATGCAGGCAGATTTTTTACCATCTGAGTCACCAGGGGAACCCCATGTACACAACACAGTATTATTAGCCATGGGCACTATGCTCTGTAGTGGATCTCCTGAACTTATTATTTTTGCATAATTGAAAGTGTTTGTTGTTGTTCAGTCTCTCAGTTTTGTCTGACACTTTGCCACCCCATGGACTGCCGTGTGCCAGGCTTCTCTGTCCTACACCATCTCCCTGAGTTTGTTCAAACTCATGTCCATTGAATCATTGATGCCATCCAACCATCTCATCCTCTGTTATCCCCTTCTCCTCTTGCCTTTAATCTTTCCCAGCACCAGGGTCTTTTCCAATGAGTTGGCTCTTTGCACCAGGTGCCCAGGGTATTGGAGCTTCAGCTTCAGCATTAGTCTTTTCAATAAATATTCAGGGTTTATTTCCTTTAGGATTCACAAGTTTGATCCCCTTGCTGTCCAAAGGACTCTCAAGAGTCTTCCCCAGCACCATAGTTCAAATGGATCAATTCTTCAGTGCTCAGCCTTTTTTATTGTCCAGCTCTCACATCCATAGACAACTACTATAAAAACCATAGCTTTGACTATACAGACCTTTGTTGGCAATGTGCTGTTTCTACTTTTTAATACACTGTCTAGGTTTGTCATGGCTTTTCTTCCAAGGAGCAAGTGTCTTTTAATTTCCTTAATACTGGTAAGGGCCATGAGTGTATACTTAATCCCAATTTGTTGGGTTACATACATTAATTATGTGCAGCTTTATATATGTAAATCACAACATAAAAACGTGGTTTTAAATAAATATAAATTTCTTTCAAAACAAGCTCTTATAAGTCCTGGCCCTTTTTTGCTTGCAGAAAAAATTTTACATGTTTTAAAGATAAAATTCAATAGAAAAACTAATTTATGGTTTATTGTACAAATATTAAATCTCTCTTTCTGTATCAAGGTCAGTTCTTGGCTCTGAAGACCCAGTTGTTATTAATACAGAATTATCTCCAGCTTCAGGGAATTCCTTGCTTGGTGGGCTTGTTGTTAATCAGACAATAGAAACAATCAAGGTGGTTAAAGTTATGATCAAGTATGGAGAGCTGTGGGAACATGTAGCTAGATCCATAACCTAGCCAGGGCTGTAGAAGTTTCACATACTGGGGAGGGTTCCCTGAGAGAACTGAGTTATGTCTATACTGAGAGGTAAAGGATGAGTAGGTGTAGATTTGGGACAGTTAGTTAAGAAGAGAGAGAGTGATTGAGAGAGAGAGTGAGATAGAGGGAGACAGAGAGAGAACAACAGTAAGCCTGATACTGCTATGGTAGGGATCCTGTGCATTAGGTCATTTATTCCTCATGACAACATAGATACTCAAGTGACTAGAGATGAGGGATCTGAGGCATAAGGATACAGAGCCAGTAACTGAAGTTCACACTGGTAGAAACGATAGAATTGCTACTTGATCCCATGTGGGGAATTGTGAAAGATTTGAGAGGTATGAGGGCCATGGAGAGGGTTAGTTGGATCCACCAGGAAGAACCAAAGAGAGAGATACTAAGGCAGGAGTTGACAAACTCCTGTGTGGCCCACGTTGAGCTGCTGTCTGATTTTGGAAACGTGTGTTTTACTGGGTCAGAGTTACACTCATTTTCTTATATCTTTTCTGTCGCTGCTTTTGAGCTACAAATGCATATTGGGTGAAAAATTGCAACCGAGCCCATATGACCCACAATGCCAAAATATCTACTCTTTTGCCTTTCATAGGGAAAGTTTGCTGACTTTTTGCTAAGCTATCTAAAGGCCAGTGGTCAAGGGACTATCTGAAGCAGGTTGACATTAATTTTTAAGAGCATAAGAATTTATTGTGGATTGTTGTTGTTCAGTTGCTAAGTTGTGTCTGACTCTTTGTAACCCCATGAACTGCAACGCATCAGGCTTCCCTGTCCTTCACTATCTCCCTGAGTTTGCTCAAACTCATGTCCATCGAATCAATGATGCCATCCAGCCATCTCATCCTCTGTCATCCCGTCCTCCTCCTGACCCCAATCCCTCCCAGCATCAGGGAGGGTCTTTTTCAATGTCAACTCTTCACATGAGGTGGCCAAAGTATTGGAGTTTCAGCTTCAGCATCAGTCCTTCCAATGAACACCTAGGACTGATATCCTTTAGGATGGACTGGTTGGATCTCCTTGCAGTCCAGGGACTCTCAAGGGTCTTCTCCAACTCCACAGTTCAAAAGCATCAATTCTTGTGTGCTCATCTTTCTTCACAGTCCAACTCTCACATCCATACATGACCAGTGGAAAAACCATAGCCTTGACTAGATGGACCTTTGTTAGCAAAGTAATGTCTTTGCTTTTGAATATGCTATCTAGGTTGGTCGTAACTTTCCTTCCAAGCAGTAACTGAACTGAACTGAATTGAAGTCGCTCAGTCATGTCCGACTCTTTGTGACCCCATGGACTGTAGCCTACCAGGCTCCTCTGTCCATGAGATTTTCCAGGCAATAGTACTGGAGTGGATTGCCATTTCCTTCTCCAGGGGATCTTCCCGACCCAGGGATTGAACCCCGGCAGACGTTTTACCGTCTGAGCCACCAGGGAAGTCCTCCAAGCAGTAAGTGTCTTTTAATTTCATGGCTGCAATTACCATCTGCAGTGATAATTGGGGCCCAGAAAAATAAAGTCTGACACTGTTTCCACTATTTCCCCGTCTATTTGCCATGAAGTGATGGGATCAGATGTCATGATCTTCGTTTTCTGAATGTTGAGCTTTAAGCCAAACTTTTTGACTCCCCTCTTTCACTTTCATCAAGAGGCTTTTTAGTTCCTCTTCACATTCTGCCATAAGGGTGTCATCTGCATATCTGAGGTTATTGATATTTCTCCCGGCAATCTTGATTCCAGCTTCTGCTTCTTCCAGCCCAGCGATGCTCATGATGTACTCTGCATATAAGTTAAATAAGCAAGGTGACAATATACAGCCTTGACGTACTCCTTTTTCTATTTGGAACTAGTCTGTTGTTTCATACCCAGTTCCAACTATTGCTTCCTGACCTGCATATAAGTTTCTCAAGAGGCAGGTCAGGTGGTCTGGTATTCCCATCTCTTTCACAATTTTCCACAGTTTATTGTGATCCCCACAGTCAAAGGCTTTGGCATCTTCAATAAAGCAGAAATAGATGTTTTTCTGAAACTCTCTTGCTTTTTTGATGATTCAGAGGATGTTGGCAGTTTGATCTCTGGTTCCTTTACCTTTTCTAAAACCAGCTTGAACATCAGGAAGTTCTTGGTTCAGGTATTGCTGAAGCCTGGCTTGGAGAATTTTGAGGATTACTTCATTAGCGAGTGAGATGAGTGCAATTGTGCAGCAGTTTGAGCATTCTTTGGCATTGCCTTTCTTTGGGATTGGAATGAAAACTAGCCTTTTTGAGTCCTGTGGTCATTGCTGAGTTTTCCAAATTTGCTGGCATATTGAGTGCAGCACTTTCACAGCATCATCTTTCAGGATTTGAAATAGCTCAACTGGAATTCCATCACCTCCACTAGCTTTGTTCGTAGTGTTGCTTTCTAAGGCTCTCTTGACTTCACATTCCAGGATGTCTGGCTCTAGGTGAGTGATCACACCATCATGATTATCTGGGTCATAAAGATCTTTTTTGTTCAGTTCTTCTGTGTATTCTTGCAACCTCTCCTTAATATCTTCTGTTTGTGTTAGGTCCATACCATTTCTGTCCTTTATCAAGCCTATCTTTGCATGAAATATTCCCTTAGTATCTCTAATTTTCTTAAAGAGATCTCTAATATTTCCCATTTGGTTTTTTTCCTCTCTTTCTTTACAATGATCGCTGAGGAAGGCTTTCTTATCACTCCTTGCTATTCTTTGGAACTCTGCATTCAGATGCTTATATCTTTCCTTTTCTCCTTTCTTTTTTGCTTCACTTCTTTTCACAGCTATTTGTAAGGCCTCCTCAGACAGCCATTTTACTTTTTTGCATTTTTTTTTCCATGGGGATGGTCTTGATTCCTGTCTCCTGTACAATGTCATGAACCTCCATCCATAGTTCATCAGGCACTCTGTCAGAACTTGTCCTTTAAATCTGTTTCTCACTTCCACTGTATACTCATAAGCGATTTGATTTAGGTCACACCTGAATGGTCTAGTGGTTTTACCTACTTTCTTCAATTGAAGTCTGAATTTGGCAAGAAGGAGTTCGTGATCTGAGCCACAGTCAGCTCACAGGCTTGTTTTTGCTGTCTGTATAGAGCTTCTCCATGTTTGGCTGCAAAGAATATAATCAATCTGATTTCAGTGTTGACCATCTGGTGATGTCCATGTGTAGAGTCTTCTCTTATGTTGTTGGAAGAGGGTGTTTGCTATGACCAGTGCGTTCTCTTGGCAAAACTCTATTAGCCTTTGCCCTGTTTCATTCCGTACTCCAAGGCCAAATTTACCGGTTACTCCAGGTGTTTCTTGACTTCCTACTTTGCATTCCAGTCCCCTATAATGAAAAGGACATCTTTTTTGGGTGTTAGTTCTAAATGGTCTTGTAGGTCTTCATAGAACCGTTCAACTTCAGCTTCCTCAGCTTTACTGGTTGGGGCATAGGCTTGAATCACCATATTGAATGGTTTGCCTTGGAAACGAACAGAGATTGTTTTTGAGATTGCATCCAAGTACTGCATTTTGGACTCTCTTGTTGACTATGATGGCTACTCCATTTCTTCTAAGGGACTCCTGTCCACACTAGTAGATATAATGGTCATCTGAGTTAAATTCACCCATTCCCGTCCATTTTAGTTCTCTGATCCTAGAATGTCGACGTTCACTCTTGCCATCTCCTGTTTTAGCACTTCCAATTTGCCTTGATTCATGGACCTGACATTCCACTTTCCTATGCAATATTGCTCTTTATAGCATCAGACCTTGCTTCTATCACCAGTCACATCCACAACTGGGTATTGTTTTTTTGCTTTGGCTCCATCCCTTCATTCTTTCTGGAGTTATTTCTCCACTGATGTCCAGTAGCATATTGGACACCTACTGATCTGGGAAGTTCCTCTTTCAGTATCCTATCATTTTGCCAGGTTGTGTTGCAATCTGGCCAGCTCACTGTAAATTTGCTAACAAAGGACAAGGTTGGCAGCTCAGCCTGTTTTTGCACCTTCCTCCAAGCAAACCCATGTCCGAGCTCAGGGGTGGCGGCTGAGAGGAGCCACCCTATGTCCGAGGTCAGGAGTGGCGGCCAAGGGGAGCTACCCCACGTCCACTGAGCAGCAGCTACACAGGAGCAGGAGGGCTAACAGAAGCTACTCCACATTCAAGGTCAGGAGGGGTGATCTCGTCCAAGGTAAGGAGCATCGGTTGAGCTTTGCTTGAGCAGCCATGAAGAGATACCCCACTTCCAAAGTAAGAGAAACCCAAGTAAGATGGTAGGTGTTGTGAGAGGGCATCAGAGGGCAGACACACTGAAACCATAATCAAAGAAAACTAGCCAATCTGATCACATGGACCACAGCTTTGTCTAACTTAATGAAACTGAGGCATGCTGTGTGGGCCACCCAAGACGGGTGGGTCATTTTGGAGAGATCTGACAGAAACTGGTCCACTGGAGAAGGGAATGGCAAAGCATTTCAGTATTCTTGCCTTGAGAACCCCATGAACAGTATGAAAAGACAAAATGAGAGTATTCTGAAAGAGGAACTCCCCAGGTCGGTAGGCGCCCAATATGCTACTGGAGATCAGTGGAGAAATGACTCCAGAAAGATTTAAGAGATGGAGCCAAAACAAAAACAATACCCAGTTGTGGATGTGACTGGTGATAGAAGCAAGGTTCGATGCTGTAAAGACCCACAACCATTACCTGAGTCATTAGATTCATGCACTGTATCCCAGACCAGTATCATCTTTATGTTATTCTGAATCAAGGTGACATTCTTATCTTCTTTATCCAGTACCTTCAGTGATATTTCTGAGAGTAGTGAGGGTTATAGAAGGGAGTTTATTTAGTAATTGTGCCAATAGTGGAACACATACTTCCATTATTTGCATACATAAAAATAAAAATTTTATAAATATGTAAACATGCTATATATTACATAATGCATATTATATGCATATAATGGTATTATTTGTTATAAGTTATACCATTTGGTACACATAATAACAGCATATGTGTATATCATTTGAATTTATGAATGATTGTAAGAGAACATTATAAGCAATTATTCAACAACATATTAGGAAACCTAGGTAAAATGGAGAAAGTCCTAGAGACATGGTATACCAAAAAGTGACTTAATAAATTGGAAAATCAGAACTATCCAGTAACAGGTAAGTACAGTGAATCAGTATCCAAATTTTTCCAAAATGAAAAGACCAGGAGAGCTGGCTTCTACAGTGAATTTTCCCAGCCATTCATGGAAGAATTAACACTAATTCTTTGTAAACTTTTCCACAGAATAGAAGAGAAAGAGCACTACCTAAATAATTCTGAGACCATCATTACCAAAGAAACAAACAAGATAATATATCAAAGAAATCTCAATAGAAAGCCAATATCTATTGTGAACATAGATATACACATAGTCAACAAAATACAAGGAAAATTTTTATTCAAGGAAACTCAAGATTTGTATGCTGAAAACTACAAAAGACTGTTGAAAGACATTAGAAACTCTAAATAAATCATAAGACATCCTATGTTTATGGATTGGAACCATCATATATCTCAAAAGTCCCTGAAATAATCTATAGATTCAATGCAATATGTATCAACATTCTGACATCACTTAATTAATTTTTTGTTAGAAATGGAAAGTTCATCCTATAATCTATAAAGGATTACAAGTGGCTTAGAAAAACAAAGCAATCTTAAAAATGAAAAACAAATTTGGAGGAGTTATAATTTATGATTTCAAAACTTATTGCCAACCCACAGTATTCAAAACAGTGTGAAAATGTCATTTGAATACAGACCAGTAAAACAGAATTGAGGATTCAGTAATAAATTCATTCATCTATGATCATTTGATTTTCAAGAAGCAGTAACAAGAAACTTCAATGGCCAAATTAAAATCTGTTCAACAATGATACTGAGACATCTGCTTTTCAGAAGCAAATGAAGGAATTCAGTGACCTACTTCACACAACAAATTTTTAAAAAATTAACTCAAAGTAGGTTGAAGATCTACATTTAAAAGTTAAGACTAGAACAAGTAGGACAAAAACACAGGGGTATAAATCTTCATGACCTTGGATTAGGAAATGTATTATTAGATATGAAAAAATATGCAGAACAGCAAAAGTCCCAATAGATTATACGACCATCATCAAAGTGGAAACATCTATTCATTAAAGTGAAAAGATCACAAAAAAGTGAAAAGGCAATTGCAGAACATATTCATTAAGACATATCTGATTGGATCTACTATTAGAATATACACAGATCTCTTACAGCTTAAAAACCAAATGCCAAATAACTGATTTTGTAAAGAAAGAAAAAACACTTGAGTAGAGATTCCTCCAATAAAAATAGACAAATTCAACAATGACATGAAAAGATGTTTTGGCATCTTTAGTTGCAGGGAAATGTAGATGAAAGCATGAGATAGCACCTGACACACACCAGAATGGCTAAAAGGAAAAGAAAGCAAAATGGAAGTAACAAGTGTTGCTGAGGATGAGGAAGTTGAAACCCTCATGCATTTCTGTTGAAAATATAAAATGGAGAAATAACCACTTTGGAAAACTAGTTTTGTGTTTCCTCAAAAAGTTGAAAATAGAACTACCACATCACTAAGCAATTTGAAACACTATTATGTGCCCCAAAGAACTTTATTCAACAGTTATTCAAACCAAAGTGTATACTGCAGGGATTTTTTTGAATGGAAATGAAGTGGTAAGACTCATCATCTGAGTGAGGCCAGCTTTGTGTGAGGCCTGGGTGGGCAATCAAGTGAGCAGGTGGTGATGGATGAGGAGTGGCTGGTGCTTCTGTCTTCTTAGCCCTAGGCATCCAACTAAGGATGCAAACTTGTGGGCTCCTTCTGCACAAGGCTCAAGTGGTCTGGGTCAATATGGGGCCTTTGTTGAATTCCTAAGTAGAGAGTTGGGCTAGGGTAATGAAGCCCAGTGACACTCTCTCTTTCCATCTGCTCCAGATGGGAGCCACTTTGAGTATGTGTGGTGTGGTTCATGTCAACCTGCCCATTCTGACATAACATCCTACCAGGTCATTTGAGTTTCCCATAGGCCTGTGAATTGAAATTATTGGTCAGGGGCATGGCGGATCCTTGCCAGGAGAAATAAACAAAGGCTGAGTGGCCAAGGAACTGGGCCAGGGTCTGGATGTGGTTGCTGTCCAAGGACAGGGCTGGGTGGGGAACATGGTACCACCTTGAATATCCTCCTTCTGACATTTCTAGACAGAGTTCTTGGGTCCATCATCCCAGCAGAGTCTGAAAAGACCTCTGACTTGCCCAAACATGTATAGGATCCAGTGCAGGATGGTATCATCTTGGCAATTAATGAAGAACACAGAGAGTTCTCTAGGACACATTGCACTGGAGGTCAGTTCCTGAAATGTCTTTAATACCACCCCTCTGTTTGTTTTAAGAAAATAAGATGCCAAGTGTCAAGGGGACATTCCAAAATTGCAGAAATGATACTCTATAAGAGGTTCTGACCCTTGGGGTTTGGAGAGAGAGGGGATAACAGTAGATGCTGAGAACAGACCTTTCTGGCTTGGAGTACGTGTCCAAATCTCATGAAAGGGGAAATGAAAGAATGAATTCCTTTTTACCAGAGCATGTGTTAGCACACTCATTCTCAAACACTTCTTGAGAAAGAGATCTGTTTCCTCTGCATTGACGGTAGCTCTTGTTTAAGTTCTGGCAGTCTATATAAATTCTACAGGACAGTTTCCACGATGGCCCACACTTGTTGATGTCTGGAACACAGCAGAACGAAAGGTCACTTCACAAAGGTGTGAATTCCACTGTGAATTCACATGGCTTTGGCCTCCATCCTGATTCTTACACAAGGACTGAACTGACTCAGCTCCTCAGTAGCTCTCCTGGAGTTGGGCTGAGCTAAAACCAGCTGTTCCAGAATGCTGGCTTGCTATTCTGCTAATCTCTGCTCTCTGGCTGTATCTGAGGGTGTACCTCAATTCAGACTCCCATATGGGGGCTGGAAGGAAGTCTGCATCCCCAATGTAGGTCTTTTGGGGTAGACAGAGGCAATGATTCTGTTCCAGACCATCCTCTTGGTACTGTTTGCATCATCAGGGACCTGCATGTGAACTTCAGTCAGTCCTAAATGTGAGTGACAATGACATTGAAGGCTTTCCACGATGCTGAGGAAATGGAGGGAAGTTACGGCTGGGGGATTATCCAGAGTAATATCAATCATTTGCACTGAGGTTAGATCTAGGTGGTCAGGCTCCAACACATTGCTCTCCTCCATCACCCCTTTAGCTATAGAATCCCTAGAATACCCTGAAATCCTCATCAGGCACGTCCCCAGCTCTCAATGTTAAGACTTCTCAAGATGCTTGAGGAAGTCTCTGGGGAGTCTTTCTGTCTCCACTGCTGGAGAAATCCTATTTTATCAGAGCCTGTTATGCATGGGAAATGAGGAAGCAGCAGGAAGCTGCTTATACCTGAATTGTTGCGAGTGTTTTCTGGCATCTTACCTCTTCCTGTTCCTAAACATAATAAAAAAGGTGCCCATGACCCATGTCTCCTTAGAGTAGGTCAGGAAAGCATAAAGCAAGTGTTAGACACCAATGATAAGAACAACAACAACTTAGTAAAAATGCAGGAATAGGATGTTTGGCCCTTGTACATGTTTGAGCTCCTTGCAGTCAGGAGACTAATGACTTTTAGAGCCTGGAAGGACTCACAGGGTCATGATCAGTCAGGGAAGACAATTGGTCTTCCCAAGGTCAGAATTTCTTATCCAGACTATTGATGTCCCATTCTAAGGCCCCAGGTCCAGGTTGTGGGTAGTATTAACATAAGGATATGAATGGAAGAGGGAGGGATGCACAGCTGAGGAATTCCTGTTCGGCCCCCATCTGAGCACTGAGACTTTCTCCTCTCAGATGATGGCAATAGCTGGAGACTCCTATTAAAGGCTGAGGGATAGGAAGGAGTGAGTGGGGGCATATGGGAATGAGTGCTGGAAGGAGAAGACATGAGGATGGGAGATTCCTCAACCTGACAAGCGTAGTCCAAGGAAGGAGCTGGAATGCAGTTACAGCAGCAGTCAGATTTTCTCTCCATGTTCAAGAGTCTGCATATCTCTGTAAGACACAGACATACACATTGTCTAAGGGCACAAAGGAATCTTTAGGATACCTCCAGGGTCATGTAAGGGCTGTGCAGTTACCATAACATCTTTTTATTTTTCTTTTATAAAATTTACTTTCTCCCAAATTTTAAATAATAAATGGATACTTGGAAAACAGAAAAAAAGTAAAAAAAAAAAAAAAAAAAAAATCACCCAGAAGTCTAGTATCCTAGAATATTGTAGGGTTTTTTTTGTTTGTTTGTTTGTTTTGTTTTTTGGTAACTCATTGTTTCAAATATACTAGGAATAATTTATTTTATTACCAATAATAAAGACTATTTTAAGTAAATGAAGAGTACTTCACAATGAAAAATCATATAATTTCCCTCCCTCATTTTAAAAATAATTATGGTAAAATGCCCATAGCAAAACTTTTCATCTTAATATTTATATTTAATAATTTTCTTTTCTGATTCTATTTTGTTGAAGAATAAAAACTCCTTGGCTTTAAGCATGGTTTGTTTCTACCACCTTATTAGTTATATAACTTTGGACCAGTCACTCAATGTCTTTGTGCCTGAATTTGATAATTACAAATCAAGACTATCATGATATCATAAAATTCATTAAAAAATCAAAATGAAAGCTCCTTGACCCTAGTCTTGGCAATAACTTTTTTTTTTAATTTGACAGCAAATGCAAACACAACAGGAGAAGGCAATGGCACCCCACTCCAGTACTCTTGCCTGGAAAATCCCATGGATGGAGGAGCCTGGTAGGCTGCAGTCCATGGGGTCACTAAAAGTTGGGCACGAATGAGCAACTTCACTTTCAACTTTCACTTTCTTGCATTGGAGAAGGAACTGGCAACCCACTCCAGTGTTCTTGCCTGGAGAATCCCAGGGGCAGGGGAGCCTGGTGGGCTCCCTTCTATGGGGTCATACAGAGTCAGACATGACTAAAGTGTTTTAGCAGCAGCAGCAAACACCACAGAAGCAAAAAGAGGGAGGTGAGACTCCATCAAATTACAAAGCTCTGTACAGCAAAGAAAACTATCAAAAAATGAAAAGACAATCTACAATTTCAGAGAATAACTTACAAATCATACATACACAAGGGGTTAATATCCAAAATATATAAAGAACTCATACAAATCAATGGCAAAACAAACAAAGTGATTGAGTGAAAAATGGGTAGATGACCTGAATAGATATTTTTCCAAAGAAGACTACCAAATGGCCAACAGGTACATGAAAAGGTGTTCAACATCACCAATCATCAATGCAAAGGAAATCAAAACCAGAATCAGATATCACCTCACACTTGTTAGAATAACTTTTATCAAAAAGACAAGAAAGAACAAGTGTTAGCGATAATGTGGAGGAAAGGACTTTTTTCCATTGTTGGTATCAATTAAATTTGCAGCCCCTCTGGGACTGCTCAGTTCCTTCATGGTTTCTTAAAGTGTCTCCTTTTTATTCTCAACAAAGTGCTTCTGTGCTGTCCTCAGAGCTGAATGCTATAGATGTACCACAGCCTCTCCCCAAATCTGTCTGAGCATTTCCACCACCCCAAGGCTCTGTACCATGGTGACTCTTCAAGGGGCTGGTGAAGCTGTCCTAAGATGCAGAACTGAATACTGGAATGCAGTGGCAGGCATCAGTTTTGACACATGGAGGATTTGGAGGGCACCACCAAGCACAGGCTGTGAGGGAAGAAGCAGTGGGGATGGAGACTTAGTCAGAAAGTCAAGGAATGAACAAAGCCCGCTTCAAGCTGGTGATATAGTAGTAGAGGAAGGGAAGGAATGGATGGGGTGACTTCCATTAGAAGTTGTCGTTTAGTCACTAAGTAGTGTCTGAGTCTTTGTGACCCCATGGACCCATGGGATTCTCCTGGCAAGAACACTGGAGTGGGTTGCCATTTCCTTTACCAGGGGCTTTTCTTTATCCAGGGATTAAACCTGTGTCTTCTACATTGGCAGGCACATTGTCTACCACTGAGTCACCTGGGAAGCCCTCTGTTGGAATAGGAAGAGACAAGAACTTCTGAGCATGTTGGGGTCGGGAGGAGTAACTTCTCTTACATTCATAAAACTGTGTCTGAGCCTTACATTCAGGATAATCCTACCTTCCTCTTCCTTTGTTGGTAAGAGGACATAGATCCCAGCAAATACTTCACAGTTTATGTCCCTAATGGGCCTGGCTGAGCAGACTTATGTTTCTTGTTTGAGGATGTGGATTCCAATGGCAAAAACAGCAGCATCAAGAATCCTGGGACAGATAAACAGAAAAAGGACAAAAATAGTAGAGTCACACACAATTTCACCTCCTGTCTCCATCATCATTGTCTCCTGGGGAGGTGGCTCCATGCCCTGCATCCTTCTTCTTCAATGGCATCCCATATCCTCCCGTACTATACTCAGAATCGAGAACTTAGCCTTTCACCTCCAACTCTTGGGACTTCCTGAGGAGTCAGTCAGCAATGGACATGGTCCTCATAGAACTTCAGATGCTACAGGTAAAGGATAGAGCATATATAGACTGACAGCTGATATCAGCAGCATATCTTAGAAATTCCACCCTCTCCCAATGGAAGTGTTAAACTGTAGGAGAAAGTTCTTTAGATTGGTGTACCTAGGTTCTTTGTTCTCTGGCAATTGCAGCAATCTGCTCTGAAGATTTCTCTTCCAGGATATCTCCTCAGGTTTAATATACATGACACAAGATGAGCACAGATAATAGAAGTGAGATAGCCTTGATTTTGAGCTCGAGCTCATAATTATGTCAGCAGTACATGGAGCCCTGGAATCAGGAGACAGGGAGTTGAGGACAGGTGAGAAGTAAGAACTAAGGCAACTTCTAAGGTAGAATAACTAAGGTATAGTAACTGTCCTCTGGTTAAGTGGCTTCTCCACATATGGCATAAATGGCTTCTATGAAACTGAAGGAAAATGTTAGTCACTCAGTCATGTCTGACTCTTTGCGACCCCATGGACTGTAATGCACCAGGCTCCTCTGTCCATAGAATTCTCCAGGCAAGAATACTGGAGGAGGTAGCCATTCCTACTGATGGTAACGGTGTCAGATTCATGATCTCCAAAGAACTTCGGGACCATGAACCAGGCTTGATCTCTCAAGAACTTTTGTATAGTAGACTTTTATTAAATTATAAAAAAGGGCAGAGAAAGCTTCTGACATAGACATCAGAAGGGGGCGGAGAGTGCCCCCCCACTAGTTTTAGCAAGCTGTTTTATGTCTGTTAGAAAGCTATTAATCAGATAAGAGAGACACCTCAAGGCTGAAGGAGTTTCACCAGGCCCCTCTCCTATAATATGCATTTTTGAGGTAGGATGGCACGAAGTGTGCCATCTCCCAGCCATAAAACAATTGATATGAATACTGGTTTGTCGAGCTATTCTTAGCCCAAGGCTTAAGAAAAGAAAAAAAAAGTTAGTCTTAGGTGGAACCATTTTAAAGAAAGGCAAATTCCAAAGCAAATGCATAGTTTCCTTAACATAGCTTAAGAAAAACATTTCCATAGGTAAACCTCCTTTTAATTTTGTATGGAGAAGGAAAAAAAAATCTGACACTTGTAGTTTGTTTCTTCTGGCTGCTTAACGGAGAGATAAAAAATGTCTGACACTTGAAGCCTATTTCCTCCATTTGGAGACCCCTGGCCTTCCTGCCTGTTACCCTCTCACTATCTCCAGGGGATCTTTCCAACCTAGGGATCAAACCTGGATCTCCTGTATTGCAAGTACATTCTTTACCATGTGAGCCATGAGAGAAGTCCAATGACTTCCCTGGTTCTTTCCAAGTGAGTTCCTGGTCCTGTGCATCAGGGCACAGCCTTTTTCCTTGATCTCCCAGTTCAGTCTGAGAAATTGAGGTACTGATCAAGGTTTCTGTTATGAAAACAATCTCTCATATGTGGTATCTAAATGGAAGTGATACAAATGAGCTAACTTACAAGTCAGAAAATCTCATATACATAGAGATGAACTTATGGTTTCCAGGGGGAAGGATGGAGGGAAGGGATTGTTAGGGAGTTGGGTATGGGCATGTATGCATGGCCATATTTAAAATGCATAACCAACAAGGACCTACTGCAGAGCACATGGAAATCTGCTCAATGTTATGTGGCATCCTGGATGGGAGGGAGTTTAGGGGAGAATGGATACATGTATATATATGGCTGAGTCCCTTCACTGTTCACCTGAAACTATCACAACAATGTTAATTGGCTTTACTACAATACAAAATAAAAAGTTTAAAAAAAAATAAAAAGAAAACAACTATCAGATCAGATCAGATCAGTCGCTCAGTCATGTCCGACTCTTTGCGACCCCATGAACTGCAGCACGCCAGGCCTCCCTGTCCATCACCAGCTCCCGGAGGTCACTCAGACTCACATCCATCGAGTCAGTGATGACATCCAGCCATCTCATCCTCTGTCGTCCCCTTCTCCTCCTGCCCCCAATCCCTCCCAGCATCAGAGTCTTCTCCAATGAGTCAACTCTTCGCATGGGGTGGCCAAAATACTGGAGTCTCAGCTTTAGCATCATTCCTTCCAAAGAAATCCCAGGGCTGATCTCCTTCAGAATGGACTGGCTGGATCTCCTTGCAGTCCAAGGGACTCTCAAGAGTCTTCTCCAACACCACAGTTCAAAAGCATCAATTCTTCGGCGCTCAGCCTTCTTCACAGTCCAACTCTCACATCCATACATGACCACAGGAAAGACCATAGCCTTGACTAGGTGAACCTTTGTTGGTAAAGTAATGTCTCTGCTTTTGAATATGCTATCTAGGTTGGTCATAACTTTCCTTCCAAGGAGTAAGCGTCTTTTAATTTCATGGCTGCAGTAACCATCTGCAGTGATTTTGGAGTCCAGAAAAATAAAGTCTGACACTGTTTCCACTGTTTCCCTATCTATTTCCCATGAAGTGATGGGACCTGATGCCATGATTTTCGTTTTCTGAGTGTTGAGCTTTAAGCCAACTTTTTCACTCTCCACTTTCACCTTCATCAAGAGGCTTTTTAGTTCCTCTTCACTTTCTGCCATAAGGGTGTTGTATACTCCATTAAAGATAAAGCTAACAAAACCAATACAATATTGTAAAGTAATTAGCCTCCAATTAAAATAAATAAATTAAAAAAAAAAGACAGCCAAGTTTTATCACCTCTTTGCTTCTAGTAGTCTAGTGTCTTCAGATTAAAATGAAAATGAAAACCTCAATCTACTTGAGGTACATTTAAATAATCTTGATTCTGCTAAAAATGACAAGTCTTATTTTAGTGGCAATTAAATAATTTACATAATGTTTTCCACATAAGATGTAAATCACTAAATCACTTGACCTCTATGTTCTGTTCTAATTTTTAAACAACCAAAAGCCCACCTAGAGAGTCTGATTCCAATAATCCATCAATGTCCTTTTAGAGAATGTTACCAAAGGTGGAGGGATGGCAGTGGGCTCAATTTGACCCATACACTGCAGTGTTCCAGCCTATGATCTACATTAACTATAAGAATATAGATACATCTTGAAAGTATGAGTTGAAAAATAAAACAATTTTCTGAATCATATATACAGAGTGATGCTATTTATTTCACAAAACATAAAGTTAAGCATTTAAAAGTATACAACCCAGTGCCAGTACAATTTATAACGTTCAAACTCATGTTTATCTAGTCCAAAACTTTTTTATCACCCTCAAGAAAACTCACTACACACTAGCTTTCCTTTTTAGTTTTCACATTCTCCCAGCCTCTGAAAATAACTATTTCTTTTTGTTACTATGGATCTGCCTTTTTGGGGTATTTCATATAAGTATAATCACACAATATTATGTTCGTTTCTGGCTTTTTTCCTTAACATGATGTATTTGTACATGTTGTGGAACATATGGTTTTTCCAATAGTTCATGTATGGATGTGAGGGTTGGACCATGAAGAAGCCTGAGCACCGAAGAACTGATGCTTTCGAACTGTGATGCTAGAGAAGACTCTTTAGAGCCCCTTGGACAGCAAGGAGATCAATCAAGTCAATGCTAAAGGAAATAAACCCTGAATATTCATTGGAAGGACTGATGCTGAAGCTGAAGCTCCAATACTTTGGCCACCTGATGTGAAGAGCCAACTCACTGGAAAAGACCCTGATGCTGGCAAAGATTGGAGGCAAAAATAGAAAGGGATGTTAGAGTATGAGATGGTTAGATAGCATCATTAATTTAATGGACATGAATGTGACTAAAACTCCAGGACATAATGAAGGACAGGGAAGCCTGACATGCTGCAGTCCATTAGGTCACAGAGTCCGACACAACTTAACAACTGAAGAACAGTGTGTTATCAGCACTTTATTTTTTACTGTTGATAATATTTCATCATATGGATATACCAAATTTTCTTTAATGATGTATTAACTGGTAGATATTTGGCTAGACATTTGGATGGACATTCTTTTGTCAGTGTATATTTTCCAGAACATTGAGATGTCCAACGTTATTCTTTAGATATTTGGAGAAGGAAATGCTCCTCAGAGATGGATAGGGCAATCATGGAGTATTCTGCATATTAGAGATCACACCTAAAGAAAAGTGACTTTCTCCTGGGAGGGAAGAGTCCAATGGGATAAGAAATGCACATAAGTTCCAAAGATATATACCAAGGTTCAAAACTGTCACAAGTATGTATTCTATAGTTATTTCCTCCAGAGAACCAGGTCTCTCAGAGAGTAGAAGATAAAAGACAAACAAAAAAACCACACCTCATTATTGAAACTCTTGAGAATTCATCCCCTAAAGTTACAGAAACTGTAAATGTTTCTGCTACATTCCCTTAGGACTACTCTACTAATATCAGATGGTGAGAAAACTCAACAGTGTCTTCCAGGAGCTTATGAGTGGGTCCATCTTGGTGCCCTTGCTGAGTGTAGAGCCACCCACCCCAGCCATCATCCAAGAGAGAAACTGGATCACTGAATTCAGGCTGTTACCTGATAATTTCTGGGTGAGGTACAGAATTTTCACAGGTGTTGGGGGTGTGGCATAGCACAAGGGCCTCCTTTTCTTGGTAGTAATCTTGGGGGTAATCCACAGAGACAAGTAAAACCTTGATGATACAAAGCCCTGTGGTGCTACTGGCCCTGATTCCAGATAGAGTTTCCATATGCACTAAAATAACTTTTTTCTTCAATCTGTCCCCTCTGGTTGCTGGTTCTCCCTCAGAGCATTTCCTCTGGCCTCACTGCTTCTTCACCTCCCTCACTGATGGAAATATACATCTAATCTCATTCCACTACTTGTCCTTTCAGATGTTCAACAAATTTTTATTTAGTAATTACTCTATATTAGGCACCAAGCTGTATTCTAGAGTTGAAGGAAACAATGAAAACATTGTTTTTTTCTCTCAAGGAGCTTACAGCTGAAACAGGGGTAAGAGACATGAAAAGAAAGTTATACCCTAAGCCAGTGCTGCAATCCTGGTTCAGTGGACCTGAAAGTGTTTGACTTTTTCTGAGGAAATTAGTGAAGGCTTCACAAGCAAGCACATACTTTTACTGAACTTTAAAGTAGGACTTTAATTCTTCCAGTGGGGAAAGGGTGTGAGGTGGCAGGGGAAAAATGTGGAGATTAATTGTCAAGTGTTTTAGGACATTGCAAATAGTTCTTAATGCTGGACCAATAATGAGGGCCGGGAAAGAAAACTGAAAGCATGAGTTGGACAGTGAAGCAGCAGGCTGATTTTCAGTCGGTCCAGGTCCTACACTTATGATAGCTACTATAGCAGAAGTCGAAGCCGAAGTAGAAGCCAGAGGAGTGACAGTTATCACCGAGGCAGAAGCTACAATAGGCGATCCAGGAGTTGTAGATCTTATGGCTCTGACAGTGAAAGTGACTGAAGTTACTCTCATCACTGAAGTCCCAGTGAAAGCAGCAGATAGAGTTGAACGTGTCCCCTTTTTTTATGTGAATTATATCTTATGTGTAAATATCTGGTAACTTAAAAAATTAAGAAACTTAATGGCAGTCTGTTGTTCTGTTTCAGTATTAGAGATAAATTTGAAAAATAGACACTTCTTAATTGTTGTTTGTTTATTTACATGTGCATAGAATTTAAAATACAGATATGTCTCCTTAAAATATTTGTATGCCACATTTTACAGTAGCCAACTATGGAAATTAATTTCTTTTTCTTAAATCTAGAAATCATGAAATTTAAGTGTAATTTGCAATATTATTTTAGATAGGTGATTTGTCTCATATATTTCTTAGAATACAGATTCTTTTTGCCCATTTTTAAGGTTTTAGCATCTATGCTGCTCAAGCATAGAACTGAAGGAGAACTGTGAAAGGTGGCCAAATACTTCCATACCAATTACACAGTCTTATTCATGTGTGCTCTTAAAAACAAACCACCCAAAACTGATACTGATGGTAACCAGGAAGTGGCTCCTTTCTTCTTTGTTGTTTCAGAGGATCAAGAACGTGGTCATAATGCAGTCCACTGTCTTATTTCAGACTGGCGGGTGAGGTTAAAAAGAATAGATCAGCCTTAACTATAAATATCTGCACTGTCTCTGTAGCCCTAATGTTTCATGTGCTTTTTAAATAAATACTATTAGAAGTTCAGTTTGTTTTTTTTAAAAAAAGTTCTATTCCAGTTTATGCTCTGGAGCTTGGTAACTTTTGGTGCATTATTCTTATATATTATCCATTAGAATTCCATCAGAGAGAGAAATAAATTTTTAAAAAGTTCATTGGTACCAAGTAGGGTTCATTGTTGAAGAAGGCAATGAATGGCACCCCACTCCAGTACTCCTGCCTGGAAAATCCCATGGATGGAGGAGCCTGGTAGGCTATAGTCCATGGGGTCGCTAAGAGTCAGACACGACTGAGCGACTTCACTTTCCCTTTTCAATTTCATGCATTGGAGAAGGAAACGGCAACCCACTCCAGTGTTCTTGCCTGGAGAATCCCAGGGACAGGGGAGCCTGGTGGGCTGTCGTCTATGGAGTCGCACAGAGTCGGACACGACTGAAGTGACTGGTAGCAGTAGCAGTATATTTTCATTATTGAATCAATAATTCATTCTTTTTTTAATTAAAAAAAATTTTTTTTGGCTGGATGGCATGTGAGATCTTAGGTCCCATGCCAGGGATGGAACCCCATGTGCCTGTATTGGAAGCCCAGAATCTTAACCACTGGACCACCAGGGTATGCTAAATTGCTTTAGTCATGTCTGACACTTTGTCAGGCTTCTTTGTCCAAGGGATTTCTCAGGCAAGAATACTAGAGTGGGTTGTCATGCCCTTCTCCAGGGGAATCTTCCTGGCTCAGAGATTGAACCTGTATCTCTTACATCTCCTGCATTGGTAGGTGGGTTCTTTACCACTGGAGCCACCTGGGAAGCCAGTCCTGATAATTCTGAAATTAGGGGGTCAAGGCCAGATTTATAGTGGATGGTGCTCATGATCAGCTCACTCTGTGTAAAGATCACTCAGGCCAATGTGAGCAACAGAGTATTGAAGCTGTCAAAGCCATATATAGATGATGAGTGGAAATAGAAAAATGGGAGTAGGATTGTGAAGTGGGAAACTGATCTGTGAGTGATTGAAACAGTATGTCTGAAAATTCACTGATTAATAATAGTCATACAAGGGCATTTATATTAGTTGTTTTATTTATATCTTGCAGTGCTCACTTGCCTCATTCATGTCCAATTCTTTGCAACTCTACAGACTGTAGACCACTGGGTTCTTCTGTTCATGGTATTCTCCAGGCAAGCATACTGGAGTGGGTTGCCATGCCCTCCTCTAGGGGGTCTTCTTGACCAAGACATGGAACCCATGTCTCCTGCATCTTCTGCATTTGCAGGCAGATTCTTTACCCACTGAGCCACCTGGGAAGCCCTTTTCTTGCAATAACGTTATACAATTGGATGTCATTGTTCCAATTTTATGGGTAAAGAATGTGAGACTCACTGCAGTGATATTGCTTGTCCAAGGCAAGTATTAGACTCTGGAGTCGAATTCGGAACCTGCTGTTTCCAAGGTGGTTGCTGCTGCTGCTGCTAAGTCACTTCAGTCGTGTCTGACTCTGTGCGACCCCATAGACGGCAGCCCACCAGGCTCCCCCGTGCCTGGGATTCTCCAGGCAAGATCACTGGAGTGGGTTGCCACTTCCTGTTCCAATGCATGAAAGTGAAAAGTGAAAGGGAAGTTGCTCACTTGTATCCGACTCTTAGCGACCCCATGGACTGCAGCCCACCAGGCTCCTCCGTCCATGGGATTTTCCAGGAAAGAGTACTGGAGTGGGGTGCCATTGCCTTCTGAATCCAAGGTGCTTAGATTTCACTAAAATTTAAAATTTTAAATAAATATTATTTGTTAAATAGCTTTAGACTTAAGAAAAATTGTAAAGATGGTGCACAGAGTTTTCGTAAACTCCATACCCAGTTTCCCTTATTTATAGCCTCTCTCTAGGATACCACATTATATTTAGACATTTCTTTCTTCTTGATTCTTCTTGGCAGTGACAGTTTCTAAAATTTCCCTTGTTTTCAATGAACTTAAATTTTGAGGAGTATTAATCAGGCAGATGGTGATTGCAGCCATGAAATTAAAAGACGCTAACTCCTTGGAAGGAAAGTTATGATCAACCTAGATAGCATATTAAAAAGCAGAGACATTACTTTGCCAACAAAGGTCCATCTAGTCAAGGCTATGGTTTTTCCAGTGGTCATGTATGGATGTGAGAATTGGACACATGAAGAAAGCTGAGTGCTGAAGGATTGATGCTTTTGAGCTGTTGGAGAAGACTCTTGAGATTGCCTTGGACTGCAAGGAGATCCAACCAGTCCGTTCTTAAGGAGATCAGTTTGGGTGTTCTTTGGAAGGACTGATGCTAAAGCTGAAACTCCAATACTTTGGCCACCTCATGCAAAGAGTTGAGTCATTGGAAAAGACTCTGATGCTTGGAGGGATTGAGGGCAGGAGGAGAAGGGGACGACAGAGGATGAGATGGCTGGATGGCATCACTGACTCGATGGACGTGAGTGTAAGTGAACTCCAGGAGTTGGTAATGGACAGGGAGCCCTGGAGTGCCGCAATTCATAGGGTCATGAAGAGTCAGACATGACTGAGCGATTGAACTGAACTGATCAGGTATTTTATAAAACATTCATTGATAGGAAGTAGTCTGATGTTTTCTAATGTTTGGAGTGGTTTATGATTTTGAAGAGGAAGACTATACAAGTGAAATGCTTTATTCATCATACCATATCAAAGGTACGTATACTATCAGCACAAGTAATACTGTTCACTGTGATGTTGATTACCTGGCTGACTGTCAAGTTTCTTCACTGTAAATTTACTCTTTTTCCCCTTCTCAAACTGTATTCTTTGTAAGAGATGCTCAAAATTCTCCAAGCCAGGCTTCAGCAATATGTGAACCGTGAATTTTTTTTTTTTTAAGGGGGTTTTAAAAAGAAAGAGAAACAAGAAATAAAAATTCCACAAACCCCCGGAGAACCAAAAAAAAAAAAAAAACACAAAAAAAATTTTTTTTTTTTTTTTTTTTTATTCCACCCCCTCTTTCTGTTTATATCACAAAAAAAAATGAAAAAAAATAAGGAAAAAGGGAAAAACAACACCACCCTCTCTCCCTCTTATTATTTTTTTTGGAGGGAGGAAAGGAAACAATTAAAAGATGGAAGAAAAAAACAAGAGAAACAAAAAAAAAAAAAAAGGCAGTACGGCATCTTTTTTTCTTCTTTTTTTTTTTTTTTTATTTAGATGACAACTAAATAATGAGAGAAGGGGGGGGGGAAAACACAAGCTGGAATCAAGATTGCCGGGAGAAATATCAATAACCTCAGATATGCAGATGATACCACCCTTATGGCAGAAAGTGAAGAGGAACTCAAAAGCCTCTTGATGAAAGTGAAAGTGGAGAGTGAAAAGGTTGGCTTAAAGCTCAACATTCAGAAAACGAAGATCATGGCATCTGGTCCCATCACTACATGGGAAATAGAGAAACAGTGGAAACAGTGTCAGACTTTATTTTGGGGGCTCCAAAATCACTGCAGATGGTGACTGCAGCCATGAAATTAAAAGACGCTTACTCCTTGGAAGGAAAGTTATGACCAACCTAGATAGCATATTCAAAATCAGAGACATCACTTTGCCAACAAAGGTTCGTCTAGTCAAGGCTATGGTCTTTCCTGTGGTGATGTATGGATGTGAGAGCTGGACTGTGAAGAAGGCTGAGCACCGAAGAATTGATGCTTTTGAACTGTGGTGTTGGAGAAGACTCTTGAGAGTCCCTTTGACTGCAAGGAGATCCAACCAGTCCATTCTGAAGGAGATCAGCCCCGGGATTTCTTTGGAAGGAATGATGCTAAAGCTGAAACTCCAGTATTTTGGCCACCTCATGCGAAGAGTTGACTCATTGGAAAAGACTCTGATGCTGGGAGGGATTGAGGGCAGGAGGAGAAGGGGACAACAGAGGATGAGCTGGCTGGATGGCATCACTGACTCGATGAATGTGGGTCTGGGTGACCTCCTGGAGCTGGTGATGGATAGGGAGGCCTGGCGTGCTGCAGTTCATGGGGTCGCAAAGATTCGGACACGACTGAGCGACTGATCTGATCTGATCTGATCCACTTCAAGAATGACAATTTACATTCCACCTCTTTGAGAGTATAGTGTCTACAAAATTTATGAATTTCTTTTACTTTAGGGATTTGTCTCTTAATATTATTGATCATTTACTTTATCAGTGTGAACTTAAGGATATTTATTTTAAATGCTTAATTATAATCCACAATTTTTTTAGCTTGTTGCTCAAAATTTTCTATCTTTGTGAGCTCTTTCAGATGGCACCTATGTCCCTTTGATATAATATACTACATTATGGCAGGGTTTTCTTTCTTTCTTTCTTTTTTTTTTTTTTTAAATACTCCCTTACTTTATGGAACCATCCGATTCTCCTGGCTCATCTTGTCTTTCCAGCTCCAGGCCTAGAAATAGTTACTCCTCCAAGGAACCCTGGTTCCTTCTATTGGAGAATGGTATTAGAAATCAATATCTGGGGCTTCCCTGGTCGTTTAGTAGTTGAAACTCTGATCTTCCTGTGCGGGGGGCACAGGTTTGATCATTGGTTGAGGAGCTAAGACTCTGGTTAGGGAACTAACATCCCACATTTTACACAACATGGGCACAACACAAGCAAAACAAGATCTGAATTCCAGTTGTCCTTTCATACAAAAGTCATTAGCCCTCCCAGTTCATGAGATAAATGTATGTGTATTTGGCTTCCCTGGTGGCTCAGTGATAAAGAATCTGCCTGCAATGTAGGTAATGCACATTTTATCCCTAGGCAGAGAAAATCCCCTGGAAAAGGAAATGGCAACCCACTCCAGTATTCTTCCCTGGAGAATCCTATGGACAGAGGAGCCTGGTGGGCTATAGTCCATGGAGTCACAAAAGATTTGGACATGACTTAGTGACTAAGCAACAACAACAACAACACATGTGTGTATACTAATCTGTGTGCCTGCATGTATGGTTAGTCATTCAGTTGTGTCCAACTCTGGGTCTCCATAGACTGTAGGCTGCTTGGTTTCTTGTCCATGGGATTCTTCAGGCAAGAATACTTGGGCAGGTTGTCATGCCCTCCTCCAGGGTACCTTCTCAGGAAGGTACCCAGGGACTAAATCCAGGTCTCCTGCATTGGCAGGCAGATTCTTTACCTCTGAACCACCAGGGAAGGTGTATACAAATCTATGTATGTATGTACATATATGTATAAACATACCTGTTTATATATACATATATAAAACCAGTGTATTTATGTCTCTAACTTGAATTTATTACCATATGGTTACTCCAGCCCCTTCCCCTTTCTTATATGCAAATACCACAGCAGTAGTGAGATTCTGGGTTTCCACATCTGTCATCCACTTACTTAATTGTTCCATTCCAGAATACGCCTATGCTGCTGCTGCTTCTGCATCGCTTCAGTCCTGTCCAACTCTGTGCAACCCCATAGAAGGCAGCCCACCAGGCTCCACTATCCCTGGGATTTTCCAGGCAAGAACACTGGAATGGGTTGCCATTTCCTTCTCCAGTGTATAAAAGTGAAAAGTGAAAGTGAAGTCGTTCAGTCATGTTCGATTCTTCGTGACCCTGTGGACTGCAGTGAGCATCATAATTGTTAACTCATATTATGGTGAAATGAAACTATATCAACTTGAGTACAGTAATTATGTACAATTCTTTGCCTTTAATTTTATAGTCTCTACTCATTTCCAGTAATACTAATTTCACCACTGTTTCCCCTTCTTCCTTCAATGAAGGTGTTCCATTTATTTGAATACAATTAGATTTTTTTCTCCACTGCCTGCGTTCCATCCTGAAATTCTCTTAACCTTCTAACTGATGTCTTTATTTGCATACGTTGATATTTACTCTTTGTAAAGTTTAACGCATTTTGACAAATACATACTCTCACATGGTCACAATTACAATATCTGATGGAATAGTTTCACTGCTGGAAAAATTCCTTGCCTTTTAACTTTTCACAGTTTCTTCCTCAGAGTCATACAACCTTAACTTTTCAATCTGACTTCATTCATTTAGAAACAATATAAGATTTATCCGTGCTATTTTATTGCTTGCTAATTTATTTTTATCACGTTTACTGTGAAGAAAGCTGAGTACTGGAGAACTGATGCTTTTGCACTGTGGTGTTGGAGAAGACTCTTGAGAGTCCCTTGGACTGCAAGGAGATCCAACCAGACCATTCTGAAGGAGATCAGCCCTGGGTGTTCTTTGGAAGGAATGATGCTAAAGTTGAAACTCCAGTACTTTGGCCACCTCATGAGAAGAGTTGAGTCATTGGAGAAGACTCTGATGCTGGGAGGGATTGGGGGCAGGAGGAGAAGGGGACGACAGAGGATGAGATTGCTGGATGGCATCACTGACTCGATGGATGTGAGTCTGAGTGAACTCCAGGAGTTGGTGATGGACAGGGAGGCCTGCAATTCATGGGGTCACAAAGAATTGGACACGACTGAGTGACTGAACTGAACTGAACTGAATTTTTTAAATTCATTTGTTCAGATGTACCACAGTGTGTTTATACATTTACTTAACTGAAGGGCACCTTGGTTGCTTTCAATTTAGAGAGCATGAACAAAGCTGATATAATCATTTGAATGCAAATTTTTGTGTGGACATGTTTTTGGATTAGTTGGGTGTATACATTAGTTGTATATCCCAGGTTTCACAGTGGTAAAGGATTTGCCTGCCGATGCAGGAGATGTGGGTTTGATCCCTGGGTCAGGAAGATACCTTGGAGGAGGAAATGGTGACCCACTCCATAATTCTTGCCTGAAAAATTCCATGGACAGAGGACCTGCCAGGCTACAGTCCATGGGGTCACAAAGAGTAGGACATGACAAATGACTATGTAGGCATGCACATACCTAGTAGTTACACTGCTGGATTGTATGGTAAGATTATATTTAACTTCAGAAGAATCTATCAAACTGTCCTCCTAAGTGGCTATGCTATTTTTTAATCCCACTGGCAATGAATGAGAGTTTGTATTGCTTCACATACTTGTCAATTGGTATGTCGAGTATTTTTGTTTGTTTTCAGGCATTCTGATTTGTGTATATTCTAATTATCTAATGATAAAAGATGCTGTGCATTTTTCAGAAGCTTTCTTGCCATCAGTGTTTTTTTAGTGAGATGTCTTTACCTTTGTTCATGCTAAGTCACTGCAGTGGTGTCCATTTTAAATTGGGTTACTTGTTTTCTTATTGTTGAATTTATGAGTTCTATGTATAATTTGGATTCAAGTCCTTTATTAGACACGTGTTTTTGAAGTACTATTTCTAAGATTGCTTCTTGACTATTGTCACTCTTAGCAACTTTTACAAAGCAGATTTTTTAAGAAATGAAATACAATTTATTTTTTTATGAATTATTCTTTTGGTGCTGTGTCTAAAACCTCATTGTCAAATCTAAGACACTCTAGATTCCCTAAGTGTTTTCTTCTAGATGACTTATGGTTTTGTGTTTTAAGTATATGATACACCTTGAGGTGATTTTTGTGAAAGGGCTTTGTCCCATTTTCTCACCATCAAGAACAACAACTAAGATTTTTAGTTGTTGGCTTTGTGTTACACGTTGTCTACAAAACAGAGGAAGTTCCTATACTCAATCTATTGCAGGTTTATTATTATTATTATTATGAATGTGTTTTGGGTTTTGTCAACTGCTCTTTCTACATAAATTGCTATGATTTCTCTTCATTAGCTTGTTTACATAGTAGATTAAATTGATTTTTTTTTAGTATTTAAAAAAGTAACATGAGGTTATTAACAAAATTTAAAGTTAACACTATTGTTAACTAAAGGAAGGAATCAGATCAGATCAGATCAGATCAGTCGCTCAGTCGTGTCCGACTCTTTGAGACCCCATGAACCGCAGCACGCCAGGCCTCCCTGTCCATCACCAGCTCCCGGAGGTCACTCAGACTCACACCCATCAAATCAGTGATGCCATCCAGCCATCTCATCCTCTGTCGTCCCCTTCTCCTCCTGCCCTCAATCCCTCCCAGCATCAGAGTCTTCTCCAATGAGTCAACTCTTCACATGAGGTGGCCAAAATACTGGAGTTTCAGCTTTAGCATCATTCCTTCTAAAGAAATTCCAGGATTGATCTCCTTTAGAATGGACTGGTTGGATCTTCTTGCAGTCCAAGGGACTCTCAAGAGTCTTCTCCAACACCACAGTTCAAAAGCATCAATTCTTTGGCGCTCAGCCTTCTTCACAGTCCAGCTCTCACATTCATACATGACCACAGGAAAGACCATAGCCTTGACTAGGCGAACCTTTGTTGGTAAAGTAATGTCTCTGTTTTTGAATATGCTATCTAGGTTGGTCATAACTTTCCTTCCAAGGAGTAAGCGTCTTTTAATTTCATGGCTACAGTCACCATCTGCAGTGATCTTGGAGCCCAGAAAAACAAAGTCTGACACTGTTTCCACTGTTTCTCCATCTATCTCCCAGGTAGTGATGGGACCAGATGCCATGATCTTCGTTTTCTGAATGTTGAGCTTTAAGCCAACCTTTTCACTCTCCACTTTCACTTTCATCAAGAGGCTTTTTAGCCCCTTTTCACTTTCTGCCATAAGAGTGGTGTCATCTGCATATCTGAGGTTATTGATATTTCTCCCAGCAATCTTGATTCCAACTTGTGTCTTCCAGTCCAGCATTTCTCATGATGTACTCTGCATATAAGTTAAATAAACATGGTGACAATATGCAGCCTTGACGTACTCCTTTTCCTATTTGGAACCAGTCTGTTGTTCCATGACCAGTTCTAACTGTTGCTTCCTGACCTGCATACAGATTTCTTAAGAGGCAGATCAGGTGGTCTGGTATTCCCATCTCTTTCAGAATTTTCCATAGTTTATTGTGATCCACACAGTCAAAGGCTTTGGCATAGTCAATAAAGCAGAAATAGATGTTTTTCTGGAACTCTCTTGCTTTTTCGATGATCCAGTGGATGTTGGCAATTTGATCTCTGGTTCCTCTGCCTTTTCTAAAACCAGCTTGAACATCAGGAAGTTCAATAGATTACATTTATTTTCAAATTTTAAACCCATCCTGCATAGCTGGAATAAATTCTCCTTGGTCTTGGTATAAAATTCCCTCTACTGTTTGTTTTGATTTGCTAATATTTTGTTGAGGACCTTTGTACCTATATTTGTGAGTTATACTGATCTGCAGTTTTCTTTTCCTGTCATATGTTTACCTAGATTTCTATTCGTTAAGGCTGGTTTTACAGAATTAATTAAGAAGTATCCTAACTGCTTCTACTTTCTGGAAACATTGTGGGGAATTGAAGTAATTTCTTTCTAAAATTATCGCTAGAATTCACTATCATTTCAGGAATATTTTAATAATAACTGTTTTACCTACCAAAACATTTCCCAGGTCACTAGATTTTGAAAAAAAAAAAAAAAAAAAAAGCTTTAAAATGTTTTCCTTTAATTCTATCAATTTTAGTATATATATTTAAACTTTTTATTGATCTTTATTTAAACAGATAAATAGTAATGTGAGGATAAACGGTAGTGTGAGGCTATTTTAGGTCATAAATATTGGAAATATTTATCTAGTTGGATATTCATATTATTATTATTGAGGGCATTCAGGGAGCTATAAGATAGATGTATAATACTGCTATCACCCAAAGAAGGTGATTCTCCGTTGTTTCTTTCTTCAGTGAAATACAGTCTTTTCCTTCTTTTCCTCCCTTTTTGTCTATTTCATTTCTCTCTCCTCTGTATTTTCTATCTCTTTTCATGCACATAGAAGAAGACTTGTACAGTTCCTTGCTTCATGTCTGGCTCATTCTTGAGATCCCATTAGACATGGCTACCCCATTAGAATACTTGAACTAAAAGTGGAATTCTCAGGGGAAAGCAAACTAATAGATTTACCCTATAGAAAACTTTTGCTTGCCCTATCAACTCTGCTTCAGATGCAGGAGGACTCAGTAACACCATAGTTCATTGTTTGGATGTGCCTAAGTTTACTTATCCAATCGGCTTCCCTGGTGGCTCAGAGGGTAAAGTGTCTGCCTGCAAGGTGGGAGACCTCAGTTTGATCCCTGGGTCAAGAAGATCCCCTGGAGAAGGAAATGGCAACCCACTCCAGTACTATTGCCTGAAGAATCCTGTGGATGGAGGAGTTTGGTAGGCTACAGCCCACGAGGTTGCAGAGTCAGACATGACTGAGTGATTTCACTTTCACTTACTGAAGAACATCATACTTCCTTCTCTGTTAATTTCTTAATGGCTTCTTTCAGCTAAATTTGTGCTATTCCTGTTTCTATTTCTTCAGTTTCACTGGCTACATGGAAGCAGGAAACCAAACTCGTATTTCAGAGTTTATCCTCCTGGGACTCTCAGAAGAAGTATTACTGCAGCCTCTCCTCTTTTGGCTCTTCCTGTTCATGTACCTGGTCACCTTCATTGGGAACCTTCTCATCATTCTGGCCATTATCACGGACTCCCACCTCCACACACCCATGTATTTCTTTCTCTTCAACCTATCTTTTTCAGACATCTGTTTCACCTCTACCACCATCCCAAAGATGCTGTGGAACATCCAGACTCAGAGTCAAGTTATCACCTATGAAGGCTGCATTGCACAGATGTATTTTTTCATGCTTTTTGGGATATTAGACAACATCCTCTTGACCGTGATGGCTTATGACCGGTTTGCAGCCATCTGCCACCCATTGCAGTACCTGATCATCATGAACCCTAAGTTTTGTGACCTCCTGCTTCTGACATCCTGGTTAGTGAGTGTCCTCGACTCTCTGTTAAATGGCTTAATGATTTTGCGACTCTCGTTTTGCACAAAATTGGAAATTCACCATTTTTTTTGCGATCTGTATGAGGTGGTTCATCTTGCTTGTTCTGATACTTTCCTCAATGACCTGATGATATATTTTGCAAGTGGAGTTCTGGGTATTGTTCCACTCACTGGTATCCTTTTTCTTACTCTAAGGTTGTATTCTCTATTTTGAAAATTTCATCCACAAGGGGCAAGTGTAAAGCATTTTCCACATGTGTGTCTCACCTCTCAACTGTCTCCTTGTTCTATGGTACAAGCCTTGGGGTGTATCTTAGCTCTGCTCGCACACAAAACTCCAGGGCAAATGCAGTAGCCTCAGTGATGTACACTGTGGTCACACCCATGCTGAACCCTTTTATCTACAGTCTTAAAAACAAAGACATAAAGCAAGCCCTTAAAACACTCTTCAGTAGAGAAACATTCTCATTATAAGGGAAATATTTGTCTGAAGATAGAGACTTTTTCATGAGTAACAGTCCTCAAAACCCTAAGAGATCCTAATCATGATTAGTATTATCCATGACCAGAAAGATAATTTGAAATTTAAGTTATTTAAAGAGTTCAGTTTCTTTCATTTTTCATATATAGGCAATGGTTTCTTCCTGTATTTTCTTTAAAATTTTGATCTCTTGATATATTCTCTGGGTTTAGTGTGGGAAATAAAACCTACTGTATAAGTTGTCACAAGTATAATATGTAATACAGGAAATGTAACACTTAAAATAATACAGGATTGCTGAAGAAATTGTGCAATGCTTTCTCTACCAGGTGAAAGTAACTGTACTTCATTGATCTTCTGTTGACAAGTCATTTGACATATTGGAGTCTGTACACTAATAGCCAGGGTTTGGGTTAATCCAATTTGTAACTAGATGACATCCACAATAGGAGAAGCAACTTGATTCACCAACTGATGTAGTTGACAATAATCTCCATCTGCTCTCCTACAGTGACTGACAGGTAGATTGTACACTTGTGAAAGACCAGTGTTCAGAGAACCCAACTTAGTCATGCCCAGATGCCTGAATCACAGAAACTTTTAGATAATTGATATGTGTACTTTGTCTAAGTTTTGTGGGAGAATATGTTATCCACAAAAATATGAATAAATAATACAGAAGTATAAAAAACTAGTATAATTCTTATATATTTACATAGGATGACAAAATGATGCAACACTTTGAAAAAATTTGATTATCTCTTGTAAAAAGTATACATATTTACAGGGTATATGTGCCTGTTTAGTCATTCAGTCATATTTCACTCATTGTAACCCCATGGACTTTAGTCTTCTAGGCCCCCCATTTCATTTCCTTCCATTTCATTCCATTTCATGGAATTTTCCAGGCAAGAATAGTGGAGAGGTTTGCCATTTTCTTCTCCAGGGAATCTTCTTGACCCAAGGATTGAACTCAAGTCTGTTGTATCTTCTCCAATGGCAGGTGAGTTCTTTACCATTGAGACACCTGGGAAGCCAACATATTTACACTAGGAGTCAGCAATTCTGCTCCTTGGTTTTTATTTGAAGTAAATAAAGCATCAGTTCAGTTAAGTTGCTCAGTCGTGTCTGACTCTTTGCGACCCTATGAATCACAGCATACCAGGCCTCCCTGCCCAACATCAACTCCTGGAGTTCAGCCAAACTCATGTGCATTTAGTCGGTGATGCCATCAAGCCATCTCATCCTCTGTCATTCCCTTCTTCTCCTGCCCTCAATCCCTTCCAACATCAGGGTATTTTCCAATGAGTCAACTCTTCACATGAGGTGGCCAAAGTACTGGAGTTTCAGCTTTAGCATCATTCCTTCCAATGAACACCCAGGACGATCTCCTTTAGGATGGACTGATTGGATCTCCTTGCAGTCCAAGGGACTCTCAAGAGTCTTCTCCAACACCACAGTTCAAAAGCATCAATTCTTCAGTGCTCAGCTTTCTTAACAGACCAACTCTCACATCCATACATGACTACTGGAAAGACCATAGCCTTGACTAGTCGGACCTTCATTGGCAAAGTAATATCTCTGCTTTTTAATATGCTATCTAGGTTGGCCATAACTTTCTTTCCAAGGAGTAAGAGTCTTTTAATTTCATGGCTGCAGTCACCATCTGCAGTGATTTTGGAGCCCCCAAAATAAAGTCTGACACTGTTTCCACTGCCTCCCCATCTATTTCCCATGAAGTGACAGGACCAGATGCCATGATCTTAGTTTTCTGAATGTTGAGCTTTAAGCCAACTTTTTCACTCTCCTCTTTCACTTTCATCAAGAGTCCATACAAAGACTTAGTCACAAACATTTATAACAAGTTTATTCATAGTAGACAAAATGGAAGAAAAACTGAAATATCCACTGATACATAATTATAATAAACGACCCAATCAAAAAATGGGCCAAAGAACTAAATAGACATTTCTCCAAAGAAGATATACAGATGGCTAACAAACACATGAAAAGATGCTCAACATCACTCATCATCAGAGAAATGCAAATCAAAACCACTATGAGGTACCATTACACGCCAGTCAGAATGGCTGCGATCCAAAAGACCACAAGCAATAAATGCTGGAGAGGGTGCGGAGAGAAGCGAACCCTCTTACACTGTTGGTGGGAATGCAAACTAGTACAGCCACTATGGAAAACAGTATGGAGATTTCTCAAAAAACTGGGAATAGAACTGCCTTACGATCCAGCAATCCCACTACTGGGCATCCACACTGAGAAATCCAGAATTGAAAGAGACACGTGTACCCCAATGTTCATAGCAGCACTGTTTACAATAGCCAGGACGTGGAAGCAACCTAGATGTCCATCCACAGATGAATAGATAAGCAAGATGTGGTACATATACACAATGGAGTATTACTCAGCCATTAAAAAGAATACATTTGAATCAGTTCTAAGGAGGTGGATGGAACTGGAGCCTATTATACAGAGTGAAGTAAGCCAGAAAGAAAAACACAAATACAGTATACTGACACATATATATGGAATTTAGAAAGATGGTAAAAATAACCCTATTTACGAGACAGCAAAAGAGACACTGATGTATAGACCAGACTTTTGGACTCTGGGACCGGGAGAGGGTGGGATGATTGGGGAGAATAGCATTGAAATATGTATAATATCATATCTGAAATGAGTCAGTTCAGGTATGATGCCCTATAACGGAAGCCTGGGATTAGAGCACTGGGATGACCTGGAGGGAGGGTGTGGGAAGGGGGGAGGGAGGAGGGTTCAGGATGGGGAACACGTGTATACTGGTGGCGGATCCATCTCGATGTATAGTAAAAGCAATACAATATTGTAAAGTTAAGCAAAAAATAAAATAAAATATTAAAATAAAAAAAAAAGTTGTAGTATATTCATACAATGAAATCTACTAAGTAACAAAAATAAACCAACTACAGACACAAATGACAATTTAAATGAATTCCAAAATCTAGTATGAGTGAATAATGTGAGAAAGTTCCCATAATAGAAGCAATTTCTATGAAGTTATATCATAGTCAAAACCAATGTTAAGGTGATTTGAATCAGATCAGTGGTGCCTGTGCCAAAGAAGAGGCTCAGGATATACTGAATATGAAGCATGAGGGACTTTTCAGAGCAGACGGAGGCATTGTACATCTTTTATGCAAATATTTGTGAGGATGTTGCTTAAAAAAATAGTTTTGAAAGACTTTGTTTCAAGGGTGAAAAGTGAAAACAACATACATCTTGAAAGGTCTTCTCTGAGTGATCGGTCTACCTGTATCTTAAACAATTTACACTAGAGTAGCTTTTGTTTCCTCTTGATATCAATTTCTAGCACATAATGGAAGACATCATATCTTTTAAGGATTAGCTTAAAGTCTGGAGGAAGCATAAACTTGGACTCTAGGTAAAACCAACTCTGTACACATGCCTTCAGCTCCCTTGACTGGCCAGGGAGAGATGATTTACATGGATGACATTCTACTATAGGAGACAATTCTTCCTGAAGCATAACTCTGAGAAAACAAAGAAACTTCTCCCAGGGGTCAGAACCAGAATCAGGACACACAGGATATTATTGCCTTACACTGTATATGATCTCCTCATCTAAGGGCAGAATGTGGAAATATACATTGCTCAGGAATTGAAGAACACTTGGGAAATTTGTCTAAGGGATATTGCTCAGTCATTCATCAAGTGGGTGCTACACATTGCATTAGTCAGCTTGGGATGCTGTAACAAAATACAAGAGATTGGGCAGCTTAAATAACAGAAATTTATTTCTCACATTCTGGAGAGTGGGAGTCTGAGATCAGGTGCCAAAACAGTTGGGTTTTGGTGAGAGCACTGTTTCTGGCTTTCACTTGATTGCCTCCTCACCGTACCTTCAAATGGCTTTTTCGTGAGATTGGAAACACACACACACACACACACACACACACACACACAGAAAGAGAGAGAGAGAGAGAGAGAGAGGAAGAGAGAGAGAGAGAGAAGCAAAGAGAAAGAGGAAGCGCTTTCTCTTCTTATAAGGCTACCAAGGGTATTAAATTATGACACTACAGTTACGACTTCATTTAACTTGTTGTTTTGCTGAAAGTTTTACTTTTGTTTTAGTTTCAAAGGATTTGATAACAAAATAAGCCTCTCTTTACACACAAGCAAACAATTTCAATTTTAAAAGAAGATTGTTTGATTTCAATATGCAGTCATTTAAAGAAAAGAAATGGAAACAATCAACAGCATATACATCACCAAATTGGGTCATCTGATTTCCAGAACTAAACAGCACTGAAAAGTCCCTAGGGTTTCCCCTGTGGCTCAGCTGGTAATGAAAAGTCCCTCATTAAAAGAAATCTGGAGCCCCAGTAGGGAAAGTGTCTTGCGCAGTGCGTCCATTCCATGGTGAGTTTTATAATTGTAGTTTTGGAGGTTCTCATTTATAATCCCAGGTTGCAAACTGATATCATCATCAATTTGTGCACAAAATGCAGCCCTGCTTTTACTTTAACCATTTTGAAATTTTGTTTTCTGTGAGTCATAAGATTTCATTAAACCCTGAGCTGTTGATCTGATCTCCAGGGGCTCAAAAATTTCACATCCCACTCTCTTTCTTTTCTAAAGTCCTGACTGACTAGCTGTGCTTGTGGGCAGGCATGAAATCTGAGCAGTGTCCAAGGAGGTCAGAAGCCAGGTTAGAGACCTGCTCTCCTGCTTCTGAAGCCTGAATAAGACTCCCTCCATTTTAATTGTCCCACCTGTATCAACTCTTAGAAGCTCTATCTCCACATACAGTGATGCCACACTGGGGACTTGAATTTGAACACATGAGTTTTGAGGGGACATAATTCAGTCTGCAGCACATATCTCAAGTGTGACAGGCACTGTGTTAGGAATGGAAGAATAAAAATTGTGCACTTTTGGTTGAGTGAGGGTACATAGAATTTACAATAATCACACTATAGTTATTGATTATACCATTTGACTCTCAGATGACAATCTATTTCCCTCACTTAAAAGTTTATAGACACCAGATCACTCTGATATAGAATCCTAACAATATACCTTGACTTTTATTAGCATAAAAAGGAAAGGAAAGAATCAGTTCTTTATCAAGGTAGACTGGGCTGTCATTGTTTAGTTGCTAAACTGTGTTAGACTCTTTTCTGACCCCATGGACTATAACTTGCCAGGCTCCTGTGTCCATGGGATTTCCCAGGCAAGAATACTGCAATGGGTTGCCATTTCCTTCTCCAGGGGATCTTCCCAACACACAGATCAGACTTGTGTCTCCTGTATTGGCAGGTGGATTCTTTACCACTAAGCCACCTGTGAATCCAAGACTGGGTTAAGGAATGGCATTGAATGCTATAGACTAATCACAGTCACTTATTTCTATCAAACATTTTGGATTCTTCCCTTTTGCTTCAAGGGAATTTTGTAATCAAGCATGTCAGACTGACAAGTTTCTACCTTGTCTTTTGTACCTGTGCTGAAGAAAATAGAAGAACCAAAAGGGATTCAGCAGAGCTTCTTCCTAATGTGTACATCTTTCCTCTTCCCTTTCAACTAGTTATGACCTTTATTATCACTTTTGATCTCTGGTCAGTCCTAAATAGCCCCTTCTTAGAGAGGTTTTTCCTCCTCTTTTGTTATCCGCAACTGAATTCTTTCCCTCTGTGATATGTTTTCACACTGATCACTTATTTTCCACTATAGTGTAGAAAAACAGCACAGTGATTTGGGTGGGTGGGTGGGGGTTGTTGGCAATATTCTACCAAATGAACACCTTTGCTTGACTTCAAACTTGAACTTTGTCATTGACTTAGATTTTCGTGTTATTATTATTAAAAATATTATTATAATTCCTTGAATATCATATGATTAAATGTGAGCCTCATGGATGACTCAGTGGCATCAGTTCAGTTCAGTCACTCAGTCGTGTCTGACTTTTTGTGACCTCATGGACGGCAGCATGCCAGGCCTCCCTGTCTACCACCAACCCCTGGAATTTACTAAAACTCATGTCCTTTGAGTCGGTGATGTCATCTAATCATCTCATCCTGTCGTCCCCTTCTCCTCTCACCTTCAATCTTTCTCGGTGGAATAATAGATGGCTAATGTTCACTTGCTCTCATCTTACTGAAATTACCAGCCTTACATGTGATGACTTTCCTTCCAAGGAGTAAGAGTCTTTTAATTTCATGGCTGCAGTCACCATCTACAGAGATTTTGAAGCTCCCCAAAATATAGTCTGACACTGTTTCCACTGTTTCCCCATCTATTTCCCATGAAGTGATGGGACCTGATGCCATGATCTTGGTTTTCTGAATGTAGAGCTTTAAGCAACTTTTTCACTCTCCACTTTCACTTTCATCAAGAAGCTTTTTAATTTCTCTTCACTTTCTGCCATAAGAGTTGTGTCACCTGCATATTTGAGGTTATTGATATTTCCCCCAGCAATATTGATTCCAGCTTGTGCTTCTTCCAGTCCAGCGTTTCTCATGATGTACTCTACATAGAAGTTAAATAAGCAGAGCGACAATATACAGCTTTGATGTACTCCTTTTCCTATTTGGAACCAAATAATCTGTTGTTTCCATGTCGAGTTCTAACTGTTCCTTCCTACCTGCATACAGATTTCTCAAAGGAAAGTTACGACCAACCTAGATAGCATATTGAAAAACAGAGACATTACTTTGCCAACATCTGACAGTATGTGGTCCACTGGAGAAGGGAATGGCAAACCACTTCATTTTTCTTGCCTTGAGAACCCCATGAACAGTATGAAAAGGCAAAATGACAGGATACTGAAAGAGAAACTCCCCAGGTCAGTAGGTGCCCAATATGCTACTTGAGACCAGTGGAGAAATAACTCCAGAAAGAATGAAGGGATGGAGCCAAAGCAAAAAGAATACCCAGCTGTGGATGTGACTGGTGATAGAAGCAAGGTCTGATGCTGTAAAGAGCAATATTGCTTAGGAACCTAGAATGTCAGATCCATGAATCAAGGCAAATTGGAAGTGGTCAAATAAGAGATGGCAAGAGTGAATGTGGACATTCTAGGATCAGCGTACTAAAATGGACTGGAATGGGTGAATTTAACTCAGATGACCATTATATCTTCTACTGTGGGCAGGAATCCCTCAGAAGAAATGGAGTAGCCATCATGGCCAACAGAAGAGTCTGAAATACAGTACTTGGATGCAATCTCAAAAACGACAGAATTATCTCTATTCGTTTCCAAGGCAAACCATTCAATATCAGAGTAATCCAAGTCTATGCCCCAAACAGTAATGCTGAAGAAGCTGAGGTTGAACGGTTCTATGAAGACCTACAAGACTTTTTAGAACTAACACCCAAAAAAGATGTCCTTTTCATTATAGGGGACTGAAATGCAAAAGTAGAAAGTAAAAAAACACCTGGAGTAACAGGCAAATTTGGCCTTGGAATACACAATGAAGCAGGGCAAAGACTAATAGAGTTTTGTCAAGAAAATGCACTGGTCATAACAAACACCTTCTTCCAACAACACAAGAGAAGACTCTACACATGGACATCACCAGATGGTCAACACCGAAATCAGATTGATTATATTCTTTGCAACCAAAGATGGAGAAGCTCTATACAGTCAGCAAAAACAAGACCAGGAGCTGACTGTGGCTCAATTCATGAACTCCTTCTTGCCAAATTCAGACTTAAATTGAAGAAAGTAGGGAAAACCACTAGGCCATTCAGGTATGATCTAAATCAAATTCTAAAGCCTTTGACTGTGTAGATCACAATAAACTATGGAAAATTCTGAAAGAGATGGGAATACCAGACCACCTGATCTGCCTCTTGAGAAATCTGTATGCAGGTCAGGAAGCAACAGTTAGAACTGGTCATGGAACAACAGACTGGTTCCAAATAGGAAAAGGAGTACGTCAAGGCTGCATATTGTCACCATGTTTATTTAACTTATATGCAGAGTACATCATGAGAAATGCTGGACTGGAAGAAACACAAGTTGGAATCAAGATTGCTGGGAGAAATATCAATAACCTCAGATATGCAGATGACACCACTCTTATGGCAGAAAGTGAAGAGGGGCTAAAAAGCCTCTTGATGAAAGTGAAAGTGGAGAGTGAAAAGGTTGGCTTAAAGCTCAACATTCAGAAAACGAAGATCATGGCATCTGGTCCCATCACTACCTGGGAGATAGATGGAGAAACAGTGGAAACAGTGTCAGAATTTATTTTTCTGGGCTCCAAAATCACTGCAGATGGTGACTGCAGCCATGAAATTAAAAGACACTTACTCCTTGGAAGGAAAGTTATGACCAACCTAGATAGCATATTCAAAATCAGAGACATTACTTTGCCAACAAAGGTCTCCTAGTCAAGGCTATGGTCTTTCCTGTGGTCATGTATGGATGTGAGAGTTGGACTGTGAAGAAAGCTGAGCGCCAAAGAATTGATGCTTTTGAACTGTGGTGTTGGAGAAGACTCTTGAGGGTCCCTTGGGCTGTAAGGAGATCCAACGAGTCCATTCTGAAGGAGATCAGCCTTGGGCTTTCTTTGGAAAGAATGATGCTAAAGCTGAAACTCCAGTTCTTTGGCCACCTCATGTAAAGAGTTGACTCAGTTGGAAAAGACTCTGATGCTGGGAGGGATTGAGGGCAGGAGGAGAAGGGGACGACAGAGGATGAGATGGCTGGATGGCATCACTGACTTGATGGGTGTGAGTCTGAGTGACCTCCAGGAGCTGGTGATGGACAGGGAGGCCTGGCGTGCTGCGATTCATGGGATAGCAAATAGTCAGACATGACTGAGCAACTGAACTGACTGACATGTGATGATCCCATGAGACTTTCCTTGGCAAACATACAATGACTGTCACACCATGGACGTGGTCAGTGGATGGTGTTCCCTTTTATTACTGTTCACTGTCAGTTAGTTAAAAGGGCCCTCATGATAAATACACACAGTAATTCCTTCTTCAATGAGGTGAGATCAAGGACTTTCCTCATTCGTTTGGATGAGGCTCCAATAGTGTCAACTCAAGGTGTTTGATTGTGTCCTTCAATTCTTAGAAGAAGAAATTGCATGTCATAATACACAAATCAACTTTTAATGATATCCTGCATCTTGGAAGCTACTCTGAGAAGTCCAGTGAGATAAGAGACATGACTCGAGCTCCCATGTATACCCTAAAGGGGAAAATCTGGCACAAGCATTTGCTTTCTTTTAATATCCTAGCAAGTAAGAATCACATCCATCAGAGAAAAAAGACCAAAGAATATTTCATTCAATGAGGCCCTATGGGAATTCATATTCATAAGTCACAAAAAATTACAAATGCTTTTCCTCAATATATTCAAGCTGTCTCATCAAAGGGGATGAGAAAACACAATCATCTCACAGAGGCTTCATGAGTGGTTCCATCTCCTTGCTTTTTTAGGGGCAGCTTCCGATTTTGTCCACTATTCAAGGAAGTAATTGGATGGGAGAAGGCAGATGTTTCCATGACATTATTTGGGTGAGCCACTGCATCTTCTTAGATGCTGGAGGATATGGAAGAGCACAATAGGCTATTTTCATTTGTGAATTTTAGGGGAATCAGTGGGGAAAACAATATAAGAAAAGTTTAATGGTCAAGAGACTTTCTAAGACAGGTTCTTGATTTTTTGGAGTAAGAATTTTTGGAGGAAAGACAGTTTAGGGAAAAGGATGAATTTAGGTACAATGCTGACACACAGTTGGCTGCACCCAGGAGAAGGTGGGCCAATTACATTCTTCTGAACATGTATGTTGATTGCTCAGTCATGTCCTACTTTTTGCAACCCCATGGACTATAGCCTGGCCAGTCTCCTCTGTCCATGGGGTTCTCCAGGAAAGAATATTGGAGTGGGTAGCCATTACCATCTCCAGGGGATCTTCCTTATCCAGGGATTGAACTCAGGTCTCCTGCATCTCAGGCAGATTCTTTGCCATCTGAGTCACTGGAAATCTCATAAGCAACATGGAACCAGGAAATCATACACAGGTTGAAGAATTTTTTTTTCTGCTTTGATTCTCAGAAGAGACAGAACTGCACCCTCTCCTTTTTGGGCTGTTCCTGTTCTTGTACCTGATTACCTTCTTTGGGAACCTTCTCATTATCCTGACCATTGTGGCTGACTCCCACCTCCACACACCCATGTACTTCTTCCTCTCCAACCTATTCTTTGTAGGCATCTGTTTCATCTCCACGTCCATCCCAAAGATGCTGTGGAACATCCAGATAAAGAGCAAAGCCAAATCTATGAAGGGTGCCTCTGCAAGTTACACTTTTTTGTGCTCTTTGTAGCTTTGGATTACTTTCTCCTGAATGCAATGGCCCATGACTGTTTGTAGCCATCTGTAAGCCCTTGGATTACAGTCACCATGATCCCCCAGCTCTGTGGTCTCCTGCTTCTGGTATGTTGGTTATTAAGCATTCTGGACTCTGTTAAATGGTTTACTTGTATTGCAGCTCTCCTTCTGTGCTGACATAGGAATCCCCCACTTTTTCAGAGAAAGCAATCAGGTGCTTCAACATACCTGTTCTGACAATTTTTAAAATCACCTAGTGCTATATTTGTATTTTGCATCTTGGTGAGTTTTATTTCATTCACTAGTATCCTTTTCTCTTACTCTAAGATTCTTTTGTCTATTCTGAAAATTTCATAAGTTAGAGGCAAGTATAAGGTATTTTCCACCTGTGGATTTCACTTCTCTATTGTTTCCTTATTCTATGGTATAAGACTTGAGATGTAGGTAAGGTCTGGAATAAACCTAAGTACCAAGGTCAGTAAAATAGTCTCAGTTATGTATATAGTGGTTACACCCTGTTGAACCCTTTTATCTATAGTCTGAGAAATAAAAACCTAAAATGTCCTTTGATAAATTGTGCCACTTCTATCACTTTCAAAGGGTGATAGAGATGCTTGTCTTGGGACTGGAGAGGTGTCCGTGAATAACACAAAATTTAAAAAAATATATTAAGATAAATTCAGATACTCCAGATATTGTGACTGTTTCTGTTTGTTCATGAAATTTATAAATTTTTGAAACATCATTTCATGTATTTTGTTTGATAATGACACAGGTCGCAGACCTGCCCTTTCCCGCGGGGACCCACCCCCCCGCCCCCCAGCCCCCTCCCCATACATGACCACAGGAAAGCTACTTTTCATCATTTTCCTGTTTTCTTTTCCTAAATTTCATCCCCAACTTTAGAAACAAAGGAATTTAGTTGTAATCACTTTAATTAAGTGAATTTTAGTTTTTGAATAATCTATATTTAAAATATTCATTAATTAAAAATATATATTTGATGTTTCATTTTACTTGTCAGGTTAGTAATGAATGTTAAAATTTCTATAGATATATAAGAGGTTGAACCTGATTTTTCATTTAGAATTGTACCATTGATTACAATGATAACATCTCATTGCATCAACTTTTTTTTTTCAGTATACCTATTTTTATGCTAATTGTCTACTAATCTAGACAAGGAGTCTCTAACTTCTCTAAAGAAGAAGAGAGTATGTAAACATTTTTGGCTCTCAAGTCACATAGCCTCTATGACAACCACTCAATTCTGCCATGGTAACAGAAGTCAGCCAACAAAGCAGAAATAAACAACATGAAAACAAAGAAGCGTGGTTTTATTCAAATAAAACCTGATTGGCAGAAAAAAGTTGTGGGTCAAGTTTGGAATGCAATCCTCTTGATTACTACCAGCTACATGTTTGTGCTGTGTTCTGTATCAACTTGATTAAAAAGATTTCTAGAATCACCTTACCTCTTGTCAAAAGAGAAATTGTATGTGATTTAACAGATGGAAGTGAAGTAACAATAATTGCTCTCTGAAGGTCTTGACATTCGATGAGTTGACAGATAGATGCAAGTGTGTGATGAATTTTAGCTTGACTTCTCTATATTCTGCTCTGGTCAGCACTTCTTCCCAAATAGTGTTCCTGATGATCGAAAGTAACCTCAAGTGTATCAACAGACATTTGGCTGCAGAGCCAGAGATATGACAGATCTGCAAAAACTTCATCACAAACTCACACCTTGCAGTCTCTCTTCAGCAATTAGATGTTCTTTGAATAACTGGTTGGTGGTTATTTTGAAAACCACAACTGCTTTCAAATCTTCCATTCCAAGCTGTTCTCTCAAATGTGTAAGGTTTAATTTCTAAAATAAATTCATAATCCCTAAATCATAGTAGTCCTGGTTCGATGACTGAATGCTCACTTCTGCAATTACTGGTTTTAGAAGTGGTTTCAAAGGAATATGACTCTAGAGCTGGACATCTGAAATTGATTCTGTGTTCTGATTAGATATAAAGGCATTAATGACTCTAGTGTGCATGTGTGGGGGTGGTAGCTAAAAAAGACAGCAATATTTCACAGCATGCTGTGGTAAATCTACAATTAAATTAAACTTAAATTATTACTTTTAGATAACTATAGATACATGCCTTTAGAAAGCAAGATTCTCAGTACTGAAGTATTTGATACCTTAGAGCTTTTTAGTGAAAGAAGTATAATATTTTGGTGGGTTACTTCTAAGAGTACAGGAGAACTTGGAGAAGGAAATATTGAACTCAGGACTTGAACTGCTTTAATTCGCAGTTCAAGTTCCAGGCAAGGAAACAGAAAGCAGAAATCCCTTAAAGGAGTGCTCTGTTACTGGAAGGATTTCAGAAATTAGTTCTACTATCAAGTACTTTGTGATGCCAAGGTATTGATTCTCATATATACTGTGCTAATTAAGAAAATAGATAAGATGGAGAATGATGTCAGCAACATGGAGTGCAAAGCTGCCTTTGCTCTCCCTGTCAATCTACAATCAGTACAACATAACCAGTGAAACACAAGTATATCTGTCCATCACATAAAGATGGTAGATAATTCACAAATTTGTACATCAAAAAGTGGTTGACTGAAATGCATCGAAGAGGTGAAACTGAGGGAACAATGGAGGAAGTGTTTGCAGTTTAAGAATCTGCCTGTGATAGCTGAACCCTCAGCCCCAGAGAACCTGGGTGGGGGGAGGGTTAGGGGAGGTGGAACACAAGACTCTGGCCTCCCAATCACAGAGACACCAATGGCTACTGGCAACTGGGTAACTTTAGCAGTGGGGCCTGGGACACTGTTCCTCCAACTTATGAGGTGCCTATGACTGTGAATCTGCATCTGATCCTTGCAGTAGTAGAGCCTATGAATCTTACAACATGACACAGGAGAGGCATCTGAAAGAACCCAGCTCCCCCAGGGCAGTGGTAGCTGTAAATCATGACATCCTGAATGCAAGGGAGGAACCCACCCCATCCTGGTGCACCAGACAGGAATGTCAGTGACATTGGTAACAACAAGGCACCAACAACCTCAGAGATACAAGAAGTGAAAATGAAGGCACAAAGGCACACCTGACAGAAGCAGGGTAGGGTGAAAAGTGGCATTTCTTCAAATATAACCACAGGCAGCTCAGGTAAGAGAAAGGAAAAAATAAAGTGCTATATCTCCACTTAGTTGAAAATAAAAGAAAGTCCTCTAATTTCTAATCTGTTGAATTATTAGCATCAAGCAGAAAGGTGGTTCATGCCTGAAATGTACATAAGTACAACACATCAAGCACTATGAAGACCCAGAATAACATTGTCACAGAAAGAAAATGACAATTCTTCAGAAGCCAAACTTAAAGTCACAGAATACAGTGATCTAACTGATAGAGAATTCAAACCCCTTTCAAGAAGCAATTCAACAAGCTACAAGAAAATTCAGAGGTAGTTTAATGAGTTCAGGAATAAAATTAGTGAACAGAAAAAATACTTAGAAAAAGATCAAGTCTCTAAAAAAGAATCAGACAGAAATTCTGGACCTTAAGAATTCAATAAACAAGATGAAGAATGCACTAAAAAGCATTGTAAATTGAGCAAGATGATAAATATAAACAGGATTGGGGAATTGCAACTATATATCAGAATAGGCTTCTAAAAATTTATTATAACATAAAGGTGAAAGGGGGAAATAAAACAGAAAAAATATCTATGAGCACCACATTTAGGTAATGAACTTACAAGATAACACACAGGATAATGGAAGACAACAAAAACACAAAATGAAAAAGATGAAATTCACATAGGTAATTATAGATAAAATGTTATCAACAGAATAAACTATTTCCTGTGAGATATTATACACAAATTTTATAATAATCACAAAACATAAATCTAAAGTGGAGGAACTAAATATAAAATAGAGAAAACTGAGAAGAACATTTAAGAGAACCAGCAAACCAAAAATGGCAGGCAGAAACATGAGGAAAAAAGGACAATGCATGTATAGAACAACCAGAAAGCAAAAGATAAAGTGGCAATATTAAGTCTTTATTTACCATTAATTTTCCTAAATGTAAATGGATTGAATTCACCCCAAAAACAGAGTGGCTAGATGGATTAAAAATAAGACTTAGCTATGTGCTCCTGCAGGAGACTCACTTCAGCTCTAAAGGACAACATAGGTTCAAACTGAAGACATAGAAGATGATACTTAAAGTCAATGACAGCCAAGAAAATATGGATGCAGCCATACTTATATCCACCTGATCTGCCTCTTGAGAAATCTGTATGCAGGTCAGGAAGCAACAGTTAGAACTGGTCATGGAACAACAGACTGGTTCCAAATAGGAAAAGGAGTACGTCAAGGCTGTATATTGTCACCATGTTTATTTAACTTATATGCAGAGTACATCATGAGAAATGCTGGACCGGAAGAAACACAAGCTGGAATCAAGATTGCTGGGAGAAATATCAATAACCTCAGATATGAGGATGACACCACCCTTATGGCAGAAAGTGAAGAGGGGCTTAAAAGCCTCTTGATGAAAGTGAAAGTGGAGAGTGAAAAGGTTGGCTTAAAGCTCAACATTCAGAAAACGAAGATCATGGCATCTGGTCCCATCACTACATGGGAAATAGATGGAGAAACAGTGGAAACAGTGTCAGACTTTATTTTTCTGGGCTCCAAAATCACTGTAGATGGTGACTGCAGCCATGAAATTAAAGGACGCTTACTCCTTGGAAGGAAAGTTATGACCAACCTACATAGCATATTCAAAAGCAGAGACATCACTTTGCCAACAAAGGTTCGCCTAGTCAAGGCTATGGTCTTTCCTGTGGTCATGTATGGATGTGAGAGCTGGACTGTGAAGAAGGCTGAGTGCCGAAGAATTGATGCTTTTGAAGTGTGGTGTTGGAGAAGACTCTTGAGAGTCTCTTGGACTGCAAGGAGATCCAACCAGTCCATTCTGAAGGAGATCAATTCTGGAATTTCTTTGGAAGGAATGATGCTAAAGCTGAAACTCCAGTATTTTGGCCACCTCATGCGAAGAGTTGACTCATTGGAGAAGACTCTGATGCTGGGAGGGATTGAGGGCAGGAGGAGAAGGGGACGACAGAGGATGAGATGGCTGGATGGCATCACTGACTTGATGGGTGTGAGTCTGAGTGACCTCCAGGAGCTGGTGATGGACAGGGAGGCCTGGCATGCTGCAGTTCATGGGGTCGCAAAGAGTCAGACACAACTGAGCGACTGATCTGATCTGATACTTATATCACACAAAATGCACTTCAAGCCAAAAAATTAATAAGAGACACATATGGACAGTACATAATGATAAAAAGGACAATTCATCAAGAATACATAGATATTAATATTCATGAACCTAATATAGGAGCATTAAAATATATAAAACAAGTATTAAGAGACCCAAAGGGAGAATTGACAGCAACACAATAGTTTTAAGAAACTTTAACACCCTACTTTCATTAATGGATAGTTTATCCAGATAGAAAGTCAACAAGGAAATAGTGGCCTTAAATGAAGCATTAGGCAGGGTGAATATGATAGATTTATACAGAACACTCCATTCAAAAGCAGCACAATATACATTCTGTTCAAGTGCACATAAAACTTTTTCAAGGATTGAGCATATGCTGAGACACAAAGCAAATCTGAAAAAATTTAATAAGATTTAAAGCATGTCAATCATCTTTCTGTTTACAATGATAAAAAACTAGATGTCAACTATGGGGAGAAAGCTGGAAAATTTCATATATGTGGAAAGTGAACAATATGCCCACTGAACAAAGAAATCAATGGGGAATCAAAAATTAGACAGCACTGAAACATGTATAATATATGAGAAATGAATCACCAGCCCAGGTTCAATGTAGAATACAGGATGCTTGGGGCTGGTGCACTGGGATGACCCAGAGGTATGGTATGGGGAGGGAGGTGGGAGGGGGTTTCAGGATGGGGAACATGTGTATACCCGTGGCAGATTTAAGTTGATGTATTGCAAAACCAATACAATATTGTAAAGTAATTAGCCTCCAATTAAAATAAATAAATTTAAATAAAAAATAAATAAAATAAAAAACTATTAGAAAAAAAATTAGCTAAAAGCAAATGAAAGTGAAAATACAATGCACTCAAATCTTTGGGGTGGAGCAGAAATGGTACCAAAACGCACACTTACAGCAATAAAGGCCTAAGAAAGAAACAAAATACTCAAAGAAATAATCTAAAGTGAAAGTGAAGTCTCTCAATTGTGTCTGACTCTTTGTGACCCCATGGACTTTAGCCTACAATGCTCCAACGTCCATGGGATTTTCCAGGCAAGAGTACTGGAGTGGGGTGTCATTTCCTTCTCCAGAGGATCTTCCCAACCCAGGGATGGAACCTGGGTCTCCCGCATTGTAGGCAGATGCTTTACCATCTGAGCCACCAGGGAAGTCAATGCTTACACCTAAATGAGCTAAAAAAAGAACACATAGACCAAAGTCTTTATAAAGAAGGGAGCAATAAAGAACAGAGCAGAAATAAATGAAATAGAGACTAAAAATACAATAGAAAAGATCAGTGAACTAGGAACTGGTCTTGGAAATGAATACCTTTAATTATATAAAGGGAGAAGGCAATGGCACCCCACTCCAGTACTCTTGCCTGGAAAATCCCATGGACGGAGGAGCCTGGTAGGCTGCAGTCCATGGGGTCGCTAGGAGTTGGTCATGACTGAGCGACTTCACTTTCACTTTTCACTTTCATGCATTGGAGAAGGAAATGGCAACCCACTCCAATGTTCTTGCCTGGAGAATCCCAGGGATGAGGGAGCCTGATGGGCTGCCGTCTATGGGGTCGCACAGAGTCAGACACGACTGAAGTGATGCAGCAGCAGCAGCAGCAGAAACTATATAAAGAAACAGAAGGCTCTGATAAATAAAATTAGAGATGTGAAAGGGAAATAATAATAGATACCACAGAAATACAAAGGATCATCAGGGAATATTCGTGTAAGTCGCTCAGTCATGTCCGACTCTTTGCGACCCCATGGACTGTAGCCTACCAGGCTCCTCTGTCCATGGGATTTTCCAGGCAATAGTACTGGAGTGGATTGCCATTTCCTTCTCCAAGGGATCTTCCCAACCCAGGGATCGAACCCGGGTCTCCCGCATCGTAGACAGACGCTTTACCGTCTGAGCCATCAGGGAAGTCCTATTATGAACAGCTAAATACCAAGTTGGACAAATTTTTGGAAGACTATTTCTGGAAGAAATGGACGAATTTTTAGAATCATGCAAACTTCCAAGACTGATCATGAAACAATAGAAAAGCTGAAGAGATTGATTACTTGTACAGAGATTATGAGGGATTAACTTGTAGCTCAGTTGGTAAAGAATCTGACTGCAATGCAGGAGACCTGGGTTTGATTTCTAGGTTGGGAAGATCTGCTGGAGAAGGAAATGGCGACCCACTCCAGTATGCTTGCCTGGGAAATCCCATGGACAGAGAAGCTTGGTAGGCTACAGTCCATGAGGTCACAAGAGTTGAACATGACTTAGCAACTAAAACCACCACCACAGAGATTAAAACCATTATCAAAATGCTATGCCCAAACAACAGTCCAGGACCGCGTGCCATCACTGGTGAATTCTCCCAAACATTCAATGATTTAATACCTATTCAATCTTCTCCAGTAAATTGAAGTGGAGGAAAAGCTTTCTAACTCACTTTATGAGGCCAACATTACCGTGATACAAAAACCAGAAATAGCAACACACAAAAATTAAACAAAAGACCAATATCTCTCATGAACATACATCCAAAAATCCTGAACAAAATATTAGAAGGCTAAATACAGAATCCCACCAAGGAGATCATATGCCATGATAAAGTAGGATTTAATTTGGAGATGCAAGAATTTTTCTTATATCTGAAAATCAATCAATGTGGTGCACCACGTTAATAAAATGAAGGATAAAAAAATGACAATCTAAATAGATGCAAAAAAGCATTTGATAAGAATCAGTGCCCATTTATGATAAAAAAATTCTTAGTCAAGTGGGTATAGAAGGGGCATATTTCAACATAATAAAGGCCATATATGACAAATCCAGATCTGACATCATACTCAGTGGTGAAAAACTGAAAGATATCCCTCTAATATCAGGAATAAGGCAAGAATGCCCTGTTTCAACATCTTATACAACAGAGCTTGAAACTCTTGCCAGAGCAATTAGGCAAGAAAATTTAAAAAGCCATTCAAACTGAAAAAGATGAACTAAAACTGTCACTGAGAATGACGTGATTCTGTACATATAGAAAACCCTGAAGACACCACCAACATTTTAATAGAAATAAAAAAGGTAAAGTTGGAAGACACAAAATCAACATACAAAAATCTGTTGCATTTCTATACACTAACAATAAGCTAGCAGAAAGAGTAATTAAGAAAACCATTCCATTTCAACTGTTAAAAAAGAATAAAGTACTTAGAAATAAATTTAACCTAGGATGTGAAAGACCTGTATATTGAAACTGATACAGCATTGTTTAAAAAAAAGTCTTGTTATACAAAAATGGAAATATATCGTGCTCATGATTGGAAGAATTAGCATTGTTAAAATGTCCATGTTTTGTAAAGCAATCTACAGATTCAAAGAAATTTCCATCAAAATCCTAAGGATTTTTTCCCCCCACAGAAATAGAACAAAAAAATTCTAAACTTTATATGGAAGCACAAAAGACCTCTAATAGCTAAAGCAATCCTGGGAAAACCCATCTGAGCTTTCTATTCTCTTACATTGATATGTGTATCAAATTTTCTTTTTTTTAATTTAATTTAATTTTTTAACTTTACAATATTGTATTGGTTTTGCCATATATTAAAATGAATCCACCACAGGTATACATGTGTTCCCCATCCTGAACCCTCCTCCCACCTCCCTCCCCATACCATCCCTCTGGGTCTTTTTTCTGAAAATATCATGTTGTCTTGATTACTAGAGCTTTATGATATTCTTTGAAGACATGAAGTGGCATATGTCCTGGGCTTCCCTGGTGATGCTAGTGGTAAAGAACTTCCCTGCCAATCCAGGAGACTTAGGTTTGATTCCTGGGTTGGGAAGATCCCTTGGAGTAAGAAATGACAACCCACTCAAGTATTCTTGCCTGGAAAATTCTAAGGGCAGAGGAGCCTGGCAGGATACATTCCATGGGGTTAAAAAAGAGTCTGACATGACTGATCATGCATAGATGAATATGGTGGTGGTGGTGGTTTAGTTGCTAAGTCATGTCCGACTCTTGTGATCCCATGGACTGTAGCCTGCCAGGCTCTTCTGTCCATGGGGATTCTCCAGGCAAGAATACTGAAGTTGGTTGCCATTTCCTTCTCCAGATAGATGAATACACACATAATTAGTGACATATATGTATATATATGATATGTGTATATTAATTTATGACAAAGGAGGAAATTAACTTATAACAAAGGAGCAATTAAAAGACAATTAATTTGTGTTGTTGTTCAGTCACTAAGTTGTGCTCAACTCTTTGAGACACCATGAACTGAAGCATGCTGGGCTTCCTTGTCCTTCACTTCATGTCTGCAGTGAATTTCGAACTCAAGAAAAGAAAATCTGTCAGTGTTTCCACCTCCCCTTCTATTTGCTGTGAACTGATGGGGCTGGATGCCAAGATTCTAGATTTTAATATTGAATTTTAAGCGAGCTTTTTCATACTCCTCTTTCATCTTCATCAAGAGGCTCTTTAGTTCCTCTTCACCTTCTGCCATTAGAGTGGTGTCTGCATACCTGAGGTTGTTGATATTTCTCTTGGCAATCTTGATTCCAGCTTGTGATTCATCCAGACCAGCATTTTGCATGATGTACTCTGCATATAAGTTTAATGAGAGGGATGACAATATACAGACTTGATATATTCTGTTCCCAATTCTGAAACAGTTTTTACATGTTTGGTCCTACTTGCTTCTTGACCCACATACAGGTTTCTCAGGAGACAGGTAAGGGGGTCTGCTACTCCTAACTCTTTAAGAATTTTTCGTTTGTTGTGATCCACACAAAGACTTTAGTGTAGCCAAAGAAGCAGAAGTTGATGTTTGTCTGGAACTCCCTTGCTTTTTCTATGATCCAACAAATGTTGGCAATTGATTTCTGGTTCCTCTGCCTCTGCAAAACCCAGCTTGTACATCTGGAAGTTCTCGGTTCACAAACAAGGGAACCCTAGACTGAAGGATTTTGAGAATAACTTTACTAGCATGAGAAATGAGCATAATTGTACAGTAGTTTGTGCATTCTTTGGCATTGCCTTCCTTTGGGATTGGAATGAAGACTGACCTTTTCCAGTCCTGTGCCATGGCTGAGTTTTCCAAATTTGCTGGCATATTGAGTGCAGCACTTTCACAGCATCATCTTTCAGGATTTGAAATAGCTCAACTGGAATTCCATCACCTCCACTAGCTTTGTTCATAGTGATGCTTTATAAGGCACACTTGACTTTACATTCTAGGATATCTGGCTCTAGGTGAGAGATCACACCATCATGATTATCTGGGTCGTGAAGATCTTTTTTGTACAGTTCTTCTGTGTATTCTTGCCATCTCTTCTTAATATCTTCTGCTTCTGTTAGGTCCATACCATTTCTGTCCTTTATCGAGCCCATTTTTGGATGAAATGTTCCTTTGATATCTCTGATTTTCTTGAAGAGATCCCTAGTCTTTCCCATTCTGTTGTTTTCCTCTATTTCTTTGCATTGATCGCTGAACAAGGCTTTCTTATCTCTCCTTGCTATTCTTTGGAACTCTGCATTCAGATGTTTATATCTTTCCTTTTCTCCTTTGCTTCTCACTTCTCTTCTTTTCACAGCTATTTGTAAGGCCTCCCAGAAGGCCATTTTGCTTCTTTGCATTTCTTTTCCATGGGGATGGTCTTGATCCCTGTCTCTTGTACAATGTTATGAACCTCATTCCATAGTTCATCAGGCACTCTATCTATCAGATCTAGTCCCTTAAATCTATTTCTCATTTCCACTGTATAATCATAAGGGATTTGATTTAGGTCATACCTTAATGCTCTAGTGGTTTTCCCTACTTTCTTCAATTTCAGTCTGAATTTGGCAATAAGGAGTTCATGGTCTGAGCCACAGTCAGCTCCTGGTCTTGTTTTTGCTGACTGTATAGAGCTTCTCCATCTTTGGCTGCAAAGAATATAATCAATCTGATTTCGGTGTTGACCATCTGGTGATGTCCATGTGTAGAGTCTTCTCTTGTGTTGTTGGAAGAGGGTGTTTGTTATGACCAGTGCATTTTTCTTGGCAAAACTCTATTAGTCTTTGCCCTGCTTCATTCTGTATTCCAAGGCCAAATTTGCCTGTTACTCCAGGTGTTTCTTGACTTCCTATTTTTGCATTCCAGTCCCCTGTAATGAAAAGGACATTTTTTTGGGTGTTAGTTCTAAAAGGGGTGGTGGGCGTGAGGAGCTACCCCACACCCAAGGCCAGGGGCGGTGGCTGGGAGGACCAACCCCACGTCCAAGGAGCCGTGGTTGAGTGGGCACAGGAGGGAGGAGCTATCCCACGTTGAAGGTCAGGAAAGGCGGCAATGAGGAGAGACCCCTCGTCCAAGGTACGGTGCGATGGCTGTGCTTTGCTGTAGCAGACATGAAGAGATACCCTACGCCCAAGGTAAGAGAAACCCAAGTAAGATGGTAGGTGTTGCAAGAGGGCATCAGAGGGCAAACACACTGAAACCATACTCACAGAAAACTAGTCAATCTAATCACACTCGGACTACAGCCTTGTCTAACTCAGTGAAATTAAGACATGCCCGTGGGGCAACCCAGGATGGGTGGGTCATGGTGGAGATATCTGACAGGATGTGGTCCTCTTGAGAAGGGAATGGCAAACCACTTCATTATTCTTGCCTTGAGAACCCCATGAACAGTATGAAAAGGCAAAATGATAGGATACTGAAAGAGAAACTCCCCAGGTCAGTAGGGGCCCAATATGCTACCAGAAATCAGTGGAGAAATAACTCCAGAAAGAATGAAGGGATGGAGCCAAAGCAAAAAGAATACCCAGCTGTGGATGTGTCTGGTGATAGAAGCAAGGTCCGATACTGTAAAGAGCAATATTGCATATGAACCTGGAATGTCAGGTCCATGAATCAAGGCAAATTGGAAGTGGTCAAACAAGAGATGGCAAGAGTGAATGTTGACATTCTAGGAACTAGTGAACTCAAATGGACTGGAATGGGTGAATTTAACTCAGATGACCATTATATCTACTACTGCAGGCCAAAATCCCTCAGAAGAAATGGAGTGGCCATCATGGTCAACAAAAGAGTCTGAAATGCAGTACTTGGATGCAATCTCAAAAACGACAGAATGATCTCTGTTCATTTCCAAGGCAAACCATTTTGCATAAAAATTGTGGATTAAATATCACAACATCCCTTTTGTAAAGTGAAACTACATAATCAATTATTTTATTTTTTTGGCTTAAGACATTTTTAAAAATTTTAATTGGAGGTGAACTACTTTACAATATTGCATTGGCTTTGCCATACATCAACATGAATCCGCCACAGGTATACACATGTTCCCCATCCTGAACCCCCCTCTTACCTCCCTCCCCGTACCATCCCTCTGGGTTGTCTCAGTGCAGGAGCCCTAGGCATCCAGTATCATGCATCGAACCTGGACTGGCAACTGGTTTCATATATAAAATTATACATGTTTCAATGCCATTCTCCCAAATTATGCCACCCTCTCCCTCTCCCACAGAGTCCAAAAGACTGCTCTGTACATCTGTGTCTCTTCTGCTGTCTCGCATACAGGTTTATCGTTACCATCTTTCTAAATTCCATATATATGCATTAGTATACAGATGACAGCACCCTTATGGCAGAAAGTGAAGAGGGGCTAAAAAGCCTCTTGATGAAAGTGAAAGTGGAGAGTGAAAAGGTTGGCTTAAAGCTCAACATTCAGAAAACGAAGATCATGGCATCTGGTCCCATCACTACATGGGAAATAGATGGAGAAACAGTGGAAAACAGTGTCAGACTTTATTTTTCTGGGCTCCAAAATCACTGCAGATGGTGACTGCAGCCATGAAATTAAAAGACACTTACTCCTTGGAAGGAAAGTTATGACCAACCTAGATAGCATATTCAAAAGCAGAGACATCACTTTGCCAACAAAGGTTCGCCTAGTCAAGGCTATGATCTTTTCTGTGGTCATGTATGGATGTGAGAGCTGGACTGTGAAGAAGGCTGAGTTCCAAAGAATTGATGCTTTTGAAGTGTGGTGTTGGAGAAGACTCTTGAGAGTCCCTTGGACTGCAAGGAGATCCAACCAGTCCATTGTGAAGGAGATCAGCCCTGGGATTTCTTTGGAAGGAATGATGCTAAAGCTGAAACTCCAGTATTTTGGCCACCTCATGGCGAAGAGTTGATTCATTGGAGAAGACTCTGATGCTGGGAGGGATTGAGGGCAGGAGGAGAAGGGGACGACAGAGGATGAGATGGCTGGATGGCATCACTGACTCGATGGATGTGAGTCTGAGTGATCTCCGGGAGTTGGTGATGGACAGGGAGGCCTGTTGTGCTGCAATTCATGGGGTCACAAAGAGTCGGACACGACCGAGAGACTGATCTGATCTGATCTGATACTGTATTGCCATTTTTCTTTCTGGCTTACTTCACTCTGTATAATAGGCTCCAGTTTCATCCACCTCATTAGAACCGATTCAAATGTATTCTTTTTAATGGCTTAGCCAGGTATGTCAATACCCTCTATTTTCTTTGACATTTTAAAAATTTTGCTTTAATTTTAAGTTTTATACTTTAAATCATCAACATAGAGCCAAATTTATATATTTATATCAATTTACAAAGTTAGTTTTGTATAAAAAAAGACATCTTTTGTAAACCTAAAAATTTATGAGTATATATGTTTTTAAGGAATTGATAACTGATTATACATTTATTTACTTTTATGATAGATTTTATGTATAATTTGAAACATAGAATTTGGTGCAATGACACACTAAAATCTTATATAGACTACACCCTGAGACCACAATTATTAACACAGCACCACATTATAAAATCTTTCATAATGTGTACACACATATGTTTATTTTGCTGCTGATACTTGATTTTCAGTGGAGACATTATAAAACTTTATTCTTTAAAATGTCTTCATCAAATATTGACGAATTTATAGAATATGCTCAACATTATTATAATACTAGTATTTCACCCCCAAAATAAATAATTTCAAAGTGAAATTATCCCAGTTGTCTCCAAAATATTTTTATAATATATATCCAAACCAGAAAAACTGACATCAAATTTGACTGTCGGGTTTTTTTGTCACTTTGATCTAGGATAGCCTTATGCAACTTTTATAAGGATACTGACATTAGAAGAGTCTGCATTTGCCTAATTGTTTCCTCATTTAACTAATAAACTGATGTCATTTAACTTGTGTGACTTTCTCCAGTATTTCATGTGTACTGAAAGTCTGGTCACAAAGAACAGGTACCTAAAAGCTTTTTCTAGAAGTGGCCAGAAGGTATTTTTGGCTTTGTAGTTTTGCATTCTCTTTCACAAGCACTCAACTTGATATTGTAGCTTGAAAGCAGCTATGGCATCAGTCCTTCCAATGGATATTCAGGACTGATTTCCTTTACAATTGACTGGTTTGGTCTCCTTGCTGTCCAAGGGACTCTCAAGAGTCTTCTCAAACTCCTAAATAAAGCCTGGATTGGTTTTAAGTTAGACTGATTTGCCACAATCTTTTATTACACAAGTGAGATGTTGTAAACTCATGTTTTATCAGGAAATATAAAATATCAGACATACTTTTGATGTTGAGATTGATTATTAATTCATCTGGTGGTTGTCTAATCTAACAGTGTAAAATAACACTTTGTTCCCTATAATTAATCAATTATTTCTTAGGAAATTCTGTGGAATAGTCTTGTCTTTCAACAAGATTTTCCCTTGTGCTTTTAGTGGTGATTTACTAAATACTGTAAAGTTATCATTAACTATTTCTATTCTATCTTTCATATTTATTGGCTGTTACTTTTCTTATCACTATCCTCAAGCTAGGCTTCAGCATTATATGAACCAGAAACTTCCAGATGTTCAAGCTGGGTTTAGAAAATGCAGAGTAAACAGAGGTAAAATTACTAACATTCACTGGATCATAGAGAAAGCAAGGCAACTCCCCCCAAAACTTCTACTTCTGTTTCATTGACTATGCTAAAGCCTTTGACGGTGTCAGTCATAACAAATTGGGAAAACTTAAAGAGTTGTGAATACCAGACCATCTTAACTGTCTCCTGAGAATCCTGTATGTGCGTCAAGAAGCAACAGTTGAAACCCTGTATAGACAACCGATTGGTTCAGAATTGAGAAAGAATGATGAGGCTGTTTATTGTCACCCTGTTTATTTAACTTATACACAGAGCACTTCATGCTATATGTCAGCCGGGCTGGATGAGTTACAAGCTGGAATTAAGATTACCAGGACCTCAGGTGTGTGGAAGATACCACTCTAATGGCAGACAGTGAAGAGGAACTAAAGAGTCTCTTGAGGAGGGTGAAGGAGGAGAGGGAAAATGCCAGCTTAAATGTGGCAGATTCATTTTGAAATATGGCAAAACCAATACAATATTGTAAAGTTAAAAAAAAAAAGAATAGTTAAAAATAAAAGAAAAAAACACTCAATATTAAAAACTAAGATCATGGCATCAGGTCCCAATACTTCAAGTCAAATAGAAGAGGAAAAGGTGGAAGCTGTGACATATTTCCTCTTCTTGGGCTCTAAAATAATTGTGGTTAGTGACTACAGACACGAAATTATAAGACAATTATTTCTTGGCAGGAAAGCTATGACAAACCTAGACAGTGTATTAAAAAGCAAAGACACCACTTTGCTGACAAAGGTCTGTATAGTCAAGGCTATGGTCTTTTCAGTAGTTATCTAAGGATGTAAGCCTAGACAATAAAGGAGTCAGAGAATTGAAGAATTGATGTTTTTGAACTGTGGTGCTGGAGAAGATTCTTGGGAGTCCCTTGGAAAGCAAGGTGATCAAATCAGTCAATCTTTTTTTTTTTTTTAAATTAAAATTTTTTAATTAATTAATTTATTTTACTTTACAATATTATACTGGTTTTCCCATACATTGACTTTTCTGCCATGAGTGTACATGTGTTCCCCATCCTGAACCCTCTTCCCACCTCCCTCCCCATACCATACCTCTGGGTCATCCCAGTGCACCAGCCCCGAGCATCCTGTATCATGCATCAAACCTGGACTGGAGATTTGTTTAACATATGATATTTTCACGTTTCAGTGCCATTCTCCCAAACCATCCCACCCTTGCCCTCTCCCACAGAGTCCAAACGACTGTTCTATACATCTGTGTCTCTTTTGCTGTCTCACATACAGGGTTATCATTACCATCTTTCTAAATTCCATATATATGTGTTAATATACTGTATTGGTGTTTTTCTTTCTGGCTTACTTCACTCTCTATAATAGGCTCCAGTTTAATCCACCTCATTAGAACTGATTCAAATGTATTTTTTAATGGCTGAGTATTATTCCATTGTGTATATGTACCACAGCTTTCTTATCCATTCACCAGCTGATGGACATCTAGGTTGCTTCCATGTCCTGGCTATTATAAACAGTGCTGCAATGAACACTGGGGTACACATGTCTCTTTCAATTCTGGTTTCCTCAGTGTGTATGCCCAGCAGTGGGATTGTTGGGTCATATGGAGCTCTGTTTCCAGTTTTTTAAGGAATCTTCACACTGTTCTCCATAGTGGCTTTGCTAGTCTGCATTTCCACCAACAGTGTAAGAGGGTTCCCTTTTCTCCACTCCCTCTCTAGCATTTACTGTTTGTCAACTTTTGGATAGCAGCCATTCTGACTGGCGTGAAATGGTACCTCATTGTGGTTTTGATTTGCATTTCTCTGATAATGAGTGATGTTGAGCATCTTTTCATGTGTTTGCTAGCCGTCTGTATGTTTTCTTTGGAGAAATGTCTGTTTAGTTCTTTGGCCCACTTTTTGAGTGGGTCTTTTATTTTTCTGGAGTTGAGCTGCATGAGCTGCTTGCATATTTCTGAGATAAATTATTTGTCAGTTGCTTCATTTGCTATTATTTTCTCCCATTCTGAAGGCTGTCTTTTCACCTTGCTTATAGTTCCCTTTGTTTTGCAGAAGCTTTTTAATTTTAATTAGGTCCCACTTGTTTATTTTTGCTTTTATTTCCAATATTCTGGGAGGTGGGTCATAGAGGATCCTGCTGTGGTTTATGCCAGAGAGTGTTTTGCCTATGTTTTCCTCTAGTAGTTTAATAGTGTTTGATCTTACATTTAGATCTTTAATCCATTTTGAGTTTATTTTTGTGTATGGTGTTAGAAAGTGTTCTAGTTTCATTCTTTTACAAGTGGTTGATCAGTTTCCCCAGTGTCACTTGTTAAAGAGATTGTTGTTTTTCCATTGTATATTCTTGCCCCCTTTGTCAAAGATAAGGTGTCCATAGGTGTGTGGATTTATCTATAAGCTTTCTATTTTGTTCCATTGATCTATATTTCTGTCTTTGTACCAGTACCATAGTGTCTTGATGACCAGTCAACCTTAAATGAAATCAACCCTGAATACTCTTTGGAAGGACTGATGCTGAAAATGAAACTCCAATACTTGGCCATCTGATACAAACAGCTGACTCATTGGAAAAGACCCCGATGCTGGGGAAAACTGAAGGCAGAAGGAGAAGAGGAAGACATGATGAGATTGTTGGACGGCATCATTGATTCAATGGACAAGAAGTTGAGCAAACTCTGGGAGATGATGAGGGATAGGGAAGCCTGATGTGCTGCAGTCCATGGGGATACAGAGTTGGACATGTCTTACTAATTGAAGAACAACATGTACTCATTAATGGGGCTTCCCAGGTGGCTCAGTGGAAAAGAATCCACCTGCCAATACAAGAGATGTGGATTTGACCCCTGGGATGGGAGGGTTCCCTGGAGAAGGAAATGGCAATCCACTCCTGTATTCTTGCCTGGGAAATCCCATGGACAGAGGAACCTGGTGGGCTACATTCCATAGTGTTTCAAAAGAGTCAGACATTACTCAGTGAGTAAACAACAATGAGAACTCATGGATATTTTAAAGTTTATATATTATGATAATGTACAGTAATTTTCCATTTTGTTTCAAGTGATACAAAGAGATTAGTGGGTGTTTGCAGGACATTTATTGTAGGTATAATCCTCTGGTTTAGATCTTGAATAGGTCACAGTTTGAGAAAGAAATAATTTGTTATATACATAAACAAAACAAAACTGCACAGTAACAATATAAACTTTTATTTTGCCAAATTCAGTTTACGAGATACACAAATTAAGAGATTTTATTCACAGGGTTCTAATTTTACTCTGATAAAGCACTTTATTTATCATATAAGTAAAAGTAGAAACTGAAAATGTCTTAATTTAGTGGAGCATATGGTGTGTACTAAAATATATTTTTATAGAAAAAGTTAGCAATCTTTAGAAATGGATAGTGAAGAAGTTGAAGCATGTATGTATGGAGACCATCTGTCCTAGATTGCCTGTAATGAAAATGTTTTTTAGGACATAATCCAGAAAAATCTTGGGAAACCATATTAGTTGTTTACCCTCTATGTAGGGTTTGACCAATTTCCTCTCTTACTGTATTTTAAGTTTGACTTCTGCAGCTCATTCTCCTTGTCATATATCTTCAATTAGAGGAACTTTGTAGAAAATAAGGTTGAAGCAGATGATTTAATCCAAGGTAACTGGGGAATTGGGTCATAGCTCCTTGATTATGCTGTTAGTGAAGTAGGCATCCCATATGGAACAGAAAACCCAAATTCTCCAGCAATCTGAATATCACATGTTCCCTTCATGCTTTCTTCCACAATGGTTCCATGAAGAGTTACTTGTAACAAACACAAAAAGTGTTGTTGTTGTTGTTGTTGTTTTTTTCCCGTTACAGAGGTGATAGTTCAGAATTTTCCTCATTGTCTAGGATGCCAGATCATCTGGTTTACTGACTGATTCAATTATCCTGAGAAGAAAAGTGTGAAAAATAATATTTTGTTAGAAAGTCCTAGACTTTTACACCAAAAACTATAAAAGATAGTCAAAAGAAGTCAAAGAAGACCCAAAGAAATAAATAAACTTTCCATGATCATGGGTCACAAGGCAATATAGTTAATATGGCAGCATTCCCCCAAATTGATCTATAGACTCAACACAATCCTCATCAACATCTCAGCTAACTTTTTTCAGAAACTGACAAGCACTTCTTACAATTTACATGGGACTCCACCCTTATGGCAGAAAGTGGAGTGGAACTAATAAGCCTCTTGATGAAAGTGAAAGAGGAGAGTGAAGGAGTTGGCTTAAAGCTCAACATTCAGAAAACTAAGATCATGGCATCTGGTCCCATCACTTCATGGGAAATAGGAGTTGGTGATGGACAGGGAGGCCTGGTGTGCTGTGATTCATGGGGTCGCAAAGAGTCGGACACAACTGAGCGACTGAACTGCACTGAACTAATGGGGTTCCAAATAGTTAAAAAATCTTGAGAAAAACTTATTGATAGAGCCAAAATGAAATTTACTACAAAATACTGGAATCAAGATACATGAATGAAAGAGCCTAGAGTACAGTCATGAACACTTATATTTAGGGTAACTTATTTTGACAAGGTTTTCAGTACAGTTCACTGGGGGAAAGAATACCCTTTTAAACAAATGATGCTGAGATAACTGCATATCCACATGCTAAAGAATGTGGACCTCACAAAAAAGTATAAAATTCATATCATTAAAATGTTAATTACAAATTGATATACCTATGGAAGTGAAAGTATTAGTTGCTCAGTCATGTCCAATTCTTTGTGATTCCATCGTTTGTAGGTCGTCAGGCTCCACTGCCCATGGTATTCCCCAGGCAAGAATTCTGGAGTTGGTTGCCATTTCCTCCTCTGGGGGTTCTTTCTGATCCAGGGATTGAACCTGGGTCTCCTGTATTGCCGGTAGATTGTTTACCACTAGCGCCACCTGAGAAACAATTACTATATGTAAAACTATAATATTATAAGCAATCAGTTCAGTTCAGTCGCTCAGTCGTGTCTGACTCTTTGCAACCCCGTGAATTGCAGCACTCCAGGCCTCCCTGTCCATCACCAACTCTCGGAGTTCACTCAAACTCACGTCCATCGAGTCGGTGCTGCCATCCAGCCATCTCATCCTCTGTCGTCATCCCCCGCCCCTAATCCCTCCCTGCATGAGAGTCTTTTCCAATGAGTCAACTCTTAGCATGAAGTGGCCAAAGTACTGGAGTTTCAGCTTTAGCATCGTTCCTTCCAAAGAACACTCAGGACTGATCTCCTTCAGAATGGACTGATTGGATCTCCTTGCAGTCCAAGGAACTCTCAAGACTCTTCTCCAACACCAGAGTTCAAAAGCATCAATTCAGCGCTCAACTTTCTTCACAGTCCAACTATCACATCCATACACGACCACTGGAAAAACCACAGCTTTGACTAGACGAACCTTTGTTGGCAGAGTAATGTCTCTTCTTTTGAATATGCTATCCAAGTTGGTCATAAGCAATACCTATATATAATTACTATAGACAATACCTATTTGCAATTATTAAAAGTTCTGAAGTCTTGGAAGAAACATGCATGCAAATTTTTGTGACCTTGTTGCAGGCCATTGTTTTAAGATAAGACTCCCAAAAGACAAGTGAACAAGAAGTGGAGAAATTTGATTTCTTCAAAAATTAAAACTTCTGGGGGATGGTCCTAAGATGGCAGAGGAATAGGATGGGGAGACCACTTTCTCCCCCACAAATTCATCTAAAGATCATTGTAATGCTGAGCAACTTCCACAAAACAACTTCTGAATGCTGGCAGAGGACACCAGACACCCAGAAATGCAGCCTATTCTCTTTGAAAGGGTGTAGGACAAAATATAAAAGACAAAAAGAGAGACGAAAGAGTTAGGGACAGAGACTCATCATGGGGAGGGAGTCGAGAAGGAGAGGAAGTATCCAAACAGTAGGAAACCTCCTCAAAGGCAGGTCTGTGGGGAGACTTGAAATCTCAGAGGGCAACATAAATGGGAGGGGGAAAAAAACCCCACAGGGTAGGTGCCTAACCACAACTGCCAGTGGAGAAGTAGCCCAGAAGCCCAGATCTATCACCCCTGCTGTGTACAGGCCACCCTGCTGGAGGCAGAGAGGTAGGCATGTGACAGCCAGAGCTGGAAGACAAGGGGCTGCTCCAATCTCGGCCCCAGAGACCAGCATCCTCCACCAAACTGTGAGCCGGTTCCCAGTTTCTAACCACGTTTTCCTGGGATCCTGGATGGTTGACATCTGCCAGGAAGGTCACAGCCTGACATCAGCTCCCCAGAGGAGACACACAGCACACATGAGACAGTGCTCTCATGCTCTAGGAAACCAAACCAGGACTGGGAGGTGATTAAGATGCATTGGGAGAAGGCAATGGCACCCCACTCCAGTACTCTTGACTGGAAAATCCCATGGACGAAGGAACCTGGTAGGCTGCAGTCCATGGGGTCGCTAGGAGTTGGACACTACTGAGCAACTTCACTTTCACTTTTCACTTTCACACAATGGAGAAGGCAATGGCAACCAACTCCAGTGTTCTTGCCTGGAGAATCCCAGGGGCCGCAGGGCCTGGTGGGCTGCTGTCTATGGGGTCTCACAGAGTTGGACACAACCGAAGCGACTTAGCAGCAGCAGCAGCACATCTGGGACAGTGCAGTTGCTAAGCACCTGGTTGCCTGGGCTGCTCGGACCTGGGAAAGGCACAAAACCCATGCCCAATCGAGTCTCTGCCCTTGTGGACTACCCGAGAACATGAACCTGAGTGGTTTAGACCTGGGAAGTGCACGAAATGCAGGGCCCACTTTGGACAGTGCCCTGCAGAGCACGCTGAAGCCTGAGCAGTGTAGACCAGGAAAGCACATGCTGCTGTGACCTGGGACAAACCCAGTGTGGTCCATACACTGTGAACACTCCCCACACATACCAGCGACATTTGTTTGCAGTGTTCCTCCCTCCCCACAATCCAAATGAACAAGTGAGCCTAAATAAGTGACCGCCTTCACCCCCTTGTGTCAGGGCAGAAATCAGACACCAAAGAGACCTGCAAACAGAGGAGCCAAAATGAACAAAAAGGGAACCACTGGAAGTAACAGGTGCAATAGATTAAAACCTTGTAGTTAAAATTGACTAAGCATTGGAGGGGGCATGTAGACCTTGAGAACAAGTACAAGTTGGAACAAAGAACTATTTGAAACTGAACTGACTCCACACTGCCTACAACAGCTCCAGATAAATTCCTAGATATAGTTTTGCTATCATCACTTTTTAATTTTTTAAAAAATTTATTACTCCTTTAATTTTCATTTTTACAACCTACTGTTACCTGGCAAAAAAATCTATTTTTAAAGCATATTTCAGAAATATATATTTTATAAATTTTGTGATTTTGTTTCATATTTTTAATATTGTATTTTTTGAGAGTCTAACCTCTATTCTAGATTTTTAATCTTTGCTTTTTGGTATTTGTTATCAATTTTTGTACCTTTAAGAACCTAACCTTCAGTATCCATTTTCACTTAGGGCTGTTGATTACTGGCTTGATTGCTCTCTCCCCTTTGGACTCTCCCTTTTATCTCCAGGTCACCTCTATCTCCTCCTTCCCCCTTCTCTTTTCTACTTAACTCTGTGAATCTCTCTGGATGTCCTGGGCTGTGGAGAACACTTAGGGAACTGATTACTTGCTAGATTTGTCTCTCCTCTTTTGACTCCTCCATCTTCTCCTCCTGGTCACCTCTATCTTCCTCATCCCTCTTCTCTTCTCTATGTAACTCTGAACCTTTCTGAGTTTTCCAGACTGTGGAGAGCACATACGGAATTGATTACTGGCTAGACTGCTCCTTCCCCTTTTGACTCTCCCTGTTCTCCTCCTGGTCACCATGCTAATTCTCTAGCAAAGAAGGAACACAGCCCTGAGCATTAAAAGACAGGCCTTTCAAAGCCATACCAAGCCCACAGACACCGCAACTATCTACTGGACACTTCATTGCATTCCAGAGAGAAGAGAACCAGCTCCACCCACCAGAATACAGATGCAAGCTCCCCTAACCAGGAAACCTTGACAAGCCACTAGTCCACAGGGCAGGCTCCACAATAAAGAGGAACCACAAATTTCCAGCATACAGAAGAGACACCCCAAACAGAGCAATCTAAACAAAATGAAAAGGCAGAGAAATATTCAGCAGGTAAAGGAACATGATAAATGCCCACCAGATTAAACAAAAGAGGAGGAGATAGGGAGTCTACCTGAAAAAGAATTCAGAATAATGATAGTAAAGATGATCCAAAAGCTTGAAAACAAAACGGAGTTACAAATAAATAAATTAACGACAAGGATTGAGAAGATGCAAGAAATGTCTAACAAGGATCTAGAAGAAATAAAGAAGAGTCAATAAATTATGAACAATGAAATAACTGAGATCAAAAGCACTCTGGAGAGAACCAACAGTAGAATAACTGAGGCAGAAGATAGCATAAGTGAGGTGGAAGATAGAATAGTGGAAACAAAGGAAGCAAAGAAGAAAAAAAGAAAAAAGAGAATTAAAATAAATGAGGACAACCTCAGAGACCTCCCCCCATACATTCAAATAATAGGAGTCCCAGAAAAAGAAGACAAAAAGAAAAGGCATGAGAAAATAACTTGAGGAGAGAATAGTTGAAAACTTTTCTAAAATGGGGAAGGAAATAGCCATCCAAGTTCAAGAAACCCAGAGAATCCCAAACAGAATAAACCCAAAGGCAAAACACCCCAAGACGCATACTAATCAAACTAATGAAGAGCAAATATTAAAAGTAGCAAGGTAAAAGCAACAAATAACACACAAGGGGATCCCCATAAGGATAACAGCTGATCTTTCAATAGAAACCCTTCAGGTCAGGAGGGAATGGCAGGACATGCTTAAAGTGATGAAAGAGAAAAACCTACAACCCAGATTACTATACCCAACAAGAATCTCATTCAAATATGAAGGAGAAATTAAAAGCTTTACAGAGAAGCAAAAGCTGAGAGAATTCAGTGCCACCAAAACAGCTCTTCAGTAAGTGCTAAATGATCTTCTTTAAACAGGAAACACAGAAAAGGTGTATAAACTCGTACCCCAAACAACAAAGTAAATGGTAAGAGAATCATACTTATCAATAATTACTTTAAATGTTTCTGAGTCTGTGTAATGGAGCTAATATAATTACCACTTATGTCCATCATAAAGGATAAATATGTCAATACCCATAAAGAACTTAGAAAAAAAAAAAAATGGGTTGAATGCTAAAATCAAAAGGCAAAGACTGGATACAAAAACAAGCCCCCTATATATGCTGTCTACAAGAGACCCACCTCAAACCAAGGGACACATACAGATTGAAAGTGAAGGGCTGGAAATAGATATTTCACACAAAAGAAAGCAGAGTAGCAATAGTCATATCAGATAAAATAGACTTTGAAATAAAGGCCATGAAAAGAGACAAAGAAGGACTCCATATAATGATCAAAGGATCAAACCAAGAAGAAGATATAACGATTATAAATATATATCAGATCAGATCAGATCAGTTGCTCAGTCGTGTCCAACTCTTTGCGACCCCATGAACCGCAGCACGCCAGGCCTCCCTGTCCATCACCAGCTCCTGGAGGTCACTCAGACTCACATCCATTGAGTCAGTGATGCCATCCAGCCATCTCATCCTCTGTCTTCCCCTTCTACTCCTGCCCTCAATCCCTCCCAGCATCAGAATCTTCTCCAATGAATCAAATCTTCGCATGAGGTGGCCAAAATACTGGAGTTTCAGCTTTAGCATCATTCCTTCCAAAGAAATTCCAGGGCTGATCTCCTTCAGAATGGACTGGTTGGATCTTCTTGCAGTCCAAGGGACTCTCAAGAGTCTTCTCCAACACCACAGTGCAAAAGCATCAATTCTTTGGCACTCAGCCTTCTTCACAGTCCAGCTCTCACATCTATACATGAACACAGGAAAGACCATAGCCTTGACTAGGCGAACCTTTGTTGGCAAAGTGATGTCTCTGCTTTTGAATATGCTATCTAGGTTGGTCACAAGTTTCTTTCCAAGGAGTAAGCGTCTTTTAATTTCATGGCTGCAGTCACCATCTGCAGTGATTTTGGAGCCCAGGAAAATAAATTCTGACACTGTTTCCACTGTTTCTCCATCTATTTCCATGCACCCAACCTAAGAGCATCTCAATACGTAAAGCAAATGCTAATAAGCATGAAAGGGGAAATTAACAGTAACAGAATAAGAGTAGGAGACTTTAATACCCCACTCACACCTATGCATAGATAAACTAAGCAGAAAATTATCAAGGAAACAAAAATTTTAAATGACACAATGGACCAGTTAGATCTAATTGATATCTATAGGACATTTCACCCCAAAACAATGAATTTCACCTTTTTCGCAAGTGCACATGGAACATTCTCCAGGATTTATCACATTCTGGGCATAGGTCTAACCTTAGTAAATTCAAAAAAATTGATATCATTTCAAGCCTCTTTTCTGATCATAATGTGGTAAGATTAGATATCAAATCAAAGAAAAGCAATGCCAAAGAATGCTCAAACTACTGCACAATTGCACTCATCTCATATGTTAGTAAAGTAGTGCTCAAATTTCTCCAAGCCAGGTTCAGCAATACGTGAACCATGAACTTCCAGATGTTCAAGCTGAATTTAGAAAAGGTAGAGGAACCAGAGATCAAATTGCCAATATCCGCTGGATCATGGAAAAAGCAAGAGAGTTCCAGAAAAACATCTATTTCTGCTTTATTGATGATGCCAAAGCCTTGACTGTGTGGATCACAATAAACTGGAAAATTCTGGAAGAGATGGGAATACCAGAGCACCTGACCTGCCTCTTGAGAAACCTATATGCAGGTCAGGAAGCAACAGTTAGAACTGGACAGGGAAAAACAGACTGGTTCCAAATAGAAAAAGGAGTATGTCAAGGCTGTATATTGTCACCCTGCTTATTTAACTTATATGCAGAGTACATCATGAGAAATGCTTGGCTGGAAGAAGCACAAGCTGGAATCTAGATTTTGGGGAGAAAAATCAATAACCTCAGATATGCAGATGACACCACTCTTATGGCCGAAATTGAAGAGAAACAAAAAGCCTCTTGATGAAGGTGAAAGAGGAGAGTGAAAAGGTTTGCTTAAAGCTCAACATTCAGAAAACTAAGATCATGGCATGCAATCCCATCATTTCATGGCAAATAGATGCGGAAACAGTGGAAACAGTGTTGGAATTTATTTATTTATTTATTTATTTATTTTGGCTCCAAAATCACTGAAAATGGTGATTGTAGCCAGGAAATTAAAAGATGATTACTCCTTGGAAGGAAAGTTATGACCAATCAAGACAGCATATTGAAAAGCAGAGACATTACTTTGGCAACAAAGACCCTTCTAGTCAAGGCTATAGTTTTTCCAATGGTCATGTATGGATGTGAAAGTGGGACTGTGAAGAAGGCTGAGCGCTGAAGAATTGATGCTTTTGGACTTCAAGGAGCTCCAATCAGTCCATTCTAAAGGAGATCAGTCCTGTGTGTTCTTTGGAAGGACTGATGCTAAAGCTGAAACTCCAGTACTTTGGCCACCTCATGCAAAGAGTTGACTTATTGGAAAAGACTCTGATGCTGGGAAGGATTGAGGGCAGGAGGAGAAGGGGATGACAGAGGATGAGATGGCTGGATGGCAGCACCGACTCGATGGACGTGAGTTTGAGTGAACTCCAGGAGTTGGTGATAGACAGGGAGGCCTGGTGTGCTGCAATTCATGGGGTCACAGAGTCTAACTAGACTGAGCGACTGAACTGAACTGAATAGGGGAAAAACTATTGAAAATACAAACATATGGAGGCTAAACAACCCAGTTCTGAATAACCAACAAATCATGGAAGAAATCAAAAAGGAAATCAAAATATGCACAGAAACAAATGAAAATGAAAACATGACAAACCAAAACCTATGGGATTCAGTAAAAGCACTGCTAAGGGGAAGGTTCATAGCATTACAAGCTTACAAGAGAAAAATCAAATAAGTAACCTAACTTTACACCTAATGCAACTAGAAAAAGAAGAAATGATGAACCCCAGGCTTAGTAGAAGTAAAGAAATAATAAAAATTAAGGCAGAAATTAATGAAAAAGAAATAAAGGTGACTATAGCAAAAATCAACAAAACTAAAAGCTGGTTCTTTGAGAAAATAAATAAGATAGACAAACCATTAGCCAGACTCATCAAGAAAAAAAGGGAGAAGAATCAAATTAACAACAATAGAAATGAAAATGGAGAAATCACAACAGACAACACAGAAATACAAAGGATCATAATAGAGACTACTATTGGCAGCTATATGCCAATAAAATGGAACCTGGAAGAAACAGATGAGTTCTTAGAAAAGTATAACCTTCCAAAACTGAACCAGGAAGAAATATAAAATCTTAACAGACCTATCACAAGCATGGAATCGAAACTCTAATAAAAAATCTTCCAACGAATAAAAGCCCAGGACCAGATGCCATCACAGCTGAATTCTACCAAAAATTTAGAGAAGAGCTAGCACCTATCCTATTCAAACTCTTCTAGAAAATGTCAGAGGAAGGTAAACTCCCCAAATCATTCAATTGCACCACCATCACCCTAATACCAAAACCAGAAAAAGATGCCATATAAAAGAAAACTATAGGCCAATATCACTGATGAACATAGGTGCAATAATCCTCAACAGAATTCTAGCAAACAGAATCCAGTAACATATTAAAAAGATCACACATCATGACCAAGTGGGCTTTATCCCAGGAATGCAAGGATTCTTCAATATTCACAAATCAATTAATGTGATACACCATATTAACAAATTGAAGGATAAAAACCATATAATTATCTCAATAGATGCAAAGAAAGCCTTTAACAAAATTCAACATCCATTTATGATAAAATCTTTCCAGAAAGCAGGCACAGAAAGAACATATCTCAACATAATAAAAGCTTTATATGATAAACGCACAGCAAACATTATCCTCAATGGCAAAAAATCAAAAGGATTTCCCATAAAATCAGAAACAAGACAAGGGTGACCACTCTCATCACTACTATTCAACATAGTTTTGGAAGTTTTAGCCACAGCAATCAGAGCAGAAAAAGAAATAAAAGGAATCTAGATTGAAAAAAAGAAGTAAAACTCTCCCTGTTTGCAGATGACATGATATTTTACATAGAAAACCATAAAGACTCCACCAGAAAATTACTAGAGCTAATCAATGATTATAGAAAAGTTGCAGGACATAGAATTAATACACAGAAATCTCTTGCATTCCTATACACTAACCATGAAAAAACTTAAGGAGAAATTAAGAAAACAACTCCATTCACCATTGTGATGAAAAGAATAAAATAATTAGGAATAAATCTACCTAAAGAAACAAAAGACCTATACATAGAAAACTAAGACACTGATAACAAAATCAAAGATGAGGCTAATAGATGGAAAAATATACTGTGTTCATATATCAGAAGAATCAACATAGTGAAAATGAGTGTACTACACAAAGCAATCTATAGATTCAATGCAATCCCTATCAAGCTATCAATGGTATTTTTCACAGAACTAGAACAAATAATTTCACAATTTGTATGCTGGGAGGGTTGGGGGGGGGGGGGGGAAGGGGGGGAGAGGGGGTGAGTGGGTGGGTGGTGGGGGGGTGGGGGGGGGGGGGGGGGGGGGGGGGGGGGGGGGTATGGAAATACAAAGTCCTCAAATTAGCCAGAGCACTCTAGAGAAAGAAGAACGGAACTGGAGAAATCAACCTGCCTGACTTCAGGCTCTACTACAAAGCTACAGTCATCAAGACAGTATGGTACTGGCACAAAAACTGAAATATAGATTAGTGGAACAAATGAAAGCCTAGAAAGTCCAGCCAGGACACCCCGAAAGAGAAAAAACAAGGAGAACAACCAACAAGGCGGAAACGGCACCACCTGTAAAAGAAGAAACTAGAACACTTTCTAACACCATACACAAAAATAAACTCAAAATGAATTAAAAACCTAAATGTAAGATCAGAAAGTTTAAAACTCCTAGAGGAAAACATAGGCAAAACACTTTCTGACATAATTCACAGTAAAATCCTCTATGACCCACTTCCCAGAGTAATGGAAATAAAAGCAAAAATAAATGGGACCTATTTAAACTTAAAAGCTTCTGCACAACGAAGGAAACTATAAGGGAGGTGAAAAGACAGCCTTCAGAATGGGAGAAAATAATAGCAAAAGAGGCAACTGACAAATAATTTATCTCAGAAATATGCAAGCAGCTCATGCAGCTCAATTCCAGAAAAATAAACAACTCAATCAAAAAATGGGCCAAAGAACTAAATAGACATTTTTCCGAAGAAGACAGACAGATGGCTAACAAACACATGAAAAAATGCTCAATATCACTCATTATCAGAGAAATTAAAATCAAAACCACAATGAGGCACCATTTCACGCCAGTCAGAATGGCTGCTATCAAAAAGTCTACAAACAGTAAATGCTGGAGAGGGTGTGGAGAAAAGGGAACCCTGTTACATTGTTGGTGGGAATACAAACTAGTACAGCCACTATGGAGAACAGTGTGGAGATTCCTTAAAAAACTGGAAACAGAACAGCCATACAAACCAGTAATCCCACCAGTGGGCATACACAGGTAGGAAACCAGAATTGAAAGAGACACGTGTATCCCAATGTCCATCGTAGCACTGTTTACAATAGCTAGGACATGGAAGCAAACTAGATGTCCACTGGCAGATGAATGAATAAGAAAGCTGTGGTACATATACACAATGGAGTATTACTCAGCCATTAAAAAGAATACATTTGAATCAGTTCTAATAAGGTGGATGAAACTGGAGCCTATTATACAGAGTGAAGTAAGCCAGAAAGAAAAACACCAATCTAGTATACTAACGCATATATATGGAATTTAGAAAGATGGTAACGATGACCTTATATGCGAGACAGTGAAAGAGACACAGACGTAAAGAATAGACTTTTGGACTCTGTGGGAGAAGGCGAGGATGGGATGATTTGAAAGAATAACATTGAAACATGTATATTACCATATGTGAAACAGATCACCTGTCCGAGTTTGATGCATGAAACAGGGCACTCAAAGCTGCTGCACTGGGACAACCCAGAGGGATTGGATGGGGAGGGACGTGGGAGGGAGTTTGAGAGGGTGGATACATGTACACCTGTGGCTGATTCATGTTAATGTACAGCAAAAACCACCAAAATATTGTAAAGTAATTAGCCTCCAATTAAAATAAATAAATTAGTTAAAAAATTAAAACTTCTGTGCATCAGTTGACACTATGAGAGAGTGAAAACACTGAGAGAAATGATGGGCTGAAGTCCTTGCACAATTCATATAGACCCCATGGGTCTTTGTGCTTTCACCTGTCGAATAGAAACATAGTAATACCTTAGCTTCAAGTGGTGATGTGAATATATGAACAGAAAACATGAAAACTGTTTTTGTAAACTCAAAAATACAAATTCTTGGTAAGATTCACACTGCCAGGATCTCTCTACAACCTCTGTGATTTTCTGATGTTTTGCATTATTTGTGCATGTTGCAAATCCCAGGAATGATTAGATACTTTTAAGGAAATTCTCAAATCTAATGTAATCCTTATACTTTACTTTTATGACTACATAAACCATGTATTTACTGTTTTCTATATACAGGGGTGGCTTCCCAGGTGGCACTAGTGGTAAAGAACCCATCTGCCAATGCAGAAAGATTTGGGAGACAAGCATTCAACACCTGAGTTGAGAAGGTCCCCTGGAGAAGGGCATAGCAACACACTTCAGTATTCTTGCTTGGAGAATCCCATGGAAAGAGAAGCCTGGTAGGCTATGGTCCATAGGGTCTCAAAGAGTCAAACATGACTGAAGCAATTTGGCACACACACACACATATAGAGGGGTACTGGGGTTGACATGGGTTAAATGATGATCCTGTGACTCTGGTTAGCTTGTGTGTCTGTGCTTCAGATCCACAGTTACTGCTTATTGAGCTTAACACAGGACTATTCTCTTCCTTAAGTGTTTGTGCATGAAAAAGTCCATGCTGCATGGACAAAATTGGTGCTCAACCCAGATGGAGAATAAGAAGATAGTTATGTACGAGAGTCAAGATGAGAATAGAAATGCAATGAGCAGAAGTAAGAGGAAGACATTCTTTCATGACATAGGAATGTCCTGAGTGAGTTTAGACGTAAACCAGTGTGAGTCATCATAGGGTAACACCTGCTTTATACCCAATTGTCCAGTATGATAGGAATGTGCTGCTCAATGAATCAATCAGTGAAGTGCTCTGGGGCAATGCATGATCTTACCTCACTGTGTTTAGAGGGTTCCGACATGGCCCTGCTGGAGAGTGTGTACTCCTCAGACTCAGTTTTCTTTTTCTTAATCCCTTTGAACCACATCTTGTATTGCTCCTGCACCTGTAGAGACAAAGCATGCTTTGCATCAGCTCACAGAGAGAAATGAGGATGAGAAGAGTCCTGAGCAGGAGTCAGACAGCAGTACCTGCTGGCTGAGGAGGCAGTACACCAGGAAGATGAAGAAACCTTGCAGGCTGTTGATGATGGTGAAGAGGTAGGCCATGACGTGGGAAGCTGGTCCCACCTGCAGGATTCCCAGACACCATGTACATCCCAAGATAAAGAGCTGAGCTGTGCCTTTAAATGTTAGCATCCTGAGTAGGAAGACAAAAAAGATTCACGATGCACCCTGATCAACACAATCAAGTCCATCTCTTTTCAACTCAAAGAATGTCTCTGACTCAGTTGTGGCCACTCTGATCTTTACTGTGAATTATTATCTAAAATAAATGTTTTTTGTTTCCAGAATGGTGTATTATCTTAGACTGAAGTTGGTAGTGAAACTTCATAATGTGGCTTTCCGTAATAGGATGAATATTCCCAGTTTCAATCAACTAATATTACTGTGGATGTTCTGTGCACATGGCTTTGTGCTGGCCCTGTGCATTAAAAATAACAAAGGGAAGATTTCTGATTTCACAAACCTTACCACATAGTGGGAAGACAAATACAAATGGTCAGTTATACTTGTGAAATTGAAGATCCCTCTGCCCTGGTCCCTTCAATGATGTCCCTGTCTTTTCCATCTCCATGAATTGACCCAGAGCATGCTTTGTCAGATGATTCATTATGTGTAAATGAAAAGAAAGCAAAGTATATCCTTGGCTTCTTAGAAGATATGATATGTGGATAATCAACTTGACTTCACCAGGTAGAGCAGGGCAGATGAGGGTAGCGGGACTAACATGAATAAAGACATGGGCGTGAAAGGGCATGCTGTGGCCTGTGTCAGGTATATAAGTGATTTATAAGGATATATATATTCTCAGGACTTTTCTCATAGGGTCATGGTGGTAATCCCTGTTCATCAGAACAAAATCAATTTCCTCTGAATTTAAGATAGGTCCATTCTTCGGTTAGAGATAAATGGAATATTTTTGACTTGGGTATCAGCAACAGAACAGTATTCGAGCTTCCAAGAAGGGTGGCTGAACTCCTCCTCTCAAGTCCCCTTGAAATTCTGAGAAGGGACACCAGAAGCTTGGAACTCTATGTCCTTGCTCCTGGACCATGTTTTTTATGGTGCAGGGTTGGGGGTGTGTGATGGGGTAGGGTGGCGATGTGTACCTCTTATCCATCTCACCTAGTCTTCCGGAGAGTGGATATATCACTGTTGAGTGAGGAGAGCTTCTTTTTCACAATCCAGAATGTTATCAGGAAGAAAACTAAATTAATCTGCAGAAACATCACAAGGGATATTAAGTGCATCCAGATCTGCTAATCCTTCCCTGTGGCTCATCCAACATCTAAATCAGCAGGTCGGAAGGGTTTGTATTTCATAACAGTGATACAAAACCAGACTGAACACCAGTAACTCACTTTGCATGGGGATTTACACGTTTAAACACTAAGAATGCCATGTCTAAGGAAATACTCCTTCCTGGTTTTAAAATAGAAATTTCTGCATCCTGGGACCCTCTCATTCTTGAGCTAACTGGAATAATTGGTCACCCTGTCCATAGCCCTCTTTTTGCTTGTGCTTTAATTCACCCTCAGCCAGGGAGGAAAGATCCTCTGATGTCATCCATTACTCACAGAGAAGATGGTGCAGACAGGGCCAAGAAATGTCCATACAAATCCTTTTTCTGTGCTGAGCCAGCATCTAAGAGAGGTGGTTGAGAATCAAGAGTATATTAGCCTTTGTGGATAAAGAATTGATAGATGAACATATCTGTCATTCCTCAAAGTTTTCCTGACTCCTGTATTATTATTATTATTAATAATAATTATTGTTTTTTTTTATCAGAATATTTTGCATAAGATCACCCTGGTACAGGGAGGGAGGAGGGAGGAGGGTTCAGGATGAGGAACACGTGTATACTTATAGTGGATTCATGTTGATATATGGCAAAACCAATACAATATTGTAAAGTTAAAAAATAAAATAAAAAAAAATTAAAAAAAGATCATCCTTAGCAAATTTCAATACACAACACAATATTAGCCATAGGCACTATGCTCTATAGTAGACTTCCTGAACTTATTATTTTGCATAATTGAAAGCTTATGTATGTCCTTGATATTAGTTTGTAAAGGCCATGGGTATATACTTATTCCCAATTGTCAGGTTATACACATTAATCATGTGCAGCTTTTTTCCATGTAAATCACAACATAAAAAAGTGGTTTTAGATAAATATAAACTTATTTTAAAAAGCCCTTTTAAGTCTTAGCCCTCATACGTTGGCAGGAAAAAAGTACATGTTTTAAAGAAAAAAATAAATAAAAATTAATTTATGGTTTATGAGACAAATATTGAGTCTGTCTTTCTCTATCAGGGTCAGTTCTTGGCTCTGAAGATCCAGTTATGATTAAGACAGTGATCTCTTTTTTCAAGGAGTTCCTAGCTCAGTAGGCTTGTTGATAGTTAGACAACAGGAACAATCAAAATGATGAAGCTTAAGCTCAAATATGAGGAGCTGTGGGAACACATAAGTGGATCTATAACCTAGTCAAACCTGTAGGAGGTTCTGATACTGGGAAGGGTTCCCTGAGAGAATTCTGTTGTGTTTATGATGAGAGATGAAGGGTGAGTAGGTGTAGATAGGGTGAAAAAATTGGGGACAGCCAAGAAGAGAGAGAGAGAGAGAGAGAGAGAGAGAGAGAGAGAGAGAGAGAGAGAGAGAGAATAACAGTAAGCCTGACAGTGCTATGGCAGGCTCATGTGCATTATACAATTTATTCCTCATGACAATATAGGTAATGAAATGATTGCAAATCAGGCGTCTGAGGCATAAGGATACAGAGTTCAGTAACCAAAGTTCACACTGATAGAAATGATAGAATTTGTGCTTGATCCCAAATAGGAACTGTGTGCGATTTGGGAGGTGTTAGGGCCATGCTAGTTGGATCCACCAGGAAGATTCAAAGAGAGAGCTACATAGACAGGGGCTGGCATACTGCAGCCTGTGGTCCACACTAGGCTGTTGTCTGATTTTGGAAATGTGTTTTACTGGGTCAGAGTTACACTCATTTTCTTATATCTTTTCTGTGGCTGCTTTTGAACTACAACGGCAGAGGTGAAAAATTGCAACTGAGACTGTTTGACCCACAAAACCAAAATATCTACCTTGTGCTTTATAGGGAAAGTTTTCTGACTTTTTTCCTAAACTATCTAGAAAGGTCAGTGATCCAGAAACCATTTCATGTAGGTCGGCATCAATTTTTACCAGCATAAGAATTTGTTGTGAGTTCTTCAGTTGCTAAGTCATGTCTGACTATTTGTGACCCCATGAACTGGTACTCACAACAAATTTCTATGATGGACCATAAGGAAATCTGAATGCCCAAAATTGATGCTTTCAAATTGTGGTGCTGTAGAAGATGCTTAATACTGCCTTGGATAGAAAGGAGATCAAACCAGTCAATCTTAAAGGAAACCAACCCTGAACATTCACTGGGAGGATGATGCTGAAGTTGAAGCTCCAATATTTTGGCCACCTGATGTGAAGAGCTGACTCGTTGGAAAAGACTGTGTTTCTGGAAAAGATTGAGGGCAGGAGAAGGAGGTGACAAGGATGAAATGGTTGGATAGCATCACCAACTAGATGACATGAGTTTGAGCAAACTCAGGAAGATAGTGAAAGACTGGGAAACCTGAGCGACTGAACTGAACTGAACTGAACTGATCTGCAGCACGCCAGGTTTCCCAGGAATCTCAGAGGGCAACATAACCAAAAAAAAAAAAAAAAAAAAAAAAAGAAAAAAAAATTCACCACACATTACGTGCTGAACCTCAATTACTAGCGGAGAAACAGCTCAGATGCTCAAGTCCACTGCAGCTAGTGGGGGCTGGGTGCAGAGGTTTGGGCTGTGTGGCTGGTTCTTAGGGTAAGGACTGGGTTTGAATGCCCTGTGGACAATCAGAAGGGGCTAATGTAACACAGCAACCCAAACCCATGTGAACACCAGAGAGACAAAGAAAACCAAAGGACCTTTCCTGCAGGAAGGCTCAAGTGCTGCATGGTGACACTTGGTGAGCTAACAGAATAAGTATTGTGCCCAGAGAAGGAAATGGCAACCCACACCCGTGTTCTTGCCTGGAGAATCCCAGGGATGAGGGATCCTGGTGGGCTGCCGTCTATGGGGTCACACAGAGTTGGACATGACTGAAGTGACTTAGCAGCAGCAGCAGCAGTGAATACCAAAGGAGAGTAAGCTGTTGCCATTTATGACCCTCCTTCCCTGGAGTCAGAGAGGTAAGAGTGTGACAGCCAGAGCTGGATTGCAAGGGGCTGCTGCAATCTTGACCCCAGAGACTGCATTTCCCACCAAAGTGTGAGCAGGCTGTCAGTCAATAACCACATCTTCCTTGGATCCTGGACAGTTGACATTGGCCAGGAGTGTCAGAGTCTGAGACCAGCTCCCCAGAGGAGAAAGACAGCACACCTGGCATAGTACCCTTTTTGTGCAACAGAGAAATTGGGCAGCTTGGACTGGGGAGGTGCATAAGATGCATGGCCCACCCAGGACAGTGTGCTTGCCAAGCACCTGGTCACCTGAGTTGCTTGGACCTGGGAAGGGCACAAAATACACAGCACACCTGGGTCTGAGCCTTATGGAAGCCACCATCATCCTGATACCAAAACCAGACAAAAACCACAAAAAAAGAAAACTACAGGCCAATATCACTGATGAACATAGATGTAAAAATCCTGAACAAAATTCTACCAAACAGAATCCAACAACATATTAAAAAGATCATATATCATTCCCAAGTGGACTTTACTCCAGGGATGCAAGGATTCTTCAATATTCTCAAATCAATCAATGTGATACACCATCTTAATAAATTTAAAGATAAAAATGGTATGATTATCTCAATAGATGCAGATAAAGCCTTTGACAAAATTCAACATCCATTTATGATAAAAACTTGAGAAAGTAGGCCACTGCTGCTGCTGCTAAGTTACTTCAGTTGTGTCTGACTCTGTGTGACCCCTGAGATGGCAGCCCACCAGGCCTCCCCGTCCCTGGGATTCTCCAGGCAAGAACATTGGAGTGGGTTGCCATTTCCTTCTCCAATGCATGAAAGTGAAAAGTGAAAGTGAAGTCGCTCAGTCATGTCCGACTCTAGCGACCCCATGGACTGCCAGCCTACCAGGCTTCTCCGTCCATGGGATTTTCCAGGCAAAAGCACTGGAGTTGGGTACCATTGCCTGAGAAAGTAGGCATAGAAGGAATATACATCAACATAACAAAAACTATATGACAAACCCACAGCAAACATTATTCTCAATGGCAAAAAATTGAAAGCATTTCCTCTAAATCAGGAGCAAGGCAAGGATGTACACTGTTACCACTATTATTCAACATAGCTTTGGAAGTCCTAGCCACAGCAATCAGAGAAGAAAAAGAAATAAAAGGAATCTAGATTGGAAAAGAAGTAAAACTGTCACTGTTTGCAGATGACATGACCCTCTGCATAGAAAACCATAAAGACTCCACCAGAAAATTTCTAGAGTTAATCAATGAATATAGCAAAGTTGCAGGATATAAAATTAATGCACAGAAATCCCTTGCATTCCTATATACTAACAATGAAAAATCAAAAAGAGAAATTAAGGAAACAATCCTATATACCATTGCAACATTAAGAATAAAATACTTAGGAATAAATCTGCCTAAAAAACCAAAAGATCCATATATAGAAAAGTATACAACACTTATGAAAGAACTCAAAGATGACACAACTAGATGGAGAAATATATCATGTTCATGGAGTGAAAGAATCAATATAGTGAAAATGAGTATACTACCCAAAGCAAGCTATAGATTCAATGCAATCCCTATGAAACTCCAATGCTGTTTTTCACAGAACTAGAACAAATAATTTCACAATTTGCATGGAAACACAAAAAAAACCTCAAATAGGCAAAGGAATCTTGAGAAAGAAGAATGGAACTGGAGGAAACAACTTTCCTGACTTCAGACTATACTACAAAGCTACAGTCATCAAGACAGTATGGTACTGGTGCATAGACAGAAATATAGATCAATGGAACAAAATAGAAAGTCTGGGGATAAACCCATGCACATATATAGACACCTTATCTTTGACAAAGGAATCAAAAATATACAATGGAGAAAAGATAGTCTATTCAACAAGTGGTGCTTAAAAAACTGGTCAACCACTTATAAAAAAGTGAAACTAGAACACTTTCTAACACCGTACACAAAAATTAAACTCAGAATAGATTAAAGACCTAAACTGTAAGACCAGAAACTATAAAATACTTAGAGGAAAACATAGGCAGAACAGTCTCTGACATAAATCACAGCAAGATCTTCTAAGACCCACCTCCCAGAGTAATGGAAATAAAAGTAGAAATAAACAAATGGCACCTAATTAAATTTAAAAGCTTGTGCCCTATGAAGGAAGCTATAGGCAAGGTGATAGCAAATAAAACTATTGACAAAAAATTAATCTCTAAAATATATAAGTAGTTCATGCACCTCAGTACCAGAAAAATGAATAACTCAATAAAAAAGTAGGCCAAAAAACTAAACAGACATTTCTCCATAGAAGACATACAGATGGCTAACAAACACATGAAAAGATGCACAACCTCACTCATTGTTAGAGAAATGCAAATAAAACAACAATGAGGTATCATTTCACCCTGGTCAGAATGGCCGTTATCAAAAAGTCTACAAACAATAAATGCTGGAGAGTGTGTAGAGAAAAGTGAACACTTTTACACTGTTGGTGGGAATGCAAACTGGTACAACCATTATGGAGAACAGTGTGGAGATTCCTTTAAAAATGGGTCGTAGACCTGTCATATGACCCAGCAATCCCACTATTGGGTATACTCCCCAAGGAAACCAGAATTGAAAGAGACTCATATACACCAATGTTCATTGCAGCATTATTTACAATTACTAGGACATGGAAGCAATCTAGATGTCCATTAGCAGATGAATAGATAAGGAAGATGTGGTACATATACAGAGTGGAATATCACTCAGCTGTAAAAAGAAACTCATTGGAGTCAATTCTAGTAAAGTGGATGAAACTGGAGCCTATTATATAGAGTGAAGTAAGTCAGAAAGAGAAAGACAATATGAAATTTAGAAAGATGGTAACGAAGAGCCTATATGCAGGGCAGCAAAAGAGACACAGATGTAAAAAATAGACATTTTGGATTCTGTGGGAGAAGGGGACAGTGGCATGACTTGAAAGAATAGCTTTGAAACATGTATATTACTACATGTAAAACAGATGACCAGTGCAAGTTCAATGCAAGCAGCAAGGCACACAAAGCTGGTTCTCTGGTACAACCCAGAGGAATAGGGTGGGGAGGGATGAAGCAGGGGAGTTAAGGATGGGGGGGACACACATGTACACCTGTGGTTGATTCATGCCTATGTATGGCAAAGCCACCACAATATCATAAAGTAATTATCCTTAAATTAAAATGAATAAATTAAGAAAGATAAAATTAAACTGTTATGTTGGTTCTCTAATGGCCATAGTCATGCATGAGAAGTTAGGATGGTAGGAATTTGGTTTTACCGTTTGGGTGTTCCATAAAGATGAGGCCTGGATGCAGAAGAAATAGCCACAATCACAGCCGGGACTCCATAGCCCACTGGGAACGTGAGCTTCTTCATGAATCTGTTGACACTGGAGTAGTTGACCACTGTCAGGTTGCATGCAGTGAGGAAGAGCTGCAGACCCTCCAGCAGCATCCAGGTGAAGGAGGCCAAGTAGAGATAGTGTAAGGTGCCTGCAATGATGGCGCACAGCACCTGGGGGAGGAGGAAGGTGTCACTTGGATGGTTTGTCAGGATGGAGCATGGCCCCAGGACTTCTTGTATGACTTGCCACTGGGGATAACTCTGATGTAAATGAATGAATTATCAATTGAATGTTTGCTTTCTTGTTTGTGTCAGTCCATGTGAATTGGCTACTTATCCATCTAACATTACCTGGAATCCCATTATATTAAGGAGTCCAATGCTGTATGGCCCCATGAACTCAGCATCCCTGGGGCAGGGATATTCTGGGGCAGTATACATACCTTGCTCTCAGTTCTGTTGATGGCTGTCAGGAACAGCATGTGGGCCAGGAAGAGGCAGAGTGAGAGCTGCAGATGGAGCGAGGTGCTGATGCTCTGGATGGCTTTGCACAGAAGGAAGGTGAGGGCCGCCAGGAAGAGACACAGCAGAGAGAGGCTCAGTCCCATGTAGGTGATCACAGTCAGTGTGGGATCCTCCTCCTGGGACCCAGCAGAGAGGAGATCAGTCATGCTTTCCTGCTGTGGGGTAGTGACCCTTCCACCATTTTTATTTGTAGACATAGAAAAATCAGGAATGGAGGTGCTGAGTAGATTATGTTATGGATATGTTTATGGATATGTTATGTTTATGGATAACTTTCTCCAGGTTCAAAAATATAGAAATTTATGGGATCTGAATGATAAAATCTGTGCATGGAAGATTGAGGGATAAGAGAGTCCTAATGAAGACCAAGACCTGGATCTCACAAGGGTTTATTTTCCTCTAGACTTTTGAGCATGACTAAGCTTCTCAGTTACCTCGATAGGTTCACAGATGCAAGAAGCTACATTTTGAGCACCATCCTCCATCCCCATAATGTAAGGATCTATGACAAAGTCTCTACCCGTTGTTATTATGTCCAGGTATCAATTTCCAACTCTGAATTCAGCACAGTTTATCCCTGTAATATTTCTTCATGATTGTCCACTAATCCTTACAGATTTAGAGCTAAATTCTTGGGTAAAAGAGAAAAACTACTATGCTTGGATGTTGACTGTAGCTTAAAATCAATAATGTCTGCCTCTTTTTGGTGTGCATGTGTTCTCAGTCAGTCAGGTGTGTCTGACTTTTTGTGACCTTAAGGACTGTAGCCCCTTAAGCTCCTCTGTCCATGGAATTTTCCAGGCAAAAATACAGGATTGGGTTGCCATTTCCTCCTCCAGGGCATCTTTCCAATCCAGGCATTGAACCTGAGTCTCCTACATCCTCTGAGTTGGCAAGTGGATTCTTTACTACTGAGCCACCTGGGAAGCTTGCTTCTTTTTGGGAATCATCCTAAATATCTGAGGACAAGGAAAAAGTATCTGCCAATTTCCTTTTAGTATAAGTCTGGATGAAGAGAGAGAGGGAGAAAGACAGAGGGAGGTGCACAAAGGATGAATAAAATGAATGTTAAAACCTGCAAATTAGGTGCTTCTGGATAAAAAGCAATTGAGTATGGTAGCACCGAATTTATTTTTGCAGCATGTCTCTATGTTTGATTTTGTTTAAGAATGAAATGTTTAAAAATAAATAAATAGCCCTCCAGATGATTCTGATGCACTTTAACTTCTGAGAATGTTTGGCTTATTGCATAAAACTATTTTTTGTACTGTATTAAAGTTCTCAAGAGAGGTCCATATGGGAAGAAATGCAGGTGGCCCCTAAGAGCTAAACATGGACACCTGCTGACAGATAGGAAGTCAAGGAGACCTCAGTCCTACCACCACAAGGAACTGAATTGTGCCAAAAATTAGAGGGTTAGAGGAGGACTGCAAACCTCAGATCAGAATGCAGTCCAGGCTGACAGAATGATTTCAGCCTTGGAAGAACTTGAGCAGACATCCCCGCTATACCTTGCCAGATTACTGAAGTGCACTAACTGGGAGACTGTATTATTTTTCAGGTTTTCCATGTGTGAGAATTTGTTCCACATCAAGATATTGAATGCAGCCCCTCTGAGGTGTGTCACCTGCACATCATAGTAGGCCATCAGGACAGCAAAGCTGCTGAAGTGGGTGCACTGGCAGGTGGTGCTGTCGTCTCTGCTGTCCATTGTCCTGCAGCCTCTGGTTGCCCAATGGCCACTTCCATTCTGGGCCTGCTCCCAGAAGACACAGTGCACCTTCCCCTTTGTCTCAGGGGTCCTTGACTGTAGAAACAAGAAGTAGGTTTGAGCTGGTGGTTCTGTTGTTCAGAAATGCTGACCCAAATCTAGTTCATGATGAACTTTCCTTGGGATATGATGCACCCATGATGGACATCCTTGAAGCACAAAGGCTGTGCCCAGAACTCAGGTCTCTCCCACACCCACAGCTTCATCCCCGCAGGACTCACATGTTTGAAGACAAATTTGACTGGAAAACTGAGGTTCTGTGTGTTACTGTTGCTGATAAAAACAGATATGACATCTGACAGCAGGATAGGGGGAATTTCCTGCAGCAATTCCCCATGTGTCTCATGTGGAACTGCCTGTTCCTCAGCATCCACAATCAGGGGGACATTATCCAGCAACTTTTCAATCCCAGGTATGGAGACAAGGCCCGCCACAATGGGATCTGCAGGACAAGGGCAAGGTTGATATCTTGGGGTATCCATGACTCCTCCTTTAATGAACTATTTCCCTGTGGCCCCACCATTACCCATAGTTTCCTTTAAAGTATACATTTCTGTTTATTGCTTCTTTGAGTATCGTGTTCCATTGTGAATTCCTAGGGATCTATACCCTGCCACAACCATTACCTGAGTCATGAGATTCATGCACTGTATCCCAGATCAGTATCATCTTTATGTTACTCTGAATCAAGGTGACATTCTTATCTTCTTTATCCAATGCCTTCAGTGACATTTCTAAGAGTTGTGAGGGTTATAGAAGGGAGTTAGATTAGTAATTGTGTCTATGATGGTACACATACTACCATTATTTGCATACATAAAAATAAATATTTTAATATATTATGTGCTGTGTGCTGCCCTTATTTGATCAATCATGTCCAAATCTTTGCAACCCCATGGGTGGTAGCCTGCCAAGCTCCTCTGTCCATGGGGATTCTCCAGGCAGAATACTGGAGTGGGATACCATGCCCTCCTCTAGGAGATCTTCCTAACCCAGGGATTGAGCCTAAGCATTCTGCATTGTAAACTTTGGATTAATATTGGAACCTTTACTGTTGATCCACTAGGAAAGCTCAATAATACTAGTCTTGGTAGCCTATCCCTTCTCCAAGGGATCTTCCGGATGCAGGAATCAAATCAGAGTCTCCTGTATTGCAGGAAGATTCTTTACCAGCTGAGCTACCAGGGAAGCCCCTTAATATATTATATAAATATGCAGATACTTTATATATTACATAAGGTATATTATATGGGCTTCCATGGTAGCTCAGGAAATGATATATTTTTATCATTGATTTACATGATATCTAAATATGATGTCAAAATATCTAAATCATATGACATATCATATGATTTATATGTATAATCATTTATATGATCATACAATCATATATAAATGATTATATATCATTTTATCAGTGATATATAAATAATATTTATAATAATGTGCATGGGAAATAGATAGGCAAAAGTGGAAAAGTGTCAGACTTATTTTCTGGCTCCAAAATCACTGAGAGGTGACGCAGCAGAATAAAAGACGTGATCCTTGGAAGGAAAGTTATGACCAACCTAAATAGATATTCAAAAGCAGAGACAACTTACCACAAAGGGCCTAGTCAAGGCTATGTCTTCCTTGGTCATGTATGGATGTGAGAGCTGGATGGAAGAAGGCTGAGCGCCGAAGAATTGATGTTTTGAACTGTGGTGTGGAGAAGACCTGAGAGTCCCTGACTGCGAAGTTCCCACCATGAGGAGATCAACCTGATTCTTAGAAGGAATGATGCTAAAGCTGAAACCCAGTATTTTGGCCACCCATGCGAAGAGGACCGAGAAGACCGACTGGGAGGGATGAGGGCAGGAGGAGAGGGGACGAGAGGAGAGATGGCTGGAGGCACACGACCGATGGATGCGAGTTGAGTGACCCTGGGAGTGGTGAGGACAGGGAGGCCGGCGTGCGCGGTCATGGGGTCGCAAAGAGTCGGACACGACTGAGCGACTGATCTGATCTGATCTGATATTATAAATAATGATATTATTGTTTTAAGCAATATCATTTGGTACACATAATAGTGGTATATGCATATATCATTTAAATTTCCAAAGGATTGTAAGAGAACAAATGAGCAATTATTCAACAACATGAAATGTAACCTAAATGAAATGGAGAAATTCCTAGAGACACAAAATACAAAAAGTTGATTTAAGAAAATGGAAAATCAGAGCAATCCAATAACAGATAAGTAGATTGAATCAGTATTCAAAACTTTCCAAAATGAAAAAAACCAGAACAGATGGCTTCTACAGTGAATGCTCTCAGGCATTCTGGAAAAATTAATACTAATCCTTTGTAAACTTTTCTATAGAATAGAAGAGAAATAACTCTACCTAAATAGTTCTATGAGACCATCATTATCCCAAGAAGAAAAACAAGATAATGCATCACAGCAATCCCAATAAACCAATGTCAATTTGAACATAGATACACAAATAGTCAACAAAATACAAGGAAAAATTTTATCCAAGGAAACCCAAGACTTGTATATTGAATACTACAAAGACTGTTGAAAGAAATTAGAAACTCTAAATAAGTCATAAGACATCCGGTGTTCATGGATCAGAACCATAATATTAAGATATCAACAGTCCCCAAAATGATTTATGGATTCAATGCAATCTGTATCAAAATTCTGACATCATTAAATTAATTTTCAGCAGAAATGGAAAGCTCATTCTAAAATCCATAATGGATTGCAAGTGACCTGGATAAACAAAGCAATCTGAAAGGTGAAAAACAAATTTGGAGGCATTACAATTTCTGATTTAAAAACTTACTGCCAACCTACAGTATTTAAAATGGTGGGAAATTGTTATATGAATACAGAGCAGTAAAACAGAACTGAGGATCCAGGAATAAATCCATGCATCTATGGTCAGTTGATTTTCACAAAGGGGTGTCAAGACCATCAATGGGCAAAGAAAAATCTCTTCAACAATGATGCTGAGACATTCAGCTTTCCACAAGCAAATGAAGGAATTCAGTGACCTACTTCACACAATAAATTTTAATAAAGAAATGGGTCAAAGACCCATTGGGGTCAAAATGGGTCAAAGATCTATGTTTAAAATTTAAAACTAAAACAAGTAGTACAAAAACACATTAGTAACTTTTCATGACCTTGGATTTGGAAATGGATTATTAGATATGAAAAAATACACAGAAGCAACAAAAGTGCCAATAGATTATATAGACTTCATCAAAATGGAAATATCTATTCATTGAAGTGAAAAGACCACAAAGAAGTGAAAAGGTAATCTACAGAATGGGAGAATATATTTGCAAACTCATATCTTATAGGATCTAAATTAACATCTATGAAGATCTCTTATAGCTTAACAACCAAATGTAAAAAATTGAAATTGAAAAAAAAAAAATACTCGAGTAGATGTTTCTCCAATAAGATATAGACAAATTCAACAATGATATGAAAAGATGTTGAACATCTTAGTAACTAGGGAAATGCAGATAGAACCATGATAAGATATCACCTGACACACACTAGAATGGCTACAAGAAAAAGAAAGCAAAATGGACATAACGTGTTGTTGAGGATGAGGAAATTGGAACCCTCATACATTGCTGTTGATAATGTAAAATGAATAAATAGCCACTGTGGAAAACTAGTTTGGTGGTTCCTCAAAAAGCTGAAAATAGAACTACCACATCACCAAGCAATTTTACACCCTTTTGTGTGCCCAAAAGAACTTTATTCAACAGTTATTCAAACCAAAACTTATGCTACAGGGACTTCCCTGGTGGTACGATGCTTTCAAGACTCCATGCTTCCAATGCAAGAGACACAGTTTTGGTCTCTGGTCAAGGAATTAAGACCCTACTTCCCATATGCTGTGAGGTGAGGGCAGAAAAGAAACACCACATTCATAGTAGCTTTGGTCACAACAGTCAAAAGGTGGCAGCCAGCTAAAGTCTATCAATGGATGAATGGATAAACAAAAGGAGGTACATCCATGTACAATACATGATTATTCAGCCATAAAACAATGAAATACTGATACATGCTACAACATGGGTGAACCTTGGAAACATTATACTAGTGAAAGAAGCTAGACATTCAGGTCATATATCTTTAATTCTATTTATACAAAATTTCCAGCATGGCAAATTCATAGAGACAGAAAACAAATCAGTGGTTGGCAGGGACCAGGGGAACAGAGGATTAAGGTGTGTTTGCTTAGTGGCTACAGTTTTTACTTTTGGAGAGTTGAAGTCATTTTATAAATAGAGGTGATGATTACAACCTTGCTGCTGCTGCTAAATAGCTTCAGTTGTGTCCGACTCTGTGTGACCCCGTAGACAGCAGCCCACCAGGCTCCCCCATCCCAGGGGTTCTCCAGGCAAGAACACTGGAGTGGGTTGCCATTTCCTTCTCCAATGCATGAAAGTGAAAAGTGAAAGCAAAGTCGCTCAGTTGTGTCCAACTCTTAGCGACCCCATGGACTGCAGCCCACCAGGCTCCTCCATCCATGGGACTCTCCAGTCAAGAGTACTGGAGTGGAGTGCCATTGCCTTCTCCAATTACAACCTTATGATGTACTAAATGCTACTAGATTTTACAGTTTGATTAAAATTTTGAACTTTAGTGCCCGTTAGTGGAGGAATGGGATAAAAAGATGTGGTGATTATGTAGAATAGAATATTAATCTACCACAGCAAAGAATGAAATTCTGCCATTTGCAACATTGTAGATGGACCTAGAGAGTATTATGCTTAGTGAAATAAGCCAGATAGAGAAAGACAAATACTGTATATCATTTCTATGTGAAATATAAAAATAATATAAACCAAGATATGCAAAACAGAAACAGATTAATTGATATTGGAAAGAAACTAGTGGTTACCAAAAGGGAGATTATGGGGTGGAAGGGCAAGTTAGGGTTATGGGATTAATAAGTGCAAACTGCTATGTTTAAAATAGATAAGCAACAGGGATATATTGTTTAGGATAAGGAATATAGCCATTGTCCTGTAAGAACTTGTAATGGAGTGTGTTCTGTAAAAATACCAAATTACTATGCTATACTCCTGAAACTACTATAAATAAAAATAAATTTTTAAAATAAATAAATAATTGTGCTAAACAAAACACTAACTCAATTGAAATAGATTATACCTACATGACAAATAACATGAAAAAGTTATGTTATTCCAAATTAAAAATTTTCCCTTCTGTAATCATTTTATTTTGTCTTAAACGTTCACTATTTGTATGCTCATAATTTATTTACAATGAAAGTGTATATTATATATAATTTTATTCATTTATGTTTTTCTTACTGAGGTATAATTAACAAGTATAGTGACTCCACACTTGAATATATTGCAAAATGATCACTGCAAAAACTAGCTAAAATCTGTCATCATATAGAGTTCCAAATTTTTCTGTGGTAAGTCCTTTTAAGATGTACTTTCATAGAAATTTAAAATACACAGTACAGTCTATTAACTATAGTTACCATGTTGTACATTCCCATAACTTAGTTTTAACTGGAAGCTTGTAACTTTTGACTTCTTTGCACCATTTCCTGTACTGCTATCCTGGTCTCTGGCAGTCACTAATCTGTTCTCTATGTTGATGGCCATGGTGTTTGTATAGTTTTTTGAAAGTGTTAGTGGCTCAGTTATGCCTGACTCTGGAACCCATGGACTGTAGACTGCGAGGCTCCTCTGTCCATGGGATTCTCCAGACAACAGTACTGGAGTGGGTTGCCATTCCCTTCTCCAGGGGATCTTCCTGACTCAGTGATCAAGCCCAGGTCTCCTGCATTGCAGGCTGACTTTACCATCTGAACCATTAGAGAAACCAGGGTATTTGTCTTCCTCTGTCTTATTGTTTTGCTTAGCACAATAATATATTTATTTTTTAAAATTTATTTTTATTTATGAGGTCAACATGAAATACAACCCTGGTCACTGGGCTCTAGTGAGGTTGGGAAAGGAATGAACCAGGAATGAGCAGAGCAGGAGCCTGGAAGCTGTTCCAGGCAATTACCTGTGCCTGAAGGTGAACTGAAGTGCAGTGACTCATTGTTCAGGGACTTGCTCAGTCCTCTCAAGACAGTTTCCAGGCCAATGAGCAAGTTAGAGGCCACGAGGTGCTGTTCTGAGTTGGGCAGGGTTTCCAGGTCCTGGGGGTCCTCCAGCATTTTATCCATCCCCTGTATGAGGTTCTGTGGAGATAAGGACACAGAGCCAGTAGATCACACACCTGAGAGGTTGTATGAAGACATTATCCACTCACTCACAGAGAGCAGAGCTTGGAAACTGAGTGATAAAGGCAGTGCCAGGTAGGATTCTTTGGGTGGTCTTTGCATCTGTAATCCAGCCATTCAGAGGTCAATCTTGTCATGAATGCCAAGGATGACATACACCTAATATTCAGGAGCTGCAAGATTAAAGGTTTTTAAAAGGTGCATGTGGGAGTCTCACAGTGACTACACATTTACACACTTCTCACCCACCCTGGGAGAGGCAGGGCCTCAGAGCAGTGCACCATTATGTTGAGGTATCTCCTCTTGGACCAGATTTTCCCATAGCACCTGTGGGAAGCCTCCACCTGCCTCCCTGGGTCCTACCCTTACCTGGATAGTGTCCTGGACAGGGACTGACTCCACATTTTCACTAAGACTCTGGACTCTTTTGAAGAAGCAGGAGAGCATCTGGAGGGGGAAGAATATGAGGAGGTTAGAACTTGGGGGAAATAGGTGGGCTATATGGAGGGATTTCCTGTTGTGTGTTGTCTGCTGGGCCACTCACCGAGCTGTTGATACTTGAGGGTGCGGTCCAGGTGTGGATGGAGATCTCTGCAGGGAACAGTACAGTGGATATTAGGGGTGAGAGCATTTGTGTGTGTGTGTGTGTGTGTGTGTGTGTGTGTGTGTGTGTGTGTGTGTGAGGGTGGGATCTGGGGTCAGGTCAGGTCAGGTACCATCCCAGAAATTAATCCCTGAATATTTGGTTACTCAGAGTAACAGTTTAAGAAGAACCATGAACGTAAGAATGAATCAAAAAGAAGGAACAGCATGCTTGATCCTGTATATTCCAATTAGGGAACCAAAGACTTTATGGCTTCACAGGACTCATGACATCATGATGAGTCAGGGCAGACGTCTGGTCCCCCCAGATCAGAGTCCTCATCTCTGGATCTAAGGGTTTCCCTTCTAAGGCCCCAGATCCAGGTGGAGAGTCTGCAGTAAGACAGAACAAGATATAGGAGTGATGCACAACTGAGGGATTCAAGTTCAATCTCTCACTGGGCATTGAGACTTCTTCCTGTCTTAGGTGGTGACAGTCGCTGGAGACCTGTCTTAAAGGTTGATGAGATGAGATGGAACTGAGTGCAGGATAGTGGAAATGGGGTGTGAGGAGGGGAGGATATGAGGATTTGGAATTCCTCAACCTGACAAATGCGCTCCTAGGAAGGAGCTGGGACTAGCAGCCAGATCTCTTCTCCATGTTCAGCAGTTTACAAATCTCCATGAGACACACATACAAATGCATAAAGGAAACTCTGGGAATACCTTTAGAGTGACAGAAAGACTGAACATCAGTCAAAGACCTTTTTTAATGACAAAATCTGATAAAATCTACTTTTATAAAAAATATTAAGTAACACATGGATACTTGGAAAACAAAGATAATTTAAAACATGGGAAAAAAGAAAGAAAGAAAGAAAGAAAATCACTCTTATGTCCATTACACAGATCCCTGGAAATTTCTTCAAAATTTTTTTCTCATCATATTACACATAATAAGAATATTTTTCTTTAGTAGCAATAAATGTCCATCAAAAACTTTTGATAGTATGGGGAGGGAGGAGGGAGGAGGGTTGGGGGTGGGGAGCATGTGTATGCCTGTGGCGGATTCATTTTGATGTATGGCAAAACCAATACAATATTGTAAAGTTAAATAATATTAAAAAAAAAAAACCCCAACTTTTATCAGTAGACAAGGATTATTTCTTGTAAAAACTGTATAATTCTCCATTACTTTTTAGCACTGTAAAATTCATAAAACATAAAATTTACCATCTTATTAACTTTTTAAGCAATATAATTTCCCTTAGGATACTATATTGTTGAAAATAAAGTCTTTAAATTTTAGATCTGGATCTTGGTTCTATGACCCTATTAAGTGTGTGAATTTGGATATATAACTTAAGCTCTTTGGGCCCAAAGATGATTATTGAAAAAAAGATTCTGGCTTGAAAATGTAAAACTCCTAGAATAAAATATGACAGTTGGGCAAACTGGGAGAAGGTGGGGAAAAAAATCTAAGTGTGCTAGCATCCTGGGTCTGCTGTGAGGATTGATGTGGGAAACCACAATGGTCAGTGAGGAGGAGCTCCTGGTGAGCTTGAGATAGTGAGAGAGCTCGAGCTTCCTCCTGGGAGTTTCTTTCCTTCTGTTGGTTCATTTATTTCCCCCCTTTCTTTTTGCCATAATAATAATAATAGTGTAACACTATGAATGACAATAATAGCTCTGATGTGTTGAACAATTTTCTATGCACTATGGTCCGTCTAGTCAAGGCTATGGTTTTTCCAATGGTCATGTATGGATGTGAAAGTCGGACTATAAAGAAAGCTGAGCACCGTAGAATTGATGCTTTTGAACTGTGGTTTTGGAGAAGACTCTTGAGATTCCCCTGGACTGCAAGGAGATCCAACCAGTCCATCCTAAAGGAAATCAGTCCTTGGTGTTCATTGGAAGGACTGATGTTGAAGATGAAACTCTGATACTTTGGCCACCTGATGCAAAGAGCTGACTCATTGGAAAAGACCCTGATGCTGGAAAAGATTGAGGGCAGGAGGAGAAGGGGACTGCAGAGGATGAGATGGTTGGGTGGCATCACTGACTCAATGGACATAGGTTTGGATGGACTCTGGCAGTTGGTGATGGACAGGGAGGCCTGATGTGCTGTGGTTCATGGGGTCACAAAGAGTTGGACACGACTGAGCAACTGAACTGAACTGAACTGAAACTTTAGCTTTTCTTCACTAAGGTAAATATTGAATCTAAGTTCATCCATATGGGGTAGGTACGACAACTACCTCTGGTTTACAGACAAGACATAATGCACAGAGAGGAAAAACAACTTCCTAACTGTCAAAGAGCCTGTGTCTGAGCTAAACTTTGCACCAGGTAGCCCAGCTCCGCTGTGTTGGCTCTCAGCCCTCTCCCAACTTATCGTGAGAACAAGATTACCCACTCCCCTTATACTTTCCTGTGCTGTCACTTTTATGTTACTCTTGTTAAAATACTTTTGAGCTGCTCCCATGGCTGAGGGCTCTGGAGGTCCCACTGTGTCCTCCCACAATCTCTATATACCACCCCCAAGCATACGCCACCCACAAGTTAATGTACCACAATCTCTATATACCACCCCCAAGCCTCTGTACCATCACAAGTCTCTGAGCGGCTGGTGATGACTTCCCCAGTTGAAGATGTGAATCCTGGAATGCAGCGACAGGTGTTGACATCAACACATTTGGAGTTTGGAGGGCACCACCGAGCACAACGTGTTGTGATAGAGGCTGTGTGGATGAAGATCATGGTCAGAAGACCCAAGAAACTGAGGAAGTCAGCTGCATGCTAGAGACCCAATAGTAGAGGAGGGGAGGAAAGTGTTGAATGGCTGCCACTAGAAGTGAAAAGCCTCAGAAAACTCTGGATGTAATGGGGAAGAGTAACAGCTGTTAGTATCCTTAGAGGATACTTTAGCAGAATAAACCTCCTTTCCCCATTTTATTGGTGAGAGGACCCAGACCATGGCATACACTCTCAAGCTTATGTCACCAATGGAGCTGGGTGCAGAGACTCACTTTTAAGGTTCTGGACTGCAGTGTTCATTGTCTTCAGCAGTAGTAGATCCAGTTCTGCAGCAGAAAGACAGAGATGACAAAGAGGAGAGAGTTGAGTTCTAAATGCAACCACTATCTCCATGGCCTTTGCCTTCTTACTGGATGGCTCTGGCTCTATAGCCCATCACTCTCAGCAACATTCCTGAGGCTCCTGTACTTTACTTGGAATCATGGAATCAACACTTCCCCTCCATTTCTCAGGCCTCTTGAGGGATCAGTCACTGATAGACACAGCCCCTGTGGAACCTCATGTGCTACATGTTTATAGAAAGAATAGTGCTCTCCCATCCATGCTACCTCAGACTCTAGCGTCATGAAGCTGGTCTAAGACCCATCCCTGAGCTAGGACCCTCAATAAGCTTTCAGGAAGGGGTGAGGAGTTTAAAGATGATGCCAGACAGGCCAGAGGCTCCTGGACACTGGAGACCAGACTGGGGATACAGTGGGGGTCTACTTCCAGCCATGCAGACTTGGTATTGTGAAGATCCATTTCCTGTACCCTTGGAAGGCATTTTCCAAACTGAAATGAAATGGTAAGACTCATCATCTGAGTGAGGCCAGCTTTGTGGGAGAGCTGGGTGGCTGAAGAAGGAAGCAGGTGCTGATAGATGAGGAGTGGCTGGTGTTTCTGTCTTCTTTGCCCTGGGCATCCAGCTAGGGATGCAAACCTGTGGGCTCCTTCTGCTCAAGGCTCAAGTGGTCTGAGTCAATGTAGGGCCTTTGTTGACCTCCTAAGTAGAGAGTTGGGCCAGGACAATGAATCCCAGTGACACTCTCTCTTTCCATCTATGCCAGATGGGAGCCACTTTGAGTATATGTGGTGTGGTTTATGTCATCTACCCATTTTGACATAACATCCTCCCAGTCCCAGTCATTTGAGTTTCCCATAGGCTTGTTAATTGAAATTATTGGTCAGGGGCATGGTGGATAATTGCATAGTGAAATAGACAAATGCTGAGTGGCCAAGGAACTGGGTAAGGTTACCCAGGGGCAGGGCTGGCTGGGGAAGATGGGACCACCCTTGAATATACCCCTTCCAGCATTTCTAGACAGAGTTCTTAAGTCCATCATTCCAGAAGAGTCTGAAAGGACCCTTATCTTGCTCAAATCTGTATGGGGTCCAGGTGAGAAAGGTCTCATCTTGGCAATTAATGATGAAGAATACAGATAATTCCCTGGGACTCATTGCACTGGACATCAACTCCTGAAATGTCTTGAATACCACTCCTCTGTTTATTTTGAGAAAATAAGATGCCAAGTGTCAAGGGGGCACCCAATATTGCAGAAATTCTGACCCTTGGGGTTTGGAGAGAGGGGATACCAGTAGGTGCTGAGAACATACCTCTGTAGCCTAGAGTAAGTGGCCAAACTTAATGAATGAGGAAATGAAAGAAATGGGTTCCTTCTTACCAAACATTTTCTTAGTACACTCATCCTCAAATTCTTTTTGAGAAAGAGTTCTGTTTCCTCTGCATTGATACAGTGTATTGTTAAAGTTCTGGCAGTCTACATATATTCCACAGGACACGTTCCATGATGGTCCACACTTGTTGATGTCTGGAACACAACAGGACAAAATGTCACCTCTCAAAGGTATAAATTCCACTGTGAATTCACATGGCACTCACCTCCATCCTGATCTTGACACAAGACTGAACTGACTCAGCTCCTCATTAGCTCTTGTAGGGCTAGGCTGAACTAGCACTAGTTGCTCCAGAAAGCTGGCTTACTTTTCTGCTCATCTCTGCTCTCTGACTGTATCTGCATGAACCTTGATTCAAATACTCTGCTGTGTCATATGGGGACTGGAAGGAGGTCTGCCTCCCTGCTGCAGGCCTTTTGGGGTAGACAGAAAAAATGACTTGGTTCCAGACCATCCTCTTGGTTGCTGTTTGCATCATCAGGGACAAGCATTTGAGCTCCAGTCATTCTTAACTGTGAGTCACAGTGACACTGAAGGTTTCCCAAGATGCTGAGGAAATGGAGGCAGTCATGGCTGGAGGATTGTCCAGAGTGATATCTATCATTTACAGCTGAGGTTAGAGGTAGGTGATCAGGCTCTTACCCATTGATCCCCTCCACCTCCACTTTAGTCATAGCAGTCCTAGTACACCCCACAATCTTCATCAAGCACTCCCCCAGCTCTCATGTTAAGACTTCTCAAGATTCCCCAGAATGTCTCCAGGGGAGACTTGCTCTCTCCACTTTTGTAGAAATTCCATTTTATCAGAGCCTGTTATGCGTGGGAAAGAGGAAGCAGCTCACAGCTGAGTCACTGCAGGTTCTCTGGCATTTTACCTCTCCCTGTTCCTAAACTTAGGAGGAAAGGTGCCCGTGAGCCAGGTCCCCTTGGAATAGGTCAGGGAACCATAGAGCAAGTGCTGGACACCAGTGCTAAAAACAACAGCAACTTAGTAAAAATGCAGGAATAGAATGTTTGGCCATGTTCCAGTCAGGGGGCCAAAGACATTTAGAGCCTGGAAGGACTCACACGGTCATGATCAGTCAGGGTAGACAATTGGTCTTTCCCAGGTCAGAGTTTCTTATCCAGACTTTTGACATTACCTTCTAAGGCTCCAGGTCCAGGTTGTGGGTAGTATTAACATAAGGATATGAATGGAAGGGGGAGGGACGCACACCTGAGGAATTCTTGTTCGGCCCCCATCTGATCACTGAGATTTCCTCTTCTCAGATGGAGACCCATATTAAAGGCTGAGGGATAGGGATGAGTGAATGGGGGCATATGGGAATGAGTGCTGGAAGGAGAAGACATGAGGATGGGAGATTCCTCAACCTGACAAGTGTAGTAAAAGGAAGGAGCTGGAATCCAGTTACAGCAGCAGCCAGATATCCTCTCCATGTTCAAGAGTCTGCATATCTCCCTGAGACACACACATGCAAGTTCACAAAGGAATCTTTCGGATACTTCCAGGGTCAAGTAAGGGCTGTGCAGTAATCACAACATCTTTTCCTTTCTTTTATAAAATTTACTTTCTCCCCAATTTTAAATAATATATGGATACTTAGAAAACAGGGGAAAAGTAAAAAAAAAAAAAAAAAAAGGGGAAAAAAATCACTTTGAAGTCTAGTATTCTAGAATATTGTAGGTTTCTTATTTTACTCATTGTTTCAAATATGTTATGAATAATTTATTTTATTACCAATAACTCAGATTATTTTGAGTAGATGAAGAATATTTCTTGATGAAAAATCATATAATTTTATTTTCTCCCATTAAAAAAATTGCAGTAAAATGTCCATAACAAAAGTTTTCATCTTAACTTTATGTTTAATAATTTCCTTTTGTGGTTCTATTTTTCTTGAAGAATAAAAACTCCTTGGCTTTAAACATGGTCTGTTTCTACTACCTTATTAGTTATATAACTTTGGATATCACTCAATCTCTTTGAGGCTGAATTTGCTAATTACAAAAATCAGGCTACCTTGAAATCATAAAATTCAGAGAAAAAGCCATACTGTATAAGGTCCTTGATATTGGTCATGGTAATAACTTTTTTTTTTTAATTTGACAGCAAAAGCAAAGCAACAAAAGCAAACTAGAGAGGTGGGACTCCATCAAACTACACAGCTCTGTACAGCAAAATGAAGTGAAATCACTCAGTCGTGTCCCACCTCATGGACCATACACTCCATGGAATTCTCCACACCAGAATACTTGAGTGGGTAGCTGTTCCCTTCTCCAGGGGATCTTCCCCACCCAAGGATTGAACCCAGGTCTCCCACGTTGCAGGCAGATTCTTTACCAGCTGAGTCACAAGGGAAGCCCAAGAATTTTGGAGTGGGTAGTCTATCCCTTCTCCAGAGGATCTTTCTGACCCAGGAATTGAACCAGGGTCTCTTGCATTGCAGGCAGATTCTTTACCAACTGAGCTATCAGGGAAGACTGTACAGCAAAGGAATCTATCCAAAAAAATGAAAAGAAAATCTACAATATCAGATAATAATTTACAAATCATACATACATAAGGGATTAATATCCAAAATATATAAAGAACTCATATGACTCAATATCAAAAAAAAAAAAAAAAGAACCAAACAAAATGATTGAGTAAAAAATAGGTAGATGATCTGAATAGACGTTTTTCCAAAGAAGACTACCAAATGGCCAACAGGTACATGAAAAGGTGTTCAACATCACCAACAATGAAATGGAAATCAAAACCAGATATCACCTCACACTTGTTAGAATAACTATTATCAAAAAGACAAGAAAGAACAAGTGTTAGTGATGGTGTGGAGGAAAGGACTTTTTTCCATTGTTGGTATCAATTAAATTTGCAGCCCTTCTGGGACTGCTCACTTCCTTCATGCTTTCTTAGTGTTTCCTTTCTTATTCTCAACAAAGTGCTTCTGTGCTGTCCTCAGAGCTGAATGCTATAGATGTACCACAGCCTCTCCCCAAATCTGTCTGAGCATTTCCACCACCCCAAGGCTCTGTACCATGGCAACTCTTCAAGGGGCTGGTGAAGCTGTCCTCAGATGCAGAACTGAATCCTGGAATGCAGCGGCAGGCATCCATGTTGACACATGGAGGGTTTGGAGGGCACCACCAAGCACAGGCTGTGAGGGAAGAAGCAGTGGGGATGGAGGTCAAGGAATCGTCAAGGAATGAATAAAGCCAGATTCAGGCTGGTGATCTAGTGGTAGAGGAAGGAAAGGAATGGATGGGATGGCTTCCATTGGAAGTTATTGTTGTTTAGTCACTAGGTTATGTCTGACTATTTGTGACCCCATGGACTTTAGCCCACCAGGCTCCAGGGGATTCTCCAGGCAAGAACGCTGGAGTGAGTTGCCATTTTCCTCCTCCATGGGATCTTCATGATCCAGGAGTTAAACCTGTGTCTCTTGCATTGTCAGGCACATTCTTTACCACTGAGTCACCTGGGAAGCACTCTCCTGGAATAGGAAGAGACAAAAACTTCTGAGCATGTTGGGGTGGGGAGGAATAGCTTCTCTTACATTCATAAAACTGTGTCTGGACCTTACATTCAGCATAAGCCTACTTTCTTCTTCCTTTGTTGGTAAGAAGACACAGACCTCAGCATATGCTCCACAGCTTATGTCACTAATGGGGCTGGCTGAACAAACTTACGTTTCTTGTTCAAGGATGTGGATTCCAATGGCAAAAACAGAAGAATCAAGAATCCTGGGGGCAGAAAAACAGAAAGATGACAGAGTAGAGTCACACTCAATTTCATCTCCTGTCCCCATAGCCATTGCCTCCTGGGGATGTGTTTCTGGGCCCTGTATCCTTCAGCTTTCCAGTGGCATGTCATATTCTCCTGCACTGTACTCAGAATTGAGAACTCAGCCTCTCACCTGAGTCTTGGATCTCCCTGAGGAGTCAGTCAGCAATGGACACAGTCCTCATGGAAAAATCAGGTGCTACAGGTAAAGGACAGGCAACTTATAGACCGACAGCTGATGTTAGCAACACATCTTTGAAATTCCAACCTCTTCCAGTGGAAGTGTTAAATTGTGGAGGAGAAAGCTCTTTAGATTTTTGTACCTAAGTTCTTTGTTCTCTGAGAGTGGCAGAAATCTGCTCTGAAGGTTTCTCTTTCAGGATCTCTCTTCACGTTTAACATACATGACACAGATGGATATGGGTAGTAGAAGTGAAACAGCCCTGAGTTGGAGTCCTAGCTCACAATTATGTCAGCAGGGCATGGAGCCCTGAAATCAGGAGACAGGGAGTTTAGAGCATGTGAGAAGTAAGAACTAAGGCAACTTCTAAGGTAGAAGAACTAAGAGTCGCTATCACCTTGTTATTGATATTTCTCCCAGCAATCTTGATTCCAGCTTGTGTTTCCTCCAGTCCAGCATTTCTCATGATGTACTCTGCATATAAGTTAAATAAACATGGTGACAATATACAGCCTTGACGTACTCCTTTTTCTATTTGGAACCAGTCTGTTGTTCCATGACCAGTTCTAACTGTTGCTTCCTGACCTGCATACAGATTTCTCAAGAGGAGATCAGGTGTCTGATTCCCATCTCTCAGATTTTCCATAGTTTATTGTGATCTACACAGTAAACTTTGGCATAGTCAATAAAGCAGAAATAGATTTTTCTGGACTCTCTTGTTTTTGATATCCAGCGGATTGGCATTTGATCTCTGGTTCCTCTGCCTTCTAAATCCAGCTGAACATCAGGAAGTTCATGGTCACTAGCTGAAGCCTGGCTTGGAAATTTTGAGCATTACTTACTAGCGTGTGAGATGAGTGCATGTGCGGTAGTTTGAGCACTCCTTGGCATTGCCTTTCTTTGGGATTGGGATGAAAACTGACCTTTTCCAATCTTGTGGCCACTGCTGAGTTTTCCAACTCTATTGAGTGCAGCACTTCACAGCATCATCTTTCAGGATGGAATAGCTCCACTGAATTCCATCACCTCCACTAGCTTTGTTCCTAGTGATGCTTTCTAGGCCCACGACTTCACATTCCAGGATGTCTGGCTCTAGGTCAGTGATCACACCATATGATTATCTGGTCGTGAAGATCTTTGTACAGTTCTTCTGTATTCTTGCCACCTCTTCTTAATATCTTCTGCTTCCTTAGGTCCACACCATTTCTGTCCTATCGAGCCCTTCATGAAATTTCCTTGGTATCTCTATTTTTTGAATAGATCCTTAGTCTTTCCCATTCTGTTTTTTTCTCTATTTCTTTGCATTGATCGCTGAAGAAGGCTTTCTTATCTCTTCTTGCTATTCTTTGGAACTCTGCATTCAGATGTTTATATCTTTCCTTTTCTCCTTTGCTTTTGCTTCTCTTGGATAGGGAGGCCTGGCATGCTGCGGTCATGGGTCGCAAAGAGTCGGACACGACTGAGCGACTGACCTGATCTGATTTGATCACCTTTTTAAATGGCCTCTCCACATATAGCACCAATAACTTCTATGAAACTGAAAGAGTTAGTGGCTCAGTCATGTCTGACTCTGCGACCCCAAGGACTGTAGTCCACAAGGTGATCCCTCTGTCCATGGAATTCTCCAGGCAAGAATACTGGAGTAGGTAGCCATTCCTTTCTCCAGGGGATCTTCCCCACCCAGGGATCAAATCTGAGTCTCCTGCATTTCAGCAGATTCTTTACCATCTGAGCCACCAGGGAAGTCCAATGACTTCTATGGTTCCTTCCAAGTGAACTCCTGGTCCTGCTATAGTGTATCAAGAGCACAGCCCCCCCCCCCCCTTTTTTTTTTGATCTCCCAATTTGGTCTGAGAAAATGAGTTACTGATCAATTTTTCTGTTATGAAAAGAACCCTTACAGGTGGAATCTAAACAGAAATAATACAAATCAACTTACAAAACAGAAATAGCCTCATAGACAAAGAGAATGAACTTATGGTTGGGGTGGAGAATGGAGGAAGGGATATTTAGGGAGTTGGGGATGGACATGTACACACTGCTATATTTAAAATGGATAACTAACAAGGACCTACTGCACAGTACAGGGAACTCTGCTCAATGTTATGTGGCAACTGGGATGGGAGGAATTTGGGGGGAGAATGGATACATGTACATGTATGGCTGAGTCCCTTCACTGTTCACCTGAAGCTATCACAACATTATTAATTGGACGGTGTGTGTGTGTGTGTGTGTGCGCACGCTAATTGCTCAGACGTGTCTTACTCTTTGCAACCCCATGGACTGCAGCCCGCCAGGCTCCTTTGTCCATGAAATTCTCCAGAGATACTGGAGTGGGTTGCCATTGCCTTCTCCAGGGTATCTTTTGACCCAGGGATCAAACCCACATCTCATTATGTTTCCTGCATTGGTAGGCGGGTTCTTTACCATCTATGCTACCTGGGAAGCCCCTAATTGGCTACACTCAGATACAAAATGAAAGTTTAAAAAAATGAAAAAAAAAGAAAATAACTATGGGTGCAAAGATAAAATTTACTCTTATAGGCAATATGTGGGCCATGTATTAGAGTCTGTTATCTTATCCACGGGAGCCAGTGAACCCTATGAAATTTTTTTACGATCTGTGAGTCTGCACAGAATTTTCCCCAAATGTGCCCAGCATTAAGAAAGTCATGCTCCACATATCAGAAGATAAGAAATATGGCCATTCTCATAAAAACCAGAAAACAATTTACAAGCAATGAGGACAATATATAAGGAACATTTGACTTACTAGGTAACAGGTATTACTCTAAACAGTGAAGAAAATAAAGATTCATCAGAATTAAGCTGACCTTTCTGATACTGTTTTTCCACCAATTCACTATTGAAAGTGTTAGTCGCTCAGTTGTATCCGATTCTTTGCCTCCCCATAGGCTGCAGCCCACTAGGCTCCTCTGTCCATGGGATTTTCCAGGCTAGAATATTGGAGTGGTTTCCCTCAAGTCATTCCATCCCACATAACGCCTATAGACTAAGTAATGATGTTTTTCTTATGGCATTAGAATTTTCACATAGGTTGGTTTTATACTCTTCTGAAAAAAGAAAAATAAAAAGTTTATCAGGCTTGTCTCAGCCATAGTACCCAGATATTTTGTCAAACACTAGTCTAGATGCTGCTGCGGAGTTTTGTTTTGCTTTTTAAAAATGAGATTAACATTTAAATCAGGGCTTCCCAGGTCACTCAGTGGTAAAGAATCTGCCTGCCTAGCAGGAGATGCAGGTTCAACCCCTGGGCCAGGAAGATCACCCAGAGAAGAAATTAGCAACTTGCTCCAGTATTTTTGTCTGGGAAATCCCATGTACAGAGAAGCCTGGTAGATTACAATCCATCAGGTCCCAAAGAATCTGAGACGACTTTGAGATTAAACATGCATGCACATACACATTTAAATGCATAGACTTTGAGTAAAGCAGATTACTCTCCATTACATAGGTGATCCTTTTTCAAACAGTTGAAAACCTTATAGTAAAAAAGACTGACCTCACCGAGGAAGAGAGAATTCTTCCAGATTGCATTTGGACTTGAGAAGCAGCATTAAGTCTTCCCAGGGTTTCCAGCCTGCCTCCCTGTCCTGTAGATTTTGAACTTTCCAACCTCTGCAGTCCCATGAACCATTTCCTTCAATAAATCCCTTTATCTTTCCTTCTCTGTAAACATTCCAGTGAATTCTCTTTCTCAGGAAAACCTGGACTAATACACGTGGCAAAATGAGATATCTTTAAGTCTCCAATTTGCCCAGAAGTAAGTTTCACCAGTTTTCTCCTTTGAAACTTACTATCAGTGTGCTAATATCCTTAAAATTTCTACTTGTCTATCCCTTATAGAGATAGTAGGAAAGCAAGTTAAATATCAAGGATGAAGGAAAGAAGAGAATATCCGCAGACTGGATAGAGTCCCCAAACAGCTTTATTTGTCTATACCCCGTGTTATAATTCTACACACCTGGAAGCAACCTTAGATAGCCGTTTTTCATGATGTAGAGACCAGCAAGTCCAGCCACGGAAGACATCTGATCGTTGAAAAGACTTCTTGTTTTAAGTGTTACTTGCACTTTGAAGAAGTTGACTGAGGAAAATGCTGATCTGGATTCTTTCTTCCCTTTTAATTTGCCCTATGATTAGCTTCTTAGAAACTGCAGTTCTGTTTTTAAACTTTGTGCATGGTATTTATACTGAATTAATATTTGGGCTTCCCTTGTGGCTCAACTGGTAAAGAATCTGCCTGCAATGTAGGAGACCCTGATTTGATTTCTGGGTCAGGAAGATCCACTGGAGAAGGGAAAGGCTATCTACTCCAGTATTCTGGCCTGGAGAATTCCATGAACTGCATAGTCCATGGGGTCACAAAGAGTGGGACACGACTGAGCGACTTTCAGATAGTATTTGTATTGAAATACTCACTGAAGGTGGTTTTTGAATCTTTTTGGTATCAGCTCAGTTCACTTCAGTCACTCAGTCATGTCCGACTCTCTGCGACCTCATGAACCGCAGCATGCCAGGCCTAGCTGTCCATCACCAACTTCCAGAGTCCACCCAAACTCATTTCCATTGAGTTGGTGATGTCATCCAACCATCTCGTTGTCCCCTTCACTTCCTGCCCTCAATCTTTCCCAGCATCAGGGTCTTTTCCAATGAGTCAATTCTTTGCATGAGGTGGCCAAAGTATTGAAATTTCAGCTTCAACATCAGTCCTTCCAGTGAACACCCAGGATTGATCTCCTTTACGCTTGACTGGTTGGATCTCCTTGCAGTCCAAGGGACTCTCAAGAGTCTTCTTCAACACCACAGTTCAAAAGCACCAATTCTTCGGTGCTCAGTTTTCTTTATAGTCCAACTTTCACATTCATACATGATCAGTGGAAAAACCATAGCCTTGACTAGACGGACCTATGTTGGAAAGTAATGTCTCTGCTTTTGAATATGCTATCTAAGTTGGTCATAACTTTCCTTCTAAGGAGTAAGCAGCTTTTAATTTCATGGCTGCAATCAGCATCTGCAGTGATTTTGGAACCCAGAAAAATAAAGTCAACCACTGGTTTCCCCATCTATTTGCCGTGAAGTGATGGGATCAGATGAGCTTTAAACAAACTTTTTCACTCTCTGAAGGTGTGATGCTATGTATAAGAAAACCTCCCCGACATGAATAATCATACTGGACTTTTTTACCTCTGTGAGGCCTTTAGGTCAGAGTGAGAAGAATTATGTATTTATTATTTATTAGTGGACATTTAAAAATTGTGTTGTAATGGGCACACAACACAATATTATTTTCAAATGTGAAATGGGATTATTTGATATTTGTATATATTGCCAAATGATTACCAAAATAAGTCATTAACATCCATCACCACACACAGTTACAAATTGTTTTTGCTTGTGATAGGAAATTTCAACTTTTTGGCCAATTCAAAATTAACTCAATAAAAAATTCAACTGAATTAGGCAAGTTAACGCATAGGCAGGTGTTCTTTGATGTCCCTCACATTTATTTTCTTAGTCCTCAAGGTCCAAGAGCTCCAGTTATGAACAACGATGACCATCCCCCCGCCCCATTTCTAAGGTACATTCTATTTGACCATAAATAGCTACAGTGCCCCATCTCCAGTCAGAGATTGGTTTCAGAATGGATTGGTGACTCCATTCTTGCAATGAGGATCAAAAGCTGTGGGGCTTCTGGTAAGATTCCTCCTTCCTAAGAAAAAAACCCTAATATCCCTTTTCTTTCTGAACATTGCAATTTCTGGATACAATGCTGGAAAGCTCCATCCAGAAACCTGAAAAGGGAAACCAGTCCAGTCAGAAAGGCAGAGCAGAAAAATGGACCTTGATGACATTGTTGATTAGCTGAATCCCCAACGTTGAAGTTTGTTTGACCTCAGAACTTCCCAATATGTAAATAGATAAGACTGATTTAGAAGAATCATTAAATTCTGAATGGAACATTGAAAAAAAAAAGCTTTATTTTGTTAAAAACTTTGCAATACAATATTATTAGCTATTGTTGCTTTGTTGCATGTTATATCTACATGACTTATTTTATAACTGGATGCTTGTACCATTTGATCCCCTTTACCCACTTCCCCTCTCTTACCTCTGTTCTCTATATTTACAAACTTGTTTTTTGTCTTATCTTGCTTCTCTAAATCTTTTAGAGTCTTATGTTTGTCTGATATATAATATCGTTATACACATGCTAGTAAAGTAATGCTCAAAATTCTCCAAGCCAGGCTTCAGCAATATGTGAACCTTGAACTTCCAGATGTTCAAACTAGTTTTAGAAAAGACAGAGAGACCAGAGATCAAATTGACAACATCTGCTGGATCATGGAGAAAGCATGTGAGTTCCAGGAAAACATCTATTTCTGCTTTATTGACTATGCCAAAGCCTTTGCCCGTGTGGGTCACAATAAACTGTGGAAAATTCTGAAAGAGATGGGCATATCAGATCACCTGACCTGCCTCTTGAGAAACCTGTATGCAGGTCAGGAAGCAACAGTTAGAACTGGACATGGAGCAACAGACTGGTTCCAAATAGGAAAAGGAGTATGTCAAGGCTGTATATTGTCACCCTGCTTATTTAACTTATATGCAGAGTACATCATGAGAAACGCTGGGCTGGAAGAAGCACAAGCTGGAATCAAGATTGCAGGGAGAAATATCAATAACCTCAGATATGCAGATGACACCACCCTTATGGCAGAAAGTGAAGAGGAACTAAAAAGCCTCTTGATGAAAGTGAAAGAGGAGAGTGAAAAAGTTGACTTAAAGCTCAACATTCAGAAAATGAAGATCATGGCATCTGGTCCCATAACTTCATGGGAAATAGATGGGGAAACAGTGGAAACAGTGTCAGACTTTATTTTTTTTTGAGCTCCAAAATCACTGCAGATGGTGACTGCAGTCATGAAAGTAACAGATGCTTACTCCTTAGAAGGAAAGTTATGACCAACCTAGATAGCATAATGAAAAGCAGAGACATTACTTTGTCAACAAAAGATAGCAAAAGAGACACTTATGTATAGAACAGACTTTTGGACTCTGGGAACGGGAGAGGGTGGGATGATTTGGGAGAATAGCACTGAAATATGTATAATATCATATCTAAAATGCATCGCCAGTCCAGGTACGATGCCTGATAACGGATGCCTGGGGCTGGTGCACTGGGATGACCCAGAGGGATGGTATGGGGAGGGAGGAGGAAGAAGGGTTCAGGATGGGGAACACATGTATACTTGTGGCAGATCCATTTTGATGTATGGCAAAAGCAATACAATATTGTAAAGTTAAGCAAAATAAAATTTAATTAAAAAAAAAAAACACAAAGGTCCGTCTAGTCAAGGCTATGGTTTTTCCAGGGGTCATGTATGGATGTGAGAGTTGGACTTTCAAGAAAGCTGAGCACCGAAGAATTGATGCTTTTGAACTGTGGTGTTAGAGAAGGCTCCTGAGAGTCCCTTGGACTGTAAGGAGATCCAACCAGTCCATTCTAAAGGAGATCAGACCTGGGATTTCTTTGGAAGGACTGATGCTAAAGCTGAAACGCCAGTACTTTGGCCACCTCATACAAAGAGTTGACTCATTGGAAAAAACTCTGATGCTGGGAGGGATTGGGGGCAGGAGGAGAAGGGGACGACAGAGGATGAGATGGCTGAATGTAATCACTGACTCGATGGACGTGAGTCTGAGTGAACTCCGGGAGTTGGTGATGGACAGGAAGACCTGGTGTGCTGCAATTCATGGGGTCGCAAAGAGTCGGACATGACTTAGTGACTGAACTGAGCTGAACTGATACATATTTTGGATGTCATTGTGTTTCAAATAAGTTTTTCCATGCTATGAACTTTGTCTTCAAAGTTTCTTTTTTTTTAATTTTATTTTGCTTAACTTTGCAATATTGTATTGCTTTTGCCATTCATCAAAATGAATCCGCCACAAGTATACATGTGTTCCCCATCCTGAACCCTCCTCCCTCCTCCCTCCCCATACCATCTGTCTGGGTCGTCCCAGTGCGCCTGCCAGCCCCAGGCATCTGTTATCAGGCATCGTACCTGGACTGGCGACTCGCTTCAGAAATGATATTATACATATTTCAATGCTATTCTCCCAAATCATCCCACGCTCTCCCTCTCCCAGAGTCCATAAGACTGTTCAATACATCAGTATCTCTTTTGCTGTCTCGTATACAGGGTTATTGTTACCTTCTTTCTAAATTCCATACATATGCGTTAGTATACTGTATTTGTGTTTTTCTTTCTGGCTTACTTCACTCTGTAAAATAGGCTCCAGTTCCATCCACCTCATTAGAACTGATTCAAATGTATTCTTTTTAATGGCTGAGTAATACTCCATTGTGTATTTGTACCACTTTAGTCAGCAATAGTTCTTGGGGAGTTCTTTCATGTCCTTGCATGTAAATCCACATTTTTCTTTTCTGCTGCTGTTGCATGTATCCAGATTTTACAACATGAAGAAATTATATTTTTCTATTCTCTATTTTTATGCCCATACAATAATGCTGCAGTGAATATCTCAAAAGTACCATAAGGAGAACATTTGTTATTTTCCTTACAAGAGACATTATGTGGTTCTAATCTTGGGTTGTAGAGTATATATATTTTACATTATAATAAATTCTACAACTCTTCTATTTAATGGCACTCAAAGTGCCATTGGTGCTATAGGATAGGGTCAACTTGCTATATTCAATTAACACTCTTTGCTCCCATACTTTTTTCATTTTTAATATAAAAATTTTTGTTATCAGTTGGTTTAAGTGACATATGAATTAGTCCATTATTTATCTTACTTGCTTCCAAGTCGCTTCAGTCATGTCTGACTCTGTGCTACCCCATAGACGGCAGCCTACTAGGCTCCTCCATCCCTGGGATTCTTCATTCAAGAACACTGAAGTGGATTCCCATTCTCTTCTCCAATGCATGAAAATGAAAAGTGAAAGTGAAGTCACTCAGTCATGTCTGACTCTTCACGCAACCCCATGAACTGCAGTTTACCAGGCTCCTCTGTCCATGGGATTTTCCAGGCAAGAATACTGGAGTGGGTTGCTATTGCCTTCTCCATTACCTCACTTAGAATGAAATTAATAGAAGACTAAGATATATGAAATTAAAATGTCAGGAAGTTAATTCATTATATATTAGTTTGTTAGAATGGAAAGGGGAGTCCAAGATGTTGGCTAGCAAAAGCCATGCAGAGGGCAAACAAAGAAAAAACCTACAAAAGAGGAAGCTAAAGACTTGAGTGAGAGCCTCTGGTAAGAAAACATGCCCAGAACATGTTCCATTACCTTATTGGTCTTGAGCAAATGCCTTTTTGCATACCCTTTCTTGATTGGTGGTGGGTACAAGCTCTATTTTGCATAAAGGTGAAACAATCAGTCTCCAGGAGGATGAGACAGAAAGTATAAGACAAGGGAGATCAAATGTCTCCTGTGGGGTCAGCCTGCTCTCCCATCTTGAGGGTGTATTGTCTACTGCCTGCTGCCATCTTGAGCTCTAACTAGCCTACTTGAGCTGTAACTAGTCTGTTGATGAGACGACAACCTTGAGGGTGCACTATCTGCTGTCTCCTTAATAAATCCTGCCTACTTGAGCTATAACGAGGCTATTGTCTCAAATCCATGCTATGATGAGACAAGAGCTGAGAAACCCTGCCTTCTTGAACTGTGACTATTCTGTCATTTCAAATCTTTGTTATGATGAGACAAGAACTAAGGGAGAAAAATAAACTGATCTGACATATCTGTGGATACAAAAAGATCAAAGCTTCAAGCTTATGAGCCACTGTCTCTGAAGGAGGCACAGGTTTCCCCACCTCCCCCTCCCCCAATAGAATGACAGTATATAATTTGTAAAGAATCAGTCTAGATAACTTGTAAAGGAACTTTCAACTTTACATTTATAAGATTCTGTAAAGTTTGCATTTAAACATTAAGAGACTTAGGAATCTTGTAATTATACCTTATCAAATGCTTTCAACTTCCCCAATTTGGTGGATAAACAATTTACTTTAATCTCAGAAAAATTTGTATTTCTTTGATTATCAGTGTAGTTGAAATTTTCACATATTTTTGAATTTTCATGATACTCTGTGAATTATATACTTATATCTTTTGCAAACTATTTTATTCATTGTATTTACTTAAATTGTTAAGAATTTATATACGTGCATGATGTGTGTATATATATTTATTTTGAAAAAACAAAATGCAAAATTTTCAATGGTATCACACCTTTAAACTCTGATTGTGGTGTCTTTTGTTACCATATTCCCCGCCCCCCCGCCCCCTGAAAACCTGTTACCTATTTTATTCCTGGAGAAGGGTAAACAAAAGAGAGAAGATATTCACTTTAATTTGAGAGGCAGCTATGCTGGAAGCAACAGTGTCAATAATTTTAAACCCCTAAGAATATTCTCCGTAAAGGGAATGCTGAGTCATCTTACTTTGGAGACTAGAGCAAGATCATCCATTTTCACTGGGATAAAAGAAGGAAGAAAAGCAAGCTCAGTAACACCAAATAGGGTTTTTTTTTTTTTTTTTTTTAAATCAAGAATCTCTTTTTGATTATCAGAAACATTACAAACATCTAATATGAACAAATTGTAACATGAAGTATTTAGTTTGAACAATTAATACATTTCAGATATAATATTATACATATTTCAATGTTATTCTCCCCAATCATCCCACCCCTCCCCTCCCGGTCCCAGAGTCCAAAAGTCTGGTAAGGTTGACTCCTTTCAAATGCAGATTTTTAAAATGAAAATATGTGTATAAGTCACAGTTGTATTCTCTCTGAATTCAGCTGGTCTCCTACCCATAGTAGGAGCCCCAGGAACATGAAGAATAAAGGCATTATTAATCAGATACAGTCAAGTCACTCCTTCTACACTGGGATTTGATTGCTGATGGACCTGTCTAGCTCACAGCTGCCTCCAGTGATGGAAATCAGAAACTATGTTGGCAGGAAAGCCAGATACTGAGGATGCACTCATCAAAAAGTTGAATGCTGTGCAATGGGTCCAAGATGACTTTCACACCTTGTTCACTGCACATTTTCTGACCTCTGTGGATAGGAGTTATCTGTGAACATCAGGCTCACTTGATGCTGCTGCATGTCTGTGCTCAGGTTGATAGTAAACAGGGTAAACATCACCTTCATTCCAATCGAAGTAAGATGAAATTGACAGCTATGTCATTACAGACTTATTTTGGTCTAGTTTTCAACTATTTACTATGTAAATTTTGCTTTAGCCTTGCCTAAGGCATTGTTCTTCATCTTCCAATGTTTATTTGGTAGATTGTTAATATACTTGGAATTTGTTTATTCAATAATTTTTCCTGAATAAATAATCTGCTATCTTGATGTGATTTATTGTAGGAGTTATTGTGACTTTCCTGACTTCACATGTCATCTTTCATACATTGATTTGAAATACCATATCTACTGAACATTAAATTTCTATACATGATGTATTTGTTATTCTGTTTCATGAACTCATTTTCCAATTTCCAGACCAGGAACACAATTAAAATGCTCTAGTTTTGTTTTTATAAGTGCTATGAAGCAAATTTCTGTATTTCCTGTTAAATGTGTGAATCTGGTTGGATAAGAATAGAGTTTCATTAGAAAATCTATTGTAATAGGGAGAATGCTCCAATCTCAGAAATCTGTGAGGATCTGAAAATCATACTGAAAAAAGTTTTTCTTTTATAGTGTAAAGGAAGAAGCAGGCAGAGACAAACTTAATTTTTGGAAAGGGAAGCTGGACAAGTAAGGGGAAATTATCCTCAGTTTGTGACAGGAAATTAATTTTAATGTGATCAGCCATTTCCCAAGAGAAGTTAAAAATGAAGGCATGTTCTACTTTATTTTGGTTGTTACTCAGGCTTGTGGATAAACTTAGTTCAGAGACCTGTAGGAAAAAGAGAAACACTTGTTTCAAGCTTGACCAAGACAAAGCAAAGGGTAAGAAATAGCAATTGATAAATGTCATTCTTTACAACTGTGCTATTTCCTCTTTCATATTTTTTATACTATACAAACAATTTTTATACTATATAAACATTAATAAATTCCATAAAAAATGTCTTGGGACTTTGATTTTTATTGAACTGGCTCTGTAGATTAATTTGGAGGTAATAGATTCCTTATAAAATTAAGATTTCCCAACCCCTCCAATATAACACCCTATATAGCTTATGATTTCTTTCAATTATACTTTCCAGTTTTCTGCTTAAGATCTTCATGCATTCTTGGAGGATTGTTCTTAGTATTATTCTTAAATTTCAAACGATTTCTTAAAGTATTTAAATTTTTTTTTTTCTTGAGATAGAAAACACATTGCACTTTGCAAGTTGATCTTGCTATAGATGTAGAATTCAATATTTTTCAATAAACTCTGTGAAGATTCTTTGACAGACAACTTGCTCTCTGAAAATAAAGACTCTTTTGTGTATTTCTTTCAAGCATTTGTATCTTTCTTTTTTCATCCCACTTGTGTGAGTTTGGAGATGGGATAAAGATTTGTGAGACAACTCAAGTACCAGTTGTCAAATATTTTGAGATGAACATTTAATAATGGTCCATGAGGTTACATCACAATAAGTCTTGTTTCCTTACTGGTAAAAGTTCAATGGCTATTGAGTTATAAATTGCAATTTAAGAAAAGGTATCAGATATTCTGTATGCATAAGGAATTTGACAGAGCACAGTCAGAATTGAGGTATCTCATGCACTAGATGGTGCTTTTCAGTAGCTATATTCTTGCATTATTTAAATTGAAAAAATATTTTTGATAGCAAGGACATGAATAAATTTTAGGTGAAAAAATAAACCCAAAACACAAGACATATATGATCCATTCCTACCCTGATCTAGTCTCCCTTTAACAGTTATTATCTACTATCACAAAGCAGAAGATATTAAGAAGAGGTGGCAAAAATACACAGAAGAACTGTGCAAAAAAGATCTTCATGACCAAGATAATCACGATGGTGTGATCACTTACCTAGAGTCAGACATTCTGGAATGTGAAGTCAAGTGGGCCTTAGAAAGCATCACTATGAACAAAGCTAGTGGAGGTGATGGAATTCCAGTTGAGCTATTCCAAATCCTGAAAGATGATGCAGTGAAAGTGCTGCACTCAATATGCCAGCAAATTTGGAAAACTCAGCAGTGGCCACAAGATTGGAAAAGGTCAGTTTTCATTCCAATCCCAAAGAAAAGCAATGCCAAAGAATGTTCAAACTACCGCACTATTGCACTCATCTCACATGCTAGTTAAGTAATGCTCAAAATTCTCCAAGCCAGGCTTTAGCAATACATGAACTGTGAACTTCCAGATGTTCAAGCCGGTTTTAGAAAAGGCAGAGGAACCAGAGAACCAGAGATCAAGTTGCCAACATCTGCTGGATCATGGAGAAAAGAAGAGAGTTCCAGAAAAACATCTATTTCTGCTTTATTGACTATGCTAAAGCCTTTGACTGTGTGGATCACACTAAACTGTAGAAAATTCTGAAAGAGATGGGAATACCAGACCACCTGACCTGCCTCTTGAGAAACCTGTATGCAGGTCAGGAAGCAACAGTTAGAACTGGACATGGAACAACAGACTGGTTCCAAATAGGAAAAAGAGTATGTCAAGGCTGTATATTGTCACCCTGCTTATTTAACTTATATGCAGAGTACATCATGAGAAACGCTGGGCTGGAAGAAGCACAAGATGGAATCAAGATTGCGGGGAGAAATATCAATAACCCCAGATAGGCAGATGGCACCACTCTTATGGCAGAAAGTGAAGAGGAACTAAAAAACCTCTTGATGAAAGTGAAAGAGGAGAGTGAAAAAGTTGACTTAAAGCTCAACATTCAGAAAATGAAGATCATGGCATCTGGTCCCATAACTTCATGGGAATTAGATGGGGGAAACAGTGGAAACCATGTCAGACTTTATTTTGGGGGGCTCCAAAATCACTGCAGATGGTGACTGCAGCCATGAAATTAAAAGACACTTACTCCTTGGAAGGAAAGTTATGACCAACCTAGATAGCATATTCAAAAGCAGAGACATTCCTTTGTCAACAAAGATCCATCTAGTCAAGGCTATGGTTTTTCCAGGGGTCATGTATGGATGTGAGAGTTGGACTGTGAAGAAGGCTGAGCACCGAAGAATTGATGCTTTTGAACTGTGGTGTTGGGGAAGACTCCTGAGAGTCCCTTGGACTGTAAGGAGATCCAACCAGTCCATTCTAAAGGAGATCAGCCCTGGGATTTCTTTGGAAGGACTGATGCTAAAGCTGAAACTCCAGTACTTTGGCCACCTCATGTGAAGAGCTGACTCATTGGAAAAGACTCTGATGCTGGGAGGGATTGGGGGCAGGAGTAGAAGGGGAAGACAGAGGATGTAATGACTGGATGGCATTACTGACTCAATGGGCATGAGTTTGAGTGAATCCGGGAGTTGGTGATGGACAGGGAGGCCTGGCGTGCTGCAGTTCATGGGGTCACAAAGAGTCAGACACGACTGAGTGGCTGAACTGAACTGAGCTATCACAAACCTATATTTTTTTCCAGTATACATAACATCTATATTTTAATCTTGACAGTTATGTAAGATTCCTTAAATATTCAAATATTAATAAATATATACTTTTGGAATGATGAAGCTTCTAGTGAAAATCACCCAAAATCTTGACCACTCTTTATAGTGTAAAAGGAAATTTTTCCTTGCCAACATACGTAGAAGTAATTCAGTCTTTCGGTCTGTGGACCGGCATTCCTTAAAACTGAGATGACTTTTCATTTTGCTATAGTTTATTAATGGTTCATTTGAGTAGCTTGTGTTTTCTTCTTACAGTGCTGCAATGAATGTCTTCTCCTTGAGCTCCCTACTTTAGAAGTGTTTAGAGCAGAGACTTCCTATTGTCTGATAGATAAAAAAGGACCTTTGCTAAGATGTCACCACTTTGTGCTGATTGCCGGAAGTTGGTATTCTCAGAGATATGGAAACCAGAAGTTTGTGACTAGAGTAAATGAAACCACATTCCATTCCTGTCAATGGAAACACGAGAATAAGGGGAATTGAAACCTTGTATATGCAGAAATCCAGAAGCATGACTAAAGAATCTAAGACTTGAACATTGAGATGCTGAGAATCCATCTAATCTTAGTGGATGTGAAAATTGGACGACTGTAGAGCCTGAAGGCAAACTGAGTGTCACATAATGAAAGAGACTGTTGTGGGTCTAAACTCATCACCCAGATTGACAGTCTTTGGTTGAGGAGTCTTGATGAGAGAATATGAAAGATTGATTGAGCAAAGAGGATCATGTTCTGAAGGAGTTAGACAGGAAAATCTGGAGCGGCAGCAGAAACGATTGGGGGATGATAACCAGAGGGAATTGAGCTGAGGAAGGTAAGATATATGATATGAAATAATTCAAGGAGAAACACACAGCAAAGGGCTGAGCCATTGCTTAAACTGTATTCAGTACAGAATGAATTCCCCAGCTAGGAAAAGTTATGAGTGTGGTAGGAGGTGAATTTGGGATCACTCCTGGGAGACATTGTTTTGTAGGGTTTTTTTTGGAGAAGTGGATGAAGGCCTGTTTCCATGGGGTTTGCTTGTTGAGAAAAGTGCTTTGTACTGTCTGCTTCAGGAAGCAGCTAGAAATTTTCAAGCAGTGAGGTGAAGGTAGCATATTAGGGGTGATTGGGTTTGATTTACCCTTTCTCCTTATCCCACATCCAAAGAATGTATGTCTTGTGGAAAACAATGCATTCCAGGAACAGAGACTGCAAGCAGCAACTGGTGTGGAAAATACAAACACACCAAGAGAAAAATTGTAAATTGCCACCATAGTCCAAAGAAGAAATACCATGTTAGTTAGACGTGAACACATTAAACTGAGAAGTGGAAAATTATTCATACATGTGTTTCTTTTTCTTTGATAGCAATTATAATTTTTGTTCTATCACAATATATGAATATTCTCTTCAAAGAAGTTGTATATGTACTGATACAGCAAAATGCAAAAAAAAATTTCCCTTACCCACAGCTGTCCTGTCCAAAACACAAGTGGACATGCATTTTCTTTCTCACTTATGAAGACACTTATGATTTAAACTTTGCAACAACCCATTAATCTTTCTAAATATTAACCTACATGGATTTATGTATCTATATATTTTTGAAAATTTGTTTCAAACTATATGTAGGATTATGTGACTAGCATTTTTTCACATAAAAATATTCCTTTTAAGTATATATGCCTTCTGGTTTTAATCCTAACGCCATGTACTTTCTTATTATAACTGAACTCTGATTTAACTCTGCCTTGTTAGTAAATATTTTAGTTTTAAAGGAGAATTGCACATTTGAAGTGGGTGCAGATTTATTATTTGATTTTTATATGGACATAATTCTTAAAGTGGAGGAGGGCAAAGATCCCATACCTGGTTGTGAAATCCTTGAGCCATTACCGAGATATGCAAAAAATAAGGATCATGATCAACTGTAGAATACAGGGCTTCAGTACTGGGAGGTGGGGAAAGTTGAATGGCTCAGCAGAGTATTCCTCTTAAGGAGCAGGGAGAGGGTGATCCTATGGACACTCTTATTGAAACGGAGCAGGGTTATATGGTCTTTCCCGCACCCCACCTCTCCCAACCTCCACGTCCTCTGCTTTTCTTTTGCCTGTGGAAAAACTTTAGTCAAAGAATAATCAGAGAAACAAGAAATTCTAAAACAATGGAAAGCAGTCAAAAGAGATGAAATTATAATTATGTAGTCATTAAGCATAGTCAAAGGCCTTTAGTTCTTTCTTAAGGGCTATAGATAATATTCTGATCCATATCCTGTGAGCTGTCTTATAGATACTAAAACCCTAGATGGAGAAGTTAACTACATGATGACCAGATTGTACCCAAGACTTGAGCTGCCACAATTCTGAGAATTGACCACAAAGAAACGGGAACAATTGGACCCTGGAGCTGAAGATGAACTGTACCTAAAACATTCAAGATGATGCTGGTCAGACCACTGATAACCAATCTGAAGATGACTGTTACAGATGACTGCATGTAGCACCCCACCCCCACAATCTGTCTATAAAAGCCTTTCCTCCTGCTTGTCGAGGGAGGGGTGTCGGCCTTTGGACAGGTTTCTGCCACCCTCCCCCTACACAGTTGCCAGCATCTGAAATAAAGCAAATTTTCCTTTCTACCATCCTGGATTGTTTATTGGCTTTTGAGTGGTGAGCAGCTGGACTTCACACCCTCCTTTCGGGAACATTATCTTATGGTTTCCCCTCCACCCAGAGCATCATGACTCCCACATTGAGGTAAGAATTGTGGTTCCTTACATCCAGACAGATAAGACCTGGTACCCCAGAGATGTCTGTGTTCCCAGTCTACTGCTTTTTCTTATAAATTTTAGTATTCTATTCTTCTTCTTCTTCTTTTTTTTTGCATTTCTCTTTGCTCTTTCTTTCAAAACACCAGTAGTCACTGACAACACTTGAATTATTTATCCAAAATATTTTATACTCTATTTATTGTGAAGTACACAAGCACTGGTGCTGCCTTTGTGGCTCAGACAGTAAGAAATCTGCCTGCAATTAAGGAGACATGGGTTTGATTCCTGGGTTGGGAAGATCCCTGGTGAAGTGAATGGCTACCCACTCCACTATTCTTGCCTGGAGAATCCCTTGGACAGAGGAGCCTGGTGGGCTACATACATGAGGTCCCAAAGAATTGGATATGATGAATGACTAACAGTTTTACTTCACACAGGAACTAAGTGCTTATGTTGTAACTGTAAATAACTTACTAGAACTGAGAAATTGTGTCAAATTGCTTCTTGAACACTGTCCCTATCCCAGTGCCCTCAGCAGAATTCTTATTTTTTATGACTAGGACGTGTATTCTATCTTATAAACTCAAGACAAAACTTGCTGTTGTCATTCAGTTGCTAAGTTGTGTCTGACTCTTTGCAACCCCATGGACTGCTTCATGCCAGGCTTCCCTGTCCTTCACTATCTCCTGGAGTTTGTTCTGATTCATGTCCATTGAGTCAGTGATGCTATCTAAGCACCTTATCCTCTGCTGCGCTCTTCTCCATTTGCCTTCAATCTTTCCCAGTATCAGGGTCTTTTTCAATGATTTCGCCCTTCACACCAGGTGGCAAAAGTATTGAAGCTTCAGCTTCAGCATCAGATCTTCTAATGAATATTCAGGGTTGATTTCCTCTAGGATTGACTGGTTTGATCTCCTTGCTGTCCAAGGCACTCTCAAGAGTCTTCTCCAGCACCACAGTTTGAAAGCATCAATTCTTTGGCACTTAGCCTTCTTTTTGGCCCAATTTTCACATCCCTACATGACTACTGGAAAAACCATAGCTTTGACTAGACAGACATTTATTGGCAAAGTAATGTCTCTGCTTTTTAACATATAACCTGTTAATCACATTAGTAAAATATATCTTGCTGAAACACCTCGGACATTCAGAAGTTATCATGCCTCTAATCACTGCCCCAAACTTAGGCTCTTTGCTTTGCACCTGTAAAAATAGAATATTTTACTCTTTATAAGAATTAACTCAATAATACTATGCCCATTGTATTTCAAGTTGCTTTTTTTTTACACTCAACTATGTATATGGAAAATCTTTTCTCATCCTTATAGAAGCTATGCTACAGATACATGCATTTTATCCTTTTCTATTCATAGAGATATATCTACATTTATTTTGACATTTTTAAATGAATGGATGCTTGAATATTAAAAAAAATAAAAGAATAATTTTAGTTAAAAGCTAAGAGTCTAAGTAATTTCAAAGTATAAATAAACAATTTTGATTTTTTACATTTGATGAAGCATCCTTTTCTACAAATTCTAGACTGTAAGAACTCTCCAACTTTGTCAAGCATTGAGGTGGTTTTTTGTAGAATGCTAAAATTTAGAGTCCTCAGAAAACTCAAGAAAACATTGGTTTTAATCTGGAAGTATATATTTTTACTTATATAGATACTTATAAATAACTGATTTTTATATAAAATTAATGGCTACTGACATACACATTTAAAGCCCCAGAAAAAAGCTTATGTTTTTACATTGGATTACCATCAGAAAGATTCTCCCAGCCAACAAATGATCTCAGAACAAAAAGGTGATAATGACCACATTAATATAATTTCAGGGGCAACTGAGAAGGCCAAGTGGGAAACTGCAAGAGATTTGGGTGTCAACCAAATTGCTCATTTTTTGGGCAGTATTATTTAGATAAGTTTTCATTCACAGCAAAATAAAGGAAGGTACGGAGGTTTTTTCATATTCCCTTTGCCTCCAGACATGTACAGCTTCTCCGGTTATCAGTATCACTCACCAGAGTGGCACATTTGTTACAAGTTAGGAGCCTATATTGATTCATCATGATCAACCAAAGTCCATAGCTTACATTAGGATTCACTCTTGGTGTACATTGTTTTGCTCACCTACCTTTCAATATTTATCTCTTGTGAATGTAGTGCAAAACACCTTTTTGTAAGTATCCTCTACAATCATAGGAATGTTTCTTGAATGAAGATTTTAAAAGTAGGATTGCTGAACCCTAGGGTCTGCGCATCCTAAATTTCTATCAGATCAGATCAGATCAGTCGCTCAGTCGTGTCCGACTCTTTGCGACCCCATGAACTGCAGCACTTACCTTAGTACCATATAGGAATATCCATTTTACCCTGGTGTAACTGATATTGAATGTTGCTCAGCTCTGTAGATTTTTCTGATCTAATGCATGGCAGTATTTGCTCCTTGTATTAACTACAATTTCCTTGATTACTAGGTATTTTTAAAGCAATTTATTTTTACTTTTTAAATTATTTATAAATATCTCTGTTAACCTTTTTATTATTGAATTTCACAATTCTTATTACATTATTTGTGTTGGTATCTTACTAAAATGGCAAATACTTTAACTTGTTTTCAGTCTTTGTAAATGGTGACTTTAATTATTAGAAACATTTGAGTAGTAAAATTTGTCAATTTTTTCTGTGACTAGATATTTTTTAAAAGTATGGTATTATAAAATTTAAAATATTGGCCCTCACTGTCTTGAAATTTCTCATGTGTTCATACATGCTGTCCACTTCTGCCAGGAGAACAGGGTTTCTCAATCTTAGGGAAAGAAATAGAACATTGAATTTCCTATTAAAAGTTACTTTCTCTTTACCACTCATATGATTCTGTAGAAAATTTCCTGCATCCAGTGGCAAAAGGAAGATAGCTGAGTTTAGTATTTGCAGAAAGTAAGGACAGAGTTTCTCAAGCTCAGCATTACTGACATTTGGGGGAGGTTTTATAATTCTTTGTGGCTAGAAGTGTGTCCTCTGCATTGTAGAATGCTGAACAGAATCCCTTGCTTTTGTTCACTAATGCCAACGTTGTCTGTGATGCCAAAATTGTCTCCAGAAGTTGCCAAACATTTCCTGAGGCCAAGTTGTCCCTTAGGAGAGCGCTACTGCTCTACAGCCTTTAATATATTATTCGTAGTTATTTTTAATTTCCTGACTGTTAGTTTAAGTATGGTTCTGTTGATCTCTTCATGAGTTGTTTTTTCATGTTTTTGCTTGTGTTTCATAAATATTGGTTGACTATTTAGCAATGTGTATAGAATAGTAGACTTTGACGTATATATTGTTTAGTACTAGACATACCTGCTTATTGTAGTTATATTAGGGGAAGCACACTGTCCACCCTGGCCAGGCATCATGGTAAACATTTGCATAAGTTGTTTTAAGACAGGAGGTCCCGGTAAGGAACATGGAACTAATAAGCCTCCATCAACCGGCAGAGTTTGGGAAAGGCCAAAATGAGACACTACATGTCCAACCACCTCCCAGAATCCTTCTCTCTGGCATTCATCTTGGCTGAACAAGGCTGCACCACCAAGAAAGATTCTGAGTCATAATGATTGGCTAAAGACAACCCGGAAACTAATCCCATCACCATAAAACCTGAGACTGCAAGCCATGTGACAGAGCTGTTCTCCTGGGTTCCCTTACCCTACTGCTTTCCACCCGGGTGCCCTTTTCCCAATAAAATCTCTTGCTTTGTGAGCCCATGTGTCTCCTCAGACAATTCATTTCTGAGTGTTAGACAAGAGCCCAGTTTCGGGCCCTGGAAGGGGTCCCCCTTTCTGCAACAGTTATAGTCAATTTTCATTACTCTTGCTGTTATGTTTTTGTCTCCAGGGACTGATCCAAGAAAATATTACTGCAACTTATATTAAAGACTGGTTGACCTATGTCCTTTTCTAGGAGCTTTATTGTTTCATGTCTTGCATTTAGACCTTTAAACGGTTTTGAGTTTATATTTGTATATGGAGTGAGCAAACGTTCTAATCTCATTGCTTTATATTTGGCTGTTTAGTTTTCCCAGCACCACTTGTTGAAGAGACTGTTTTTTCTTCACTATATATTCTTGCCCATTTTGTTATAGATTAATTATCCATAGGTGTGTGAATTTATTTCTGGAATTTCAATTCTTTTCCAGTGATCTATGTGTTTTTTTATTTATTTATTTATTTTGGTGCCAGGACTATGCTGCTTTGATTACTATAGATTTGTAGTATAGCAAAGTCTTGGAAGGTGATAATTTTTTCAAGATTGCTTTGAAAATTCTAAATCTTTTGTGGTTTCTTCCTTCTTCTAACTTCAGTGTTTGTTTTTTCTTCTTTTTCTAATTCTTTTATGTGTATGTCAGATAATTTGAGAGTTTGCTTCCTGATATAGACCTGTATCATTATGAACTTCTCTCTTAGAAATGCCTTTACTGCATCCCCCAAATTTTGGAATGGTGTGTTTTCTTTCTTTTTCTATGTGTGTCAAGATATTTTCTTATTTCTTCTCAGATTTTAATCCTTGACCCACTGGTTTTTTAGTAGCATGTTGTTTAGTCTTCACATGTTTGCTCTTTTCTCATTTTTTTCTGTACTTGACTTCTAATTTTATATCATTGTGATAGGAAAAGACGTTTGATATATTTTCTATCCTCTTAAACTTATTGAGACTTGTTTTGTGACATGTAGCCTATTTGAGAAGGAAATGGCAGCCCACTCCAGTATTCTTGCCTGGAAAATCCTGTGGAGAGAAGACCCTGGTGGGCTACAGTCTATACGATCACAAAAAATAAGACACAACTGAGCAGACAGATATACACTCATGTGATCTATCCTGGAGAATGTTCTATGTACATTCCTAAAGAGGATTGTGTACTCTGATTCTTTTGGGATATAATGTATTGTAAATATCAGTTAGGTCCCCAACTGCTCTATTGTGACATTTAGGATTTCTGTTGCTTTAATGACCTTCTGTGTGGATGATCTCTCTGATCAGTGTGAGTGAGGTGTTAAAGTCTCTGTTGATTACCAGGAGCTGGGAGTTGGGGAAATAGAGGAATCTTGATTTTTAAAGGTCATGAAATTTTATTTATACAGGATAAATAAGTTCTGGTGATGTACAGTATGGTTATAATAGATAATAATTATACTGTGTTATATAATTATATGGGTTTCCATGGTGACTCAGAGGTTAAAGCGTCTGCCTGCAATGCTGGAGACCTGGGTTCGATCCCTGGGTCGGGAATATCCCCTGGAGAAGGAAATGGCAACCTACTCCAGTATTCTTGCCTGGAGAATCCCATGGATGGAGGAGCCTGGTGGGCTACAGTCCATGGGATCGCAAAGAGTTGGATACGACTGAACGACTTCACTTATATAATTTCAAGTATATATACTTGAAATTTGCTCAGAGAAGAAATTTTTAAAAATGTTTATTTATTTTTAATTGATAATTGGTTTACAATATTGGTTTTATTTCTGTCATACATCAACATGAATTAACCATAGGTGTACATATGTCCCCTCCTTGAGTCTTTCTCCCATCTCCCACCTATTCCCACCCCTCTTGTTTTTTGTGCATCCCAACTTTGAGTTCCCTGAGTCATAGAGAAATTCACACTGGCTATGTCTGTACAGATGTTAGTGTATAGGCACCCATACTACTCTCTCCATTTAACTCACCCTTTCCTTATTCTTCCCCACCCTTGTCCATGAGTCTGTTCTCTATGTCTTTGTCTCCATTGCTGTTCTGTGAACAGATTTGTCAGTACCATCCTTCTAGATTCCATATATATTCATTAATACAGGATATTTGTTTCACTCCATATAATAGGCTCTAGATTCATCCACCTCATTAGAACTGACTCAAATGTGTTCCTTTTTATGGCTGAGTAGTATTCCATTGTATACATGTGCCACAAATTCTTTATCTATTCATCTGTCAATGGACATCTAGTTGCTTCCAACTTCTGCCTATTGTAAATAGTACTGCAATGAACTTTGTAGATACATGTGTCTTTTTCAGTTTTGGTTTCTTCAGGGTATATGCCTAGAAGTGGTATTGTTGGATCATATGGTGGTTTTATTCCTAATTATTAAAGGAATCTCCATGCTGTCTTCTATAGTGGCTGTATCAATTTACATTCTGACCTGCAGTGTAGGAGGATTCCTTTTTCTCCATGCCCTCTCCAGTCCTTGTTGTTTTTGGAATTTTTGATTATGGCCATTCTGTCTGGGGTTAAGTGATATCTCACTATAGTTTTGATTTATATTTCTCTAATAATGAGTGATGCTGAGAATATCAGAGAGGAAATTTTAATTGTTCTCACAAAAGAAAAAAATGAAAAAGAACTATATGAGGTGATAGCTATGTTAATTATCTTGATTGTGATAGTCATTTCATAATGTGTATCTATCTATCTATCTATATATATCAAAGGATCATGTTGCACAACTTAAATATATACAATTTTAGTTTGTCAATTATACCTCGGTAAAGCTAGAGAAAATTGTAGTGCTGCAAACCTTCTGTATCTTCTTTTTAGTATTAATTGTGATGAATCATGGTTTTTTAAAATTTTGTCTATCTAAATTTTAGAAATTTATTAGAAATAATTATAATGTTTTAAATATATGTAAAGGACAACAAAGTAATTATTCCAAAGAGGAAGAGGAGTAGGGGGAGGGAAAAATAGGCAAGAGAGTTCAAGAAGGTGGTGATGAATGGAAAATACACCATCAGTGGTTGTCAAATGTAGTGTATTCAGAAGTTGAAATACATCAATACATAAAATATATAATGCTATAAACCAATAGAAATGTCTTGATTAAAGTGAATTCTACATGGCAATCCCAATTTCCTAATACATCCCACTCCCTTCCCCACTCAGTAGCTATAAGTTTATTTGCTATATCTGTGATTCTGTTTCTATTTTTCAAATAAGTTCATCTGTGCCACTTTTCTAGATTTCACATATAAGTGATTTTATATTAATACAACACTTGTTTTTCTCTTTATGAGTTACTTCACTCTGTATGACAATCTCTAGGTCCATCCGCATCTCTGCTGATGGCACTAATCTGTTCTCTTTGATGTATAAACACTACTACGTATTATGTTCTGTGTTATATGTATTAAGAAAAGGTGGCAAGATTGCACAGAAGAACTATACAAGAAAGGTCTTAATGACCCAGATAATGATGGGTCACTCCCCTAGAATCGGATATCCTGGAATGTAAAGTCAAGTGGGCCTTGGGAAGAATTACTGCAAAAAAAAAAAAAAAAATCTAGTGTAGATGATAGAGTTTCAGTGGAGCTATTTAAAATCCTAAGAGGTGATGCTGTTAAAATGCTTCATTCAATATGTCAGCAAATTTGGAAAAGTCAGCAGTGGCCCTAGGACTGGAAAAGGTCAGTTTAAAATCCAGTCCCAAAGAAGGGCAATCCCAAAGAATGTTCAAACTACTGTACAACTGCACTCATTTCATATGCTAGCAAGGTTATGCTCAAAATCCTTCAAGCTAGGCTTCATAAATACTTTAATTAAGAACTTACAGATGTACAAGCTGGTCGAGTAATTATGTGCAGATGTGAGAGAGCTAGTCCATAAAGGATGGTAGGCTTGGAAGAATTGATGCTTTTGAATTGTGGTGTTGAAGACTCTTGAGAATCCCATGGAATACAAGGAGATCAAACCGCTCAATCTTGAAATAAACCCTGGATATTCATTTAAAGGACTGTTTCTGAAGTTCCAAGACAAAGAGCTGACTCATTGTAAAAGACTATGATTCTGGGAAAGATTGAGGCAAAAGGAGAAAGGGATGTTGCAGGATGAGATGGTTAGATAGCATCACCAACTCAATGGACATGAATCTGAGCAAAAACGGGGAGATAGTGGAGAACAGAGGAGTCTGGTGTGCTTGTAGTCTCTGAGGTGACAAGAAGTTGGACAAGAGTTAGCTACTGAACAACAATATGTATAAAATAGATAATTAGACCCTATTGTATAGCACAGGGAACTCTACTTAATGCTTTGTAGTGACCTAAATTGGAAGGAAGTATAAAAAAGAGCAGATACATATAACTGATTGACTTTGCTGTACAGTAGAAACTAAAGCAACATATAAAGCAAGTATACTACAGCATGATTGATAAAAAGGTATAATAACTGGAGTATTAAGTTGTACTATAATAAAACTTTCACGGCTAGGAAAAATGTATCCTACATTTTAAAATGTGTTAATAGGTTATCATATAATGAACATACATCAGTTCAGTTCAGTTGCTCAATTGTGTTCAACTCTTTGTGACTCCATGAATCGCAGCACGCCAGGCCTCCCTGCCCATCACCAACTCCCGGAGTTTACCCAAACCCATGTCCATCGATCAGCTCAAAATTCTCCAAGCCAGGCTTCAGCAATATGTGAATGTGAACTTCCTGATGTTCAAGCTGGTTTTCGAAAAGGCAGAGGAACCAGAGATCAAATTGCCAACACCGCTGGATCATGGAAAAAGCAAGAAGTTCAGAAAAACATCTATTTCTGCTTTATTGACTATGCCAAAGCTTATTGTGGATCAAATAAACTAGGAAATTGAGAGAGATGGAAATACCAGACCACCTGATCTGCCTCTTAAGATTGTATGCAGGTCGGAAGAACAGTTAGAACTGTCAGGAAAACAGACTGTTCAAATAGGAAAAGGAGACGGCAAGGCTGCATATTGTCACATTTATTTAACTATACAGAGTACACAGAGAATGCTGGACTGAAAAACAATTGGAATAAGATTGCGGAGAAATCAAAACCTAGAACAGATGACACCACTCTTATGGAGAAAGTGAAGAGGGGCAAAAAGCCGGAAGAAGGAAGAAGGGTTGCAAAAGAGAAGGCACTGTCCCATCACTGAGGGAAATAGATGGGAAAAATTTTTTCTGCCCTCACTGCAGATGTACCAGCCATGAAAGACGCTCTCCTTGGAAGGAAAAGAGCAAGAGAAAGGGACAACTTACCAACGGCGCCTTGCATGGTTCGTGTAAGAGTGAGAGCTGGATGTGAGGAAGGGACGGATTTTAATTTTAGAAGACTGAAGTCTTGAGAAGAGATCCAACCAGTCCATCTGAAGGAGACAATCCTGATTTTGAGACAAAGCTGAAACTCCAATTTTGGCCACCTCATGCAAAGAGTTGACTCATTGGAGAAGACTTGATGCTGGGAGGGATTGAGGGCAGGAGGAGAAGGGGACGACAGAGGATGAGATGGCTGGATGGCATCACTGACTCGATGGATGCGAGTTGAGTGACCTCCGGGAGCTGGTGATGGACAGGGAGGCCTGGCGTGCTGCGGTTCATGGGGTCGCAAAGAGTCGGACACGACTGAGTGACTGATCTGATCTGATCTGATGTCCATCGAGTCGATGATGCCATCCAGCCATCTCATCCTCTGTCATCCCCTTCTCCTCCTGCCCTCAATCTTTCCCAGCATCAGGGTCTTTTCCAATGAGTCAGCTCTTCACATCAGATGGCCAAAGTATTGGAGTTTCAGCTTCAGCATCAGTCCTTCCAGTGAACACCCAGGACTGATTTTTTTAGGATGGACTGGTTGGATCTCCTTGCAGTCCAAGGGACTCCCAAGGGTCTTCTCCAGCATCACAGTTCAAAAGCATCAATTCTTCGGCGCTCAGTTTTCTTTATAGTCCAACTCTCACATCCATACATGACCACTGGGAAAAACCATAGCCTTGACTAGATGGATCTTTGTTGACAAAGTAATGTCTCTGCTTTTTAATATGCTGTCTAGATTGATCATAACTTTCCTTCCAAGGAGTAAATGCCTTTTAATTTCATGGCTCCTGTCACCATCCGCTGTGATTTTGGAGCCCAGAAAAATAAAGTCAACCACTGTTTCCACTATTTCCCCATCTATTTGCCATGAAGTGATGGGACCAGATGCCATGATCTTCGTTTTCTCAATGTTGAGCTTTAAGCCAACCCTTTCACTCTCCACTTTCACTTTCATCAAGAGGCTTTTTCATTCCTCTTCACTTTCTGCCATAAGGGTGGTGTCATCTGCATATCTGAGGTTTTTGATATTTCTCCCTGCAATCTTGATTCCAGCCTGTGCTTCCTCCAGCCCAGCGTTTCTCATGATGTACTCTGCATATAAGTTCAATAAGCAGGGTGAGAATACACAGCCTTGACATATTCCTTTTCCTATTTGGAACCAGTCTATTGTTCCATGTCCAGTTTAACTGTTGCTTCCTGACCTGCATATAGGTTTATCAAGAGGCAAGTAAGGTGGTCTGGTAGTCCCATCTCTTTGTCCTTTTCTAATCTTGGGTAGCATTCCATTGTGTGAAAGCACTGCAGTTTATTTATTTACTTGATCCATGGTCATTTGGATTGTTTTCAGTTTTGTTTTTTTTTAACTGTTGTTTTTACTATAAATCAAGCTGCAATGAACATACTTTACATTTTTTGTGCACTTATGCATTCAGTTCTTTGGGGTTTTTTAAGAATGAAATTGATGGATCAGAGTGTTGATATAATTTTTGTAGACACTGCTGAATAATTTTTTAAAAGAGGGTTGCCAGTTTTTATTTCTGTCATCAGTGCATGAGTTCCACTTGTCCACATGTTCTGCTATTCTTACTGTTTTCCATCATTTAGATTTTAGTTATTCTTTTGAATATGTAGTGAGTGTGTAGTAGATTTAAAAACATTTCCAAAAATAAACATTATTTGAGAATAATTTTGTATTTCTAGAAAAGCTGCAAAGTTGGTAGAGAAAATTCCTGTATGTTTTGCACCCAGGTTTTCCTGTGTTAAAGTATTACAGAACAATGATACTTTGATCAACAGTTAGAAATTAACATTGATGAAAACCATGAGAAATATGTTGTTATTAGACAGACTATAGACTTTATTTGGATTTCACCATTTCCCTCCACTAATATTCTTTTCCTGTTTAATAATCAAGTACAAGAAACAACATTTCACTTAGGGACTTTGTGTGTGTGTGTGGTTTCCATTTCCCCTTTTCTGATGACTAACAATGTTTCACACACTTCATACACATATTGATCATTTGCATATCTTCTGTGAAACTCAAGACTTTACTAAATTCTTCATTTGGTTGTATTTGTTTTCTGTTTATAGGAGTTCTTTGTATATTTTAGAGTTTTTTAATATAAATTTATTTATTTCAATTGGAGGCTAATTACTTTAAAATATTGTATTGGTTCTACCATACATCAACATGAATCTGCCATGGGTGTATATGTGTTCACATCCTGAACCGCCCCCCCCCCCACCCCATACCATCCCTCTGGGTCATTCCAGTGCACCAGCCCCGAGCATCCTGTATCATGCATCGAACCTGGACTGGTGATTCGTTTCACATATGATATTATACATGTTTCAGTGCCATTCTCCCAAATCATCCCACCCTCGCCTTCTGCCACAGAGTCCAAAAGACCATTCTATACATCTGTGTCTCTTTTGCTGTCTCGCATACAGGGTTATCATTACCATCTTTCTAAATTCCATATATATGTGTTAGTATACTGTATTGTTGTTTTTCTTTCTGGCTTACTTCACTCTGTATAAAAGGCTCCAGTTTCATCCACCTCATTAGAACTGATTCAAATGTATTGTTTTTAATGGCTGAGTAATACTCCATTGTGTATATATACCACTGCTTTCTTATCCATTTGTCTGGTGATGGACACCTAGGTTGCTTCCATGTCCTGGCTATTATAAGCAGTGCTGCGGTGAACACTGGGGTACACGTGTCTCTTTCAATTCTGGTTTCCTTGGTGTGTATGCCCAGCAGTGGGATTGCTGGGTCATATGGCATTTCTATTTCCAGTTTTTTAAGGAATCTCCACACTGTTCTCCATAGTGGCTGTACTAGTTTGCATTCCCACCAACAGTGTAAGAGGGTTCCCTTTTCTCCACACCCTCTCCAGCATTTATTGCTTGTAAACTTTTGGATGGCAGCCATTCTGACTGGCGTGAAATGGTACCTCATTGTGGTTTTGATTTGCATTTGTCTGATAATGAGTGATATTGAGCATCTTTTCATGTGTTTGTTAGCCGTCTGTGTGTCTTCTTTGGAGAAATGTCTTTCTAGTTCTTTGGCCCATTTTTTCATTGAGTCGTTTATTTTTCTGGAATTGAGCTGCAGGAGTTGCTTGTATATTTTTGGGATTAATTCTTTGTTATTTGCTTCATTTGCTATTATTTTCTCCCATTCTGAAGGCTGTCTTTTCACCTTGCTTATAGTTTCCTTTGTTGTGTATAAGCTTTTAAGTTTAATGAGGCCCCATTTGTTTATTTTTGCTTTTATTTCCAATATTCTGGGAGATGGGTCAGAGAGGATCCTGCTGTGATTTATGTCATAGTATGTTTTCACCTATGTTCTCCTCTAGGAGTTTTATAGTTTCTGGTCTTACATTTGGATCTTTAATCCATTTTGAGTTTATTTTTGTGTATGGCGTTAGAAAGTGTTCTAGTTTCATTCTTTTACAAGTGCTTGACCAGTTTTCACAGCACCACTTGTGAAAGAGATTGTCTTGTCTCCATTGTCTATTCTTGCCTCCTTTGTCAAAGATAAGGTGTCCATATGTGGGTGGATTTATCTCTGGGCTTTCTATTTTGTTCCATTGATCTATATTTCTGTCTTTGTGCCAGTACCATACTGTCTGTATGACTGTGGCTTTGTAGTAGAGCCTGAAGTCAGGCAGGTTGATTCCTCCAGTTCCATTCTTCTTTCTCAGGATTGCTTTGGCTATTCGAGGTTTTTTTTGTATTTCCGTACAAATTGTGAAATTATTTGTTCTAGCTCTGTGAAAAATACCATTGGTAGCTTGATAGGCATTGCATAGAATCTATAAATTTCTTTGGGTAGTATACTCATTTTCACTATATTGATTCTTCTGATCCATGAACATGGTATATTTCTCCATCTATTAGTGTCCTCTTTGATTTCTTTCACCAGTGTTTTATAGTTTTCTACATTTAGGTCTTTAGTTTCTTTAGGTAGATATATTCCTAAGTATTTTATTCTTTTTGTTGCAATGGTGAATGGAATTGGTTTTTAAATTTCTCTTTCTGTTTTCTCATTATTAGTGTATAGGAATGCAAGGGATTTCTGTGTGTTAATTATATATCCTGCAACTTTACTATATTCATTGATTAGCTCTAGTAATTTTCTGGTGGAGTCTTTTGGGTTTTCTATGTAGAGGATCATGTAATCTGCAAACAGTGAGAGTTTTACTTCTTTTCCAATTTGGATTCCTTTTATTTATTTTTCTGCTCTGATTGCTGTGGCAAAACTTCCCAAACTATGTTGAATAATAGTAGTGAGAGTGGGCACCCTTGTCTTGTTCCTGACTTTAGGGGAAATGGTTTCAATTTTTCACCACTGAGGATAATGATTGCTGTTGGTTTATATATAGTTTTTTTTATGTTGAGGTATGTTCCAAATAGGAAAAGGAGTACTTCAAGGCTATATATTGTCACCATGTTTATTTAACTTATATGCAGAGTACATCATGAGAAATGCTGGACTAGAAGAAACACAAGTTGGAATCAAGACTGCTGGGAGAAATATCAATAACCTCAGATATGCAGATGATACCACCCTTATGGCAGAAAGCAAAGAGGAACTAAAAAGCCTCTTGATGAAAGTGAAAGTGGAGAGTGAAAAGGTTGGCTTAAAGCTCAACATTCAGAAAACGAAGATCATGGCATCTGGTCCCATCACTACATGGGAAATAGATGGAGAAACAGTGGAAATAGTGTCAGACTTTATTTTTCTGGGCTCCAAAACCACTGCAGATGGTGACTGCAGCCATGAAATTAAAAGACGCTTACTCCTTGGAAGGAAAGTTATGACCAACCTGGATAGCATATTCAAAAGCAGAGACATTACTTTGCCAACAAAGGTTCGCCTTGTCAAGGCTATGGTCTTTCCTGTGGTCATGTATGAATGTGAGAGCTGGACTGTGAAGAAGGCTGAGCGCTGAAGAATTGATGCTTTTGAACTGTGGTGTTGGAGAAGACTCTTGAGAGTCTCTTGGACTGCAAGGAGATCCAACCAGTCCATCCTGAAGGAAATCAGCCCTGGGATTTCTTTGGAAGGAATGATGCTCAAGCTGAAACTCCAGTATTTTGGCCACCTCATGCGGAGAGTTGACTCACTGGAGAAGACTCTGATGCTGGGAGGGATTGGGGGCAGGAGGAGAAAGGGACGACAGAGGATGAGATGGCTGGATGGCATCACTGACTCGATGGATGTGAGTCTGGGTAACCTCTGGGAGTTGGTGATGGATAGGGAGGCCTGGCGTGCTGCAGTTCATGGGGTCGCAAAGAGTCGGACACGACTGAGCGATTGATCTGATCTGATCTGATGTTCCTTCTATTTCTGCTTTCTGGAGAGTTTTTTTTTTTTTTTTTTAATCATAAATGGATGTTGAATTTTGTCAAAGGCTTTCCCTTCATCTATTGAGATAATCATATGGCTTTTATTTTTCAATTTGTTAATGTGGTGTATTATATTGATTCATTTGTGGATATTGAAGAATCCTTGCATCCCTGGGATAAAGCACACTTGGTCACGATATATGATCTTTTTGATGTGTTGCTGGATTTTGATTGCTAGAATTTTGTTAAGGATTTTTCATCTATGTCCATCAGTGACATTGGCCTGTAGTTTTCCTTTTTTTGTGTCATCTTTATGTTTGGGTTGTTTTTTTTTGTTTTGTCAGGTTTTGGTATTAGGGTGATGGTGGCCTCATAGAATGAGTTTGGAAGTTTATCTTCCTCTTCAATTTTCTGAAAGAGTTTGAGTAGGATAGGTGTTAGCTCTAAATTTTTGCTAGAATTCAGCTGTGAAGCTGTCTGGACCTGGGCTTTTGTTTGCTGAAAGATTTCTGATTACAGTTTCCATTTCCGTGCTTGTGTTGGGTCTGTTAAGATTTTCTATTCCTTGCCTTTCAGTTTTGGAAAGTTGTACTTTTCTAGGAATTTGTCCATTTCTTCCAAGTTGTCCATTTTATTGGCATATGATTGCTGAAAGTATTCTCTTATGATCCTTTGTATTTCTGTGTTGTCTGTTGTGATCTCTACATTTTCATTTCTAATTTTATTGATTTGATTTTTCTCCTTTTGTTTCTTGGTGAGTCTGACTAAAATTTGTCAAGTTTATTTATCCTCTCAAAGAACCAGCTTCTGGCTTTGTTGATTTTTGCTATGGTCTCTTGTTTCTTTTGCATTTATTTCTGCACTAATTTTTAAGGTTTCTTTCCTTCTACTAACCCTGGGGTTCTTCATTTCTTCCTTTTCTGGTTGCTTTAAGTGTAGAGTTAAGTTATTTATTTGACTTTTTTCTTGTTTCTTGAGGTAAGCCTGTATTGCTATGAACCTTCCCCTTAGCACTGTTTTTACAGTGTCCTATAGGTTTTGGGTTTTTTTCATTTTTACTAGTTTCTATGCATATTTTGCTTTATTTTTTATATCTTCTGTGATTCGTTGGTTATTCAGCAGAATGTTCATGATTCTTTCAGGAAGATAAGTGAAGACACATGTTGTTCAGCCTCCATGTGTTGGAATTTTTAATAGTTTTTCTCCTGTAATTGAGATTAATCTTACTGCATTGTGGTAAGAAAAGATGCTTGGAATGATTTCTATTTTTTTTTTTTTTCCTTTGGAATTTACCATGGCTAGATTTATGGCCCAGCATGTGATCATTCCTGGATAAGGTTCTGTGTGCACTTGAGAAAAAGATGAAATTCATCATTTTGGGCTGAAAAGTCCTATAGATATCAATTAGTTCTAACTGGTCTATTGTATCATTTAAAGTTTGTGTTTCCTTGTTAATTTTCTGTTTAGTTGATCTATCCATAGGTGTGAGTGGGGTATTAAAGCCTCCCACTATTTATTGTGTTATTGTTGATTTCCCCTTTCATACCTGTTAGCGTTTGACTTACATATTGTGGTGCTCCTATGTTGGATGCATATATATTTATAATTGTTATATCTTCTTCTTGGATTGTTCCTTTGATCATTATGTAGTGTCTTTCTTTGTCTCTTTTCACAGCCTTTGTTTTAAAGTCTATTTTATCTGATATGAGTATTTCTACTCCTGCTTTCTTTTGGTCTCTATTTGCATGGAATACCTTTTCCCAGCCCTTCATTTTCAGTCTGTATGTGTCCCTTGTTTTCAGGTGGGTCTCTTTTAGACAACATATGTAGGGGTCTTGTTTTTCTATCCATCCAGCCAGTTTTTGTCTTTAGGTTGGGGCATTCAACCCATTTACGTTTAAGGTAATTATTGATAAGTATGATCCCATTGCCATTTGCTTTATTGTTTTGGGTTCGAGTTTATACATCCTTTTGGTGTTTCCTGTCTAGAGAAGATCCTTTAGCATTTGTTGTAGAGCTGGTTTGGTGGTGCTGAATTCTCTCAGCTTCTGCTTGCCTGTGAAGCTTTTGATTTCTTCTTCATATTTGAATGAGATCATTGCTGGGTACAGTAATCTGGGCTGTAGGTTATTTTCTTTCATCACTTTAAGTATTTTCTGCAATTCCCTCATGGCCTGAAGAGTTTCTATTGAAAGATCAGCTGTTATCCTTATCGGAATCCCCTTTTGTATTATTTGTTGTTTTCCCTTTGCTGCTTTTAATATTTGTTCTTTGTGTTTGATCTTTGTTAATTTGATTAATATGTGTCTTGGGATGTTTCTCTTAGGTTTTCCTGTTTGAGACTCTCTGGGTTTCTTGGACTTGGGTGCTTATTTCCTTCCCCATTTTAGGGAAGTTTTCAATTATTATCTCCTCAAGTATTTTTTCATGGTCTCTCTCTCTCTCTCTCTCTCTCTTTTTTCTTCTTCTGGGACCTCTATGATTCGAATATTGGGCATTTAACATTGTCCCAGAGGTTCTGAAGTGCTTTTTTCCTCTCTGATTCATTTATTTCTACCATTCTATCTTCTACCTCACCAATCTTAGCTTCTGCTTTGGTTATTCTACTGTTGGTTCTCTCCAGAGTGTTTTTGATATCATTTATTTCATTATTCATTATATATTGACTCTTTTATTTCTTCGAGGTCCTTGTTAAATCTTTCTTGCATCTTCTCAGTCTTTGTCTCCAGGCTGTTTATCTGTGATTACATTTTGTTTTCAAGATTTTGGATCATTTTCACTATCATTATCTGGAATTCTTTATCAGGTAGATTCCCTTTATCTTCCTCTTTTGTTTGGTTTGGTGGGCATTTATCCTGTTCCTTTACCTGCTGGGTATTTTTCTGTCTCTTCATCTTGTTTATATTGCTGTGTTTGGGGTGGGCTTTCTGTATTCTGACAGTTTGTGGAGTTTTCTTTATTGTGGAGTTTCCTCACTGTTGGTGGGATTGTACAGTTGACTTGTCAAGGTTTCCTGATTAGGGAAGCTTGTGACAGTGGTTTGGTGGGTGGAGCTGGATTTCTTCTCTCTGGAGTGCAATAAAGTGTCCAGTAATGAGTTGTGAGATGTCATTGGGTTTGGAGTGACTTTGGGCAGCCTGTATATTGAAGTTCAGGGCTATGTTCCTATGTTGCTGGGGAATTTGTGTGGTATGTCTTGCTCTGGAACTTGTTGGCCCTTGGTTGATCCTTGGTTTCAGTGTAGGTATGTAGGTGTTTGATGAGCTTCTGTTGATTAATGTTCCCTGGACTCAGGAGTTCTCTGGTGTGCTCAGGATTTGGACTTAAGCCTTCTGCTTCTGGTTTTCAGTCTTATTTTTACAGTAGCCTCAAGACTTCTCCATCTATACAGCACTAATGATAAACATCTAGGTTAATGATGAAAAGTTTCTCTAGTGAGGGACACCTGGAGAAGTACACAGAGTTACTTGGAGATCAAAAGAGGGAGGAGGGAGATAGAGGTGACCAGGATGAGATGAGGTGGAATCAAAAGAGGAGAGAGCAAGCTAGCCAGTAATCACTTCCCTATGTTCTCTCCACAGTCTGGATCCGTCAGAGATGTTCACAGAATTACACAGAGAAGAGAAGAGGGAGGAAGGAGACAGAGATGGCAAGGAAGATAAAGGGGGAATCAAAAGGAGAGAGACAGTTCCAGTCAGTAATCAGTTCCCTAAGTGTTCTCCACTGTTCGGAACACACAAAGAGATTCACAGAGTTGGGTAGAGAAGAGAAGGTGGAGGGAGGAGACAGAGTCAACCTAGTGGAGAAAAAAGAGAGTCCAAAGGGGGAGAGAGCAATCAGGCCAGTGATCTCACTCCCAAGTAAAAATGGGTAATGAAGATTGGGTTCTTAAAGGTACAAAATTGATAACAAATACCAAAAAGCAAAGATTAAAAATCTAGAGTAGAGGTTGGATTTTCAAAAATACAGTATTAAAAAAAAGACACAAAAATTATAAAATCTATCTATATGAAGTTTGCTTAAAAAATAGGGTCTCTCTCTCTTTTTTTTGCAAAGATCGCGCCTAATAGTTGGTCATAAAAATGAAAAGCAAAGGAGTAATAGAAGACTTAAAAATATTAGAGAATGATAGTAAAAATATATCTAGGACTTTCTCTGGTGTTGTTGTGGGCAGTGTGGGGTCAGTTCATTTCAGATAGTTCCTTGGTCTGGCTTATATTTCTCAAGATCTATAGGCCCCCCCCCTTTATGTCGTTGGTACTAATTATAGGGTTTTAATCTATTGCACCTGCCACTTCCAAGGAGGTTCCCTCTGTTTTAGCTTCTTCTGTTTGCTGGTCTCTTCAGTGTCTAATTTCCATCCTGACACAAGGGGGCGGTGGTGGACACTTTTTTTAGTCTCACTTGTTCAGTGGTGCTGTGGGGAGGGAGGGACGCAGCAAATGAATAACACTGTTGTGTGTTCACAGTGTCTCAGCCACACTGGGTTTGCCCCCGCTCATGATGTGTGTGCCTTCCCTCTCTACCCTGCTTAGGCTCTAGGTTGTTCTGTCGGGAACTGTCTGAGGCTGGCCCTGGATTTTATGCACTTCCCAGGTCTAAGCCGCTCAGGTTCAGGTACTCGGGTAGTCCTCAGAGGCACAGACTTGGTTGGGCCTGTGTTTTGTGCCCTTCCCAGGTCCAAGCAGCTAAGGTGATCAGGTGTTTGGTGAGAGTGGGTGCTGTGACTTAGAGCCTCCCCTGTCCCTGCCACTTGGTTTTCTGTCCGTATAACCAGTGCACCTTCTCAGGTGGATGAGACCATCCAGAATCCCAAAAAGTCTTGGTTAGCAACAAAGCCTGCTTGCAGTTTGGTAGATAATGCCTCTCTGGGGCTGCGATTGCTCCCTTCTGTCTCTGGCTGCTTATCAACGGAGAGGGATGGTCTGCAGTTGGCTAGCTCTGCTCAGTCCTTTGTTCTGTGAGCGGGCCTGATGGTGTCTTAGGTTGGGGCTTTTCACATAGCTCTAGTCAGTCCTTTGTTTTGTGAGCAGGCCTGGCGGTGTCTTTGGTTAGGGATTTTCATGGAATAGCTATCCCACAGTCTGGTTTGCTATCCCAAGTTAGTTCCCTCAGATTGCCCTTGGGGCATTCAGGCCCAGTCTTTAAGCAGTGCAGCCCACGCCTCCCCTCCCTGCCCAGCCCCCACTTGCTAGTGGAGGATGCAGGCCTCTGTGCTGCTTCTCCGCTGTGGGAGTTACCATTGGGCACATAATCTGTGGGTTTTAACTGTTTATTTATTTTTCCTCCTGGTTATGTTGCCCTCTGTGGTTCCAAGGCTCACCACAGACTCAGCAGTGAGAGCGTTTCCTGGTGTTTAGAAACTTTTCTCTTTTTTAAGACTCCCTTCCCAGGATGGATCTCCATCCTTACCTCTTTTCTCTCTTTTTATCTTTTATATTTTTTTTTCCACCTCCTTTTGAAGACAATGGGCTGTTTTTCTGGGTGCCTGATGTCCTCTGCTGGCATTAAGAAGTTGTTTTGTGGCATTTATTCTTTGTTCAAATGTTCTTTTGATCAATTTGTGGGGGAGAAAGTGGTCTCCTCATCCTATTCCTCCACCATTTTATGACCGCCCCATCTAGAGTTTTTTTTTTTTTTTTCTCAAATACTGGTGTTGAAACTATCTCCTTATTCTTACTCTCTCAATGGTGTCTTTTGTTGAGCCAAAGACATTCTCCATCTTCATCAAGTCCAGTTTAGCTACATTTCTTCTGTAGTTACATCTTTTTAAAAAGATAATTTTGGTCATTAGGGGTTCTTTCAGATGGCTCCTATGTCCCTTTGATATTATATATCCCCACTATGGCAAAGTTTGTTTGTTTGTTTATTTTTAAATTCTCTCTTATTTATGGCACTATAAGATGATCCAGGCTCATCTTACATATTTTCAGCTCCAGACCTAAAAATAGTCATTCCTCCAAGAGGTCCTGGTTCATTCCATTGGTGAATTGTATTAGAAATCAAGATCTGGAACTTTCCTGGTCATTCAGTGGTTAAGACTGAAAGCTTCTAGTGTAGGGGAGCTTGAGCCCTGGTTGGGGAACTAAGAACTCTGGGCAGAGAACTAAGATCCCACATATTGTGCAACATAGCCAAAACAAACTAATAAACAAAAACAAATCTGGACTCCAGTTGTCTGTTTCTACTGGAGTCTTTAGGCCCTCTAGTTGATAAACAAGGAGATATATGTATGTGTGCTTGGCTTCCATGATGGCTCAGTGGTAAGGAATCTGCTTGTAATGTAGGAAACACAGGTTTAACTCCCTGGGGAGAGAATATGACCTAGAGGAAGAAATGGCAAACCATTCCAGTATTCTTGCCTGGGAAATCCCATGGACAGAGGAGTCTGGTGGGCTACTGTCCACGGCATCACAAAAGATTTGGTATGACTTAGCAACTAAATCGGAGAAGGCAATGGCACCCCACTCCAGTACTCCTGCCTGGAAAATCCCATGGATGGAGGAGCCTGGTAGGCTGCAGTCCATTGGGTCGCTGAGGGTTGGACACGACTTGAGCAACTTCACTTTCACTTTTCCCTTTCATGCATTGGAGAAGGAAATGGCAACCCACTCCAGTGTTCTTGCCTGGAGAATCCCAGGGACGGTGGAGCCTAGTGGGCTGCCGTTTATGGGGTCACACAGAGTTGGACACGACTGAAGTGACTTAGCAGCAGCAGCAACTAAATAACAACATGTGTGTATACTAACTAGTGTGCATGCATACATGTTTTTTCACTCAGTTGTTCCAACTCTTTGGGCTCCCAGGGACTGTAGCTGGCCAGGTTTCTCTGTCCATGAGATTCTTCAGGCAAGAACACTGGGGTGGGTTGCCATGCTCTCCTCCAGAGGATCTTCCTGACCCAGGGATTAAATCCAGGTCTCCTGCATTGGCAGGTAGATTCTCTACCACTCAACTATCAGGAAAGGCATATACGAATCTGTGTATGTATTTCTATATATAACCTGTGTATTTATGTCTCTAACTCAAATTTATTAGCATAAACCTTACTCCAACCCAGTCCCCTTTCTTATGTGTAAACACCACTGCAATACTGAGATTCTGGGTTTTCTCATCTATCATCCACTTAATTGTTTTGTTCCAATATACACATATAGAAGCATAATAATTGTTAATCTATATTATGGTGGAATATAACTTTATCAACTTGATTACAGTAATTATGTACAATTCCTTTGCCTTTAATTTTATAATATCTACTATAAAAAAGCAGAGATGTTACTTTGCCAACAAAGGTCCATCTAGTCAAAGCTATGGTTTTTCCAGTAGTCATGTATGGATCTGAGAGTTGGACTATAAAGAAAGCTGAGCACTGAAGAATTGATGCTTTTCAACTGTGGTGTTGGAGAAGACTCTTGAGAGTCCCTTGGACTGCAAGCAGATCCAACCAGTCCATCCTAAGGGAAGTTCTGTCCTGAACATTCATATTGGAAGGACTGATGCTGAAGCTGAAACTTCAATACTTTGGCCACCTTATTTGAAAAGATCATAATGTTGGGAAAGATTGGAGGCAGGAGGAGAATGGGGTAACAGAGGATGAGATGGTTGGATGGCATCACCAACTCTATGGACATGAGTTTGAGTAAGCTCTGGGAGTTGGTGATGGACAGGGAAGTCTGGTGTGCTGCCGTCCATGGGGTCCCAAAGAGTCGGACATGACTGAGAGACTGAACTGAACTGAACTCATTTCCAGTATTACTTAGTTCACCACTGTTTCCCCCTCTTCCTCCAGTGAATGTGTTTCATTTATTTGAATATAATTAGATATTTTTGCCCACATTCCATCTGCATTCCATCCTGAAATTCGCTGAACCTTCTAAATGATTTCTTTATTTGTATACATTGAGGTTTACCCTTTGTGCTGTAAAGTTTAATGCATTTTAGCAAATGCATAATGTCACATGTTCACAATTACAGTATCTTATACAATAGTTTCACTGCTCCAAAAAATCCCTTTCTTTTACCCTTTCAACCCTTTATTGTTTGGAGTCACAGAAACTTAAACTTTCTGTTTGGCTTCTTTCATAAAAAAACAAGCATTTAAGATTTTTTTCATGTCTTTTTGGGGGCTGTTAATTTCTTTTTATCACTGAGAAACATTACATTGTACAGGTATACCACGGTGTGTTTATACATTTACTTAATTGAAGGGCATCTTGGTTGTTTTCAGTTTTAGAGATCATGAATAAAGCTGCTTTCATGAATGAAGATTTTGTGTGGGTATAGGTTTTGGATTTGGAGAAGGCAATGGGACCCCACTCTAGTACTCTTGCCTGGAAAATCCCATGGATGGAGGAGCCTGGTGGGCTGCAGCCCATGGGGTCGCTAAGAGTTGGACACGACTGAGCGACTTCACTTTCACTTTTCACTTTCATGCATTGGAGAAGGAAATGGAAATCCACTCTAGTGTTCTTGCCTGGAGAGTCCCAGGGATGGGGGAGCCTGGTGGGCTGCCGTCTAAGGGGTCGCACAGAGTCAGACATGATTGAAGCGACTAGCAGCAGCAGCAGCAGCAGCAGCAGCAGATTTTGGATTACTTGGGTATATAACTTAGTAGTGCTTCCCAGGTGTCAGAGTAGTAAAGAATTTGCCTGTCAATGCAGGAGGTGCAGGAGACGTGGTTTTGATCCCTGGGTTGGGAAGATATCCTGGAGGAGGAAATGGCAACCCACTCCATTATTCTTGACTGAAAAATTCCATGATCAGAGGAGCCTGCTGGGCTATAGTCCGTGGAGTCGCAAAGAGTCGGACATGACTGAATAACTACGTAAGCATGCAGATACCTAGTAGTACTACTGCTGGATTGTGTGGTGAGATTATACTTAGCTTCAGAAGAATCCACAAAACTGTCCTCCTAAATGGCTATGCTATTTTTTAATCCCACCAGCAATAAATGAGAGTTTGTGTTGCTGCAACTACTTGTCAGCAATTGGTATGTCAAATTTTTGTTTTGTTTTGAGCCATTCTAATTTGTATATTTTGGTATCTCATTGTTGTAGATTCTAATTATCTAAATGATAAATGATGCTGTGCATTTCCCCAGAAACTTTCTTGCCATCAGGGTTTCTTCTCTGGTGAGATGTCTTTGTGTTCATGGGTGCAATGTCACTTCAGTCGTGTCTGACTCTGCAACTCCATGGACTGTAGCTTGTCAGGGTCCTCTGTCCATGGGATTCTGCAGGCAAGAACACTGGAGTGGGTTGCCATTCCCTCCTCCAGGGGATCTTCCTGACCCAGGGATCAAACCCCCATTTGTCTCCTGTGTTGGCAGGAGGGTTCTTTACCACTAAAGCCACCTGGGAAGCCCTTCAGACCTTTAGCCCATTTTTAAATTGAGTTAATTGATTCTTTGTTGAATTTAAGAGTTCTATGTATTTTGGGGATACAAGTCCTTTATTATATACATGTTTTTCATGCACTTTTTCAAAGACTGTGGTTTATCTATTGTTTCTCTTAACAATGCCTTTTGTAAAGCAGAAAGTTTTTTAGTTTTTATTTTAATGAAATACAATTTATTTTTTCATGAATTATTATTTTTGTGCTGTATCTAAAAGCTCCTTGTGAAACCTAAGACACTCTAGATTTCCCTCAGTGACGTCTTCTAGAAGACTTAAGTTTTTTTGTTTTTAGTATATGATATCTTTTGAGATAATTTTTGTGAATGGTCTTTGTGATACTTTCTCATCATCAAGTAGGATCTTAGTGGTTTTGTGTTGCATGTTCTCTACCAAACTGAAGAAGATCCTATTCTCAATCTACTGATTTTTTTAAAAAATGAATGTTTGTTGGATTTTGTCAACTGCTCTTTCTACATCAATTGATATGATTTTTCTTCATTAGCTTCTTGACATGGTTGATTACATTGATTTTCTTTTTTTCATTTTAGTATTTTAAAAGTTAACATGATTATTAACAAAATTTAAAGTTAAATGAAATGTTAACTTAAGGAAGGAATAGATTACATTTATTTTCAAATTTTGAACCTATCCTGCATACCTGGAATAAATTCTTCTTTGTCTTGGTGTAAAATTCTCTCTATTTCTTGTTTTGATTTGCTAATATTTTGCTGAAGACTTTTGTACATGTATTTGTGAATTATATAGTTCTGTAGTTTTCTTTTCCTGTAATATGCTGACCTAGTTTTCTGTTAGTTAAGGCTGACTTTACAGAATGAATTAGGAAGTCTTCTAACTGCTTCTACTTTCTGGAAATATTATGGGAAATGGAAATAATTTTTTCTGAAGTTTTTGTTAGAATTCACTATCATTTCAGCAATATTTAAAAAATAACTGTTTCACCTATCAAAACATTTTCCCAGGTCACTGGATTTTGAAAAACAAAAGCTTTAAAATGTTTTGTTTTATTTCTATCAGTTTTTCTATATATATTTAAAATTATTTATTGGTCTTTATACAAATAAATAGTAGTGTGAGGATAAATGGTAGTGTGAGGTTATGAATCATTTTAGGTCATAAAGATTGAAAGTATTTATCTAGTTGGGTATTCATATTATTATTATTGGGGGAATTCAGGGAGCTATAAGATAGATGTATAATACTGCTATCACCCAATGAAGGTAATTCCCCATCACTTCTTCTTTCAGTGGAATAGTCTTTTATTTCTTTTCCTCTCTTTTTGTCTATTTCATTTCTCTCTCCTCTGTATTTTCTATCTCTATTCATGCACATAGAAGAAGACTTGTAAAGTTCCCTGCTTAACGTCTGGCTCATTCTTGAGATCTCTAGACATGGCTACCCCATTAGGATACTTGAACTAAAAACTGAAATTCTCAGAGGAAAGCAAACTAATAGATTTATCCTATAAAAGACTTCTGCTGACCCAATTAACTCTGCTTCAAATGCAGGCAGACTCAGTGACACCATGGTGCATTGTTTGAATGTGCCAAAGTTTACATATCCATTCACCTACCGAAAAACATCTTGCTTCCTTCTCTGTTAATTTCTCGATGGCTTCTTTTAGCTAAATTTGCACTGTCCCTGTTTCTATTTCTGCAGTTTCACTGGCTACATTAAACCAGGAAACCAAACTCATATTTCAGAGTTTATCTTCCTAGGGCTCTCAGAAGAGGTATTATTGCAGCCTCTCCTCCTTTGGCTCTTCCTGTTCATGTACCTGGTCTCTTTCATTGGGAATCTTCTCATCATCTTGGCCGTTATCACTGATACCCTCCTCCACACACCCATGTACTTCTTTCTCTTCAACATTATCTTTTCCAGACATCTGTTTCACCTGTAACACCATCCCAAAGATGCTGTGGAACATCCAGACTCAGAGTCAAGTGAAGGCTGCACCATACAGATGTATTTTTTCATGCTTTTTGGGATATTAGACAACATCCTCTTGACTGTGATAGCTTATGACCAGTTTGTAGCCATCTGTCACCCATTGCAGTACATGATCATCATGAACCCTAAGTTTTGTGACCTCCTGCTTCTGACAGCCTTGTTAGTGAGTGTACTCGACTCTTGTTACATGGCTTAATGATTTTGTGACTCTTTTTGCACAAAATTGGAAATTCACCATTTTTTTGGTGAACTTTATGAGGTGTTTCAGCTTGTTTGTTCTGACACTTTACTTAATGATCTGATGGTGTATTTTGCAAGTGGAGTTCTGGTTATTGTTCCAATCACTGGTGTCCTTTTCTTTTACTGTAAGGTTGTATCCTCCATTTTGAAAATTTCATACATGAGAGGCAAGTATAAAGCGTTTTCCACATGTGTGTCTCACCTCTCAACTGTCTCCTTGTTCTATGGTACAAGCCATGGGGTGTATGTTAGCTCTGCTGACACACAAAACTCTGAGGCAACTGCAATAGCCTCAATGATTTACACTGTGGTCATAGCCATGCTGAACCCTTTTATCTACAGTCTTAAAAACAAAGACATAAAGCAAGCCCTTAAAACACTCTTTAGTAGAGAAACATTCTCAGTTTAAGGGAAATATTTGTCTGAAGATAGAGACTTTTTCATGAGTAACAGTTCTCGAAACCCTAAAAGATCTAAATCATGATTAATATTATCAGTGACCAGAAAGACAATCTTAAATTTAAGTTAAAGAGTTCAGTTTCTTTCATTTTTCATATATTATAAGCAATGGCTTCTTCCTGTATTTTCTTTAAAATTTTCATCTCTTATTATATTCTCTGGGTTCAGTGTGGGAAATAGAATCTACCACATAAGTTTTCAAAAGTATATAATACAGAAAATTTAATGCTTAAAATAGTACAGGACTCACTGGAGGAATCATTGTGTAATGCTTTCTCTACCAGATGAAAGCAGCTGTCCGTCATATGATCTTCTGTTGATGACAAATCATTTGACATATCAGAGGCTGTACACTAATGGCCAGGGTTTCAATTAATCCAATTTGTGACTTATCACATCCACAACAGGAGCAGTTGAAGTCACCATCTGATGAAGTTTACAATAATCTGTATCTACTTTCTTACAATGACTGACAGGTAGATTGGAGCCTTGTGAGAGACCAGGGCTCAGAGAACCCAACTAAGCTATGTCCAGATTCTTGATTCACAGAAACTTTAAGTGATGTGTGTACATTTCCTAAGTTTTGTGGTAGAATTTGTTACACAAAAATATGGATAAATAATACAGAGGTGTGGAAAACTAGTATAATTTTTTATGTATTTACATAAGATGACAAAATGAACCAACTCTTTGGAAAGAATTGGTTATTTCTTGTAAAAGTATACATATTTATGGGGTATGTGTGCCTGCTTAGTCATTCGGTCATGCCTAACTCTTTGCAACCCAATGGACTTTCGTCCTCCAGGGTCCTCTCTCCATGGAATTTTCCAGGCAAGAATACTGGAGTGGGTTGCCATTTTTCCCTCCAGGGAATCTTCTTGAGTCAGGGATTGAACCCACATCTCCTGCATCTCTTGAATTGGCAGGTGAATTATTAACTGCTGCACCACTGGGGAAGGCCACGTATTTACATGTAGGACTCAGCAATTCTGCTCCTAGGTTTTCATTTAAGGTAAATGAAAACATGTCCACACAAAGACTTAGTCACAAATGTTTATATCAAGTTTATTCATAATAGATAAAATGGAAGAAAAATTGAAAAAGCCATTGATACATAATTATAAAAAATTGTATATTCAAATGATGAAATCTACTAAGCAATAAAAATAACCCAACTATAGATACAAAGTGAAGTCGCTTAGTCATGTCCCACTCTGTGCAACCCCATGGACTGTAGCCCACCAGGCTCCTCCATCCGTGGGCTTCTCCAGGCAAGGGTACTGGAGTGGGTTGCCATTTCCTTCTCCAGGGGATCTTCCCAACCCAGGGATCGAAGCTGGGGCTCTCTCATTGTAAGTAGACACTTTACCATCTGAGCCACCAGGGAAATACAAACAACGATTTAAATGATTTTAAAAAATCTATTTTGAATGGATAATGCCTCAAACTTCACATAAGAGAAGCAATTTCTCTGAAGGTATGCAGTAATCAAAATCAATGTTAAGGTGATTGGAATAAGATCAGTGGTGCCTGTGCCAAAGTGGGGGCTTAGGACATACTAACTACAAAACCATGAGGAACTTTTCAGAGGAGATGGAAATATTGTACATTTTTTATGCATGTATTTGTGAAGATATTGCTTTAAAAATATTTTTGAAAGACTGTTTCAAGGGTGACAAGTGAAAACAACAGATATCCTGAAAGGTCTTCTCTGAGCGCCAGCCAGACTTAAAGCATTTTAACTAGAGTAGATTTTTTTCCTCTTGTTACCTATTTCAGTAGGACATTATGGAAGAAATCACATCCTTAAAGAATTTTCGTAAAGCCTAGAGGAAGTCTAAACTTGGACTCTGTGTAAAACCAACATTGTACCCATGCCCTCAGACCCACTGATTGGCCAGGGAGAGATTATTTACATAGATGACATTCTACTACAGGAGACAATTCTTCCTGAAGTGTAACTCTGAGAAAACAAAGAAAGCTTCTCCCAGGAGTCAGAACCAGAATCAGGGCACACAGGACTTTACTGCCTTACACCATAATATCTCCTCATCAAAGGACATGGACTAATATGGAAACATACCGAGAAATTGAAGAACACTTTGGGAATTTGTCTAAGGGAGATTGCTCAGTCATTCATCAAGTGGTTGCTACACATTGCATTCATCAGCTTGGGATGCTGTAACAAACACAAGAGAATGGACAGCTTAAACAACAAAATTTATTTCTCACATTTCTGGAGGATGGAAGTCTGAGATCAGGTGCCAAAATAGTTGGATTCTGATGAGAGCACTCTTTCTGGCTTGCACGTGGTTGCTTTCTTGCTGTATCTTCAAATGGCCTTTTCTTGAGTATAGAAACACACAGAGAGAGAGGGGAGAGAGAGAGAAAGCTCTTTCTGTTCTTATAAGGCTGCCAATCCTATTAAATTATTGACACCATGGTTATTTTGCTGAAGTTTTTACATTTGTTTCAGGTTCAATGGATTTGTTAACAAAAGAAACCACTCATTACACAAAAATAAACAATTTCAATTTTTAAATAAGATTATTTGACTTCAGTGTACAGTCATTAAAAGAAAAGACATAGAAACAATAGACAGAAATAATAGCAAACATATCACCACATTTGGCCAACCAATAATCAGAATTAAACAGTACTGGGAATTCCCTCATTAAAAGCAACTTGGAGTCCTAGTTGGGAGAGGGTCTTGTGCGGTGTGTCTACTCCATGAATGAGACTAAAAATTGCAATTTTGGGGTTTCACATTTATATTTCTGGGCTGCAAACTGATACAATAATTGGTTGGTGCACAAAAAGGAGCCCTGATTTTGATGTAAACATTTTGCAATGTTGTTTTATCTTGTGAGTCATAGGATTTCATGTAACTCCTTGGAAGAAAAGATATGACCAACCTAGACAGCATATTAAAAAGCAGAGACATTATTTTGCCAACAAAGGTCTGTCTAGTTAAAGCTGTAGTTTTTCCAATAGTCATGTATGAATGTGATAGTTGGCCTATAAAGAAAGCTGAGCACAGAAGAATTGATGCTTTTGAACTGTAGTGTTGGATAAGACTCTTGAGAGTCCCTTGGACTGCAAGGAGATCCAACCAGTCAACCCTAAAGGAAATTCAGTCCTGAACACTCATTGGAAGGACTGATGCTGAAGCTGAAACTTCAATACTTTGGCTGCCTTATTTGAAAAGATCCCAAAGCTGGGAAAGATTGGAGGCAGGAGGAGAATGGGACAACAGAGAATGAGATGGTTGGATGGCATCACCAACCATGAGTAAGCTCCGGGAGTTGGTAAGGGACAGGGAAGTTTGGTGTGCTGCAGTCCATGGGGTCGCAAAGGGTCGGACACGACTGAACAACTGAACTGACTGATTGAAATGCTGAGTGGTTGATCAGACCCCTAGGGGCTCAAAAATTCCATGACCCACTCTATTTCTTATCTAAACTGCTGCCAGACTAGCTGTGCTTGTGGTAGGCATAAAATCTGTCAGTGTCCAGGAAGATCCAAAGCGGGAAGCCTGAAGAAATTGATCTCTATTTTAAATTCCCCAACACCTGCATCACCTCCTAGAAGCTCTATTTCCAAATACAGATATGTCACACTGGGGATTAGAGTATTCTAGTATTCTAGACCACTATAATGGGTTGCCATATCTTTCTCCAGGGGATCTTCCCAATCCACAGACCAAACCTGTGTCTCCAGCATTGGCAGAGAGATTCTTTACCACTGGGCCACCTGTGAATCACAGACTGGGTTAGGGAATGGGATTGAATGCTATAGAGTAATCACAGTCACTTATCTTTATCCAAACATTTTGGATTCTTCCCATTTGCTTCAAGGGAATTTTGTAATCAAGCATGTCAGACTGACAAGTTTCTACCTTGTCTTTTTTAGCTGTGCTGAAGAAAATATGAGAGGAAACAGAAAAACAATACAGCAGAGCTTCTTCCCAATGTGTACATCTTCCGTTTTCCCTTTCAACTACTTATCACCCTATACTATCACTTTTGTTCTCTAGTCAGTCCTAAATAGCCCCTCCTTAGAAAGACTTTTCCCCCTGTTTTATTATCCCCAACTGAATTCCATCCCTCTGTGATATGTTTTCACACTGATCACATATTTCTCCCCATAGCGTAGCATAGTGTAGAAAAACAGCATAGTGATTTGGGGGTTTGTTGGCTGTATTCCACCAAATGAACATCTTGGCTTAACTTCAAACTTTGCCCTTATCATTGACTTAGGATTTCATGGTATCAATATTAAAAGTATTACTACAATCCCTTGAATGTTACAAGATTGGAAAAGGTCAGTTTTCATCCCAATCCCAAAGAAAGGCAATGCCAAAGAGTGCTCAAACTACTGCACAATTGCACTCATCTCACACGCTAGTAAAGTAATGCTCAAAATTCTCCAAGCCAGGCTTCAGCAATATGTGAACCGTGAACTTCCTGATGTTCAAGCTGGATTTAGAAAAGGCAGAGGAACCAGAGATCAAATTGCCAACATCCGCTGGATCATGGAAAAAGCAAGAGAGTTCCAGAAAAACATCTATTTCTGCTTTATTGACTATGCCAAAGCCTTTGACTGTGTAGATCACAATAAACTGTGGAAAATTCTGAAAGAGATGGGAATAGCAGACCACCTGACCTGCCTCTTGAGAAATCTGTATATAGGTCAGGAAGCAACAGTTAGAACTGGTCATGGAACAACAGACTGGTTTCAAATAGGAAAAGGAGTATGTCAAGGCTGTATATTGTCACCATGTTTATTTAACTTATATGCAGAGTACATCATGAGAAATGCTGGACTGGAGGAAACACAAGTTGGAATCAAGATTGCCAGGAGAAATATCAATAACCTCAGATATGCAGATGATACCACCTTTATGGCAGAAAGTGAAGAGGAACTCAAAAGCCTCTTGATGAAAGTGAAAGTGGAGAGTGAAAAGGTTGGCTTAAAGCTCAACATTCAGAAAACGAAGATCATGGCATCTGGTCCCATCACTACATGGGAAATAGATGGAGAAACAGTGGAAACAGTGTCAGACTTTATTTTTCTGGGCTCCAAAATCACTGCAGATGGTGACTGCAGCCATGAAATTAAAAGACGCTTACTCCTTGGAAGGAAGGTTATGACCAACCTAGATAGCATATTCAAAAACAGAGACATCACTTTGCCAACAAAGGTTCGCCTTGTCAAGGCTATGGTCTTTCCTGTGGTCATGTATGGATGTGAGAGCTGGACTGTGAAGAAGGCTGAGCACCGAAGAATTGATGCTTTTGAACTGTGGTGTTGGAGAAGACTCTTGAGAGTCCCTTGGACTGCAAGGAGATCCAACCGGTCCATTCTGAAGGAGATCAGACCTGGGATTTCTTTGGAGGGAATGATGCTCAAGCTGAAACTCCAGTATTTTGGCCAACTCATGCGAAGAGTTGACTCATTGGAGAAGATTCTGATGCTGGGAGGGATTGAAGGCAGGAGGAGAAGGGGACGACAGAGGATGAGATGGGCAGGATGGCATCACTGACTCAATGAATATGAGTCTGAGTGACCTCCGAGAGCTGGTGATGAATAGGGAGGCCTGGCGTGCTGCAGTTCATGGGGTCGCAAAGAGTCGGACACGACTGAGCGACTGATCTGATCTGAATGTTATATGACATATATAGTACAGCACACAATTAACTTTGAGCCTCATGGATGGCTCAGTGGCATAGTAGATTGCTAATGTTCACTTGCCTTCCACTTACTGAAATTATCAGACTTAGTTGTGTTGACGCCATGAGACTTTCCATGGCAAGCATCCAATGATTGTCGTACTCAGTGGTGACGGTTTTCCTTTTTATTGGTGTGCACTATCAGTTAGTCAGAAGGGGCCTCATGGTAAATATACACAATAACTTTCTCCTGGATCAGGTGAGATTTAGGACTTTTCTCATATGTTTGGGTCAGACTCCTAGAGCATCAGCTCAGGTGTTCAACTGCATCCTTCAATTCTTGGAAGAAAATTTGCATTCCATAACCACATAGATCAACTTTTAATGATATCTTGCATCTTGGAAACTACTCTGAGAAGTCCAGTGAGATAGGAGACATGACTCAAGCTGCCATGTGCACCCTAAAGGGGAAAACCTGGCACAAGCATTTGCTTTCTCTTAATGTCTTAGCAATTAACAATCACATTCATTAGAGAAGAAAGACCAAAGAATATTGTATTTAACAACGCCCTATGGGAATGCACTTTCAGAAGTCCCAAAAAGTTACCTAATGCTTTTCCTCAGTATACTCAAGTCTGTCTCATCAAACTCAGGGCATGAGAAAACACACTTTTCTTGCAGAATTTCCACGAGTGGCTCCATCTCCTCACTGTTTTAGGGGAATCTTCCAATTTTGTCCATCATTCAAGGAATTAACTGGATGGGAGGGCATAAATGTTTCCCTGACAATATCTGGGTGAGCCACAGCATCTTCATAGGTGCTGGAAAATATGGAGTAGCACAATGGGCCATTTTCATTTGTGAATTTTTACATGAATCAATGGGGAAAACAAGATAAAAAAGGTTTAATAATCAAGAGACATTTCAAAACAGATTCTTGATTTTGTGGAGGAAAGAATTTTTGAGATAGACAGTTTTGGGAAATGATGAGATTAGGTACAATATTGACTCACAGTTGAGTGTAGCCAGGAGAAAGTAGACCAATTACATTCCTCTGAACATGTGTGTTGATTGCTCAGTAATGTCCAACTCTTTGTGACCCCATGGACTGTACCCCTCCAGGCTTCTCTGTCCATGAAATTCTCTGGGCAAGAATACTGAAGTGTGTAGCTATTCCCTCCTCCAGGGAATCTTCCTGACCCAGGGATTGAACTTGGGTCTCCTGCATTGTTGGCAGATTCTTTACCATCTGAACCACTAGAAATCTCATAAGCAACATGGAACTAGGAAACCATACACAGGTTTCAGAATTAATGCTGCTTGGATTCTCAAAAGAGGCAGAGCTGCAGGTTCTCCTTTTGGGACTGTTCTTGATGAAAGTGAAAGAGGAGAGTGAAAAAGTTGGCTTAAAGCTCAACATTCAGAAAACTAAGATCATGGCATCTGGTCCCATCACTTCATGGGAAATAGATGGGGAAACAGTGAAAACAGTGGCTGGTTTTATTTTTCTGGGCTCCAGAATCACTGCAGATGGTGATTGCAGCCATGAAATTAAAAGACACTTACTCCTTGGAAGGAAAGTTATGACCAACCTAGACAGCATATTCAAAAGCAGAGACATTACTTTGTCAACAAAGGTCCATCTAGTCAAGGCTATGGTTTTTCCACTGGTCATTTATGGATGTGAGAGTTGGACTATAAAGACAGCTGAGCACCAAAGAATTGATGTTTTTGAACTGTGGTGTTGGAGAAGACTCTTGAGAGTCCCTTGGACTGCAAGGAGATCCAAGCATTCAATCTTAAAGGAGCTCAGTCCTGGGTGTTCATTGGAAGGACTGATGTTGAAGCTGAAACTCCAATACTTTGGCCACCTGATGCAAAGAACTGACTCACTGGAAAAGACTCTGATGCTGGGAAAGATTGAGGTCAGGAAGAGAAGCGGATGACAGAAGATGAGATGGTTGGATGGCATCACCGACTCAATGGACATGGGTTTGGTTGGACTTTGGGAGTTGGTGATGGTCAGGAAGGCCTGACGTGCTGCAGTATATGGGGTCACAAAGAGTCGGACATGACTGAGCAACTGAACTGAGCCAAAGGCATTCTGTAAATTGCAATCAACGTCCTCTTTAATACCATCTCTTGTTTGCATTTTGACTTCTGTATTATAAGGGTCACCTTGGAATATATGGGGCTTCCCTGATGGCTCAGAGGTTAAAGCATCTGCCTGCAATGTGGGAGATATGAGACCTGGCCTGTACCACTGAGGATGGATTTCAGTTCACCACACACACAGACACACACACACAAGCATATGCAAACCCCTCTGCCCCCTCCCCCCAACACCAGACCATTGCTTCCTGTGCTGTTCTTACTATACTTTCCTCATACTCAGCTCCTGTGGTTAATCTATTAATACAAGTGGGTATAACTCAATCTGACCGGATCACATCATTTCTGCAAAGCATGTAGAAATGGTAACTGGAATTCCAATTCGTATGTTTCTTATGGACAAATAAATCTGAGGATACAGATTGGCATAGTCTTTTTATGTCCTGTATCAATGGAAACAGAATCTGCTCAATAAACAGGAAAAGAGAGAGAAGGAGAGAGAGAGGGAAAGAGAGAGAGAAATTGGACATGAATAAACATGAAAAACGGGGAAGGCAATGGCACCCCACCCCAGTACTTTTGCCTGGAAAATCCCATGGACAGAGGAGCCTGGTGGGCTCCAGTCCATGGGGTCGCTAAGAGTCGGACACGACTGAGCGACTTCACTTTCACTTTTCACTTTCATACATTGGAGAAGGAAATGGCAACCCACTCCAGTGTTCTTGCCTGGAGAATCCCAGGGACAGGGGAGCCTGGTGAGCTTCTGTCTATGGGGTCATACAGAGTCGGACACGACTGAAGTGACTTAGCAGCAGCAGCAGCATACATGAAAAAAGATCTAGTAGCTCAAGTGGGTCCTGAGAAATGGTGAGAAAGAAAAAAAAATTCTTTTTCACTCCAATTCTTATAGCTCCTTGATAGATAGGGAAAGTATATAAAGGAGTAAAATAAAATAAATTTGGTTAGTAGAAAAAAAGCAGTGATATTTTTATGGTATCAATCACTTGCACATTCAAAGCTCCAAGAGAAAAAAATGCTAAGGGAATAAATAAATATGTCACAAAAGGAAATATGCTAAGTACAGTCACATTGGGCATAATAGGTATGAAGCAGTAGAAGGCTCCCCCCGCCCCCCCCCCCCCCCCCCCGCCGCTTCCATACTTATTTGACCAATTGGATTTTATATGATATTATAGGACATGAGACAAGTCTCTTTTATTTTCCTTAAGTGTCATCTTTTCTTTGCTATTCCTGGTTTCACATTTTTTTATCTCTTTTGAAAACTATCAGTGGAAACACTCTATTCCTGGCTCTTGCTTTGTACAAAGGTCCCATTAGACCACATTATTAAGTTCTTCACACAACATGGTAGTTTATTTTCTAACTCTGAATGATCTTCTTCACAAGATTCATGTCTGGGGTTGTAGGTAATATGCATATATATTTTATTTTGTTGTACCTCACCATTATAATGCAAGTCTCAGAGAAGCAGGGCTTTCATTTGTGATATAAGCCATAATTTCTCAAAATGGTATGTGAATAGATGTGTACTTGCTAAGTTGCTTCAGTCATGTCCGACTCTGTGAGACCCCATAGATGGCAGCCCACCAAGCTCCCCCATCCCTGAGATTCTCTAGGCAAGAACACTGGAGTGGGTTGCCATTTCATTCTCCAATGCATGAAAGTGAAAAGTGAAAGTGAAGCTGCTCAGTCATGTGTGACCCTCGGCAACCCCATAGACTGCAGCCTACCAGGCTCCTCCATCCATGGGATTTTCCAGGCAAGAGTACTGGAGTGGGATGCCACTGCTTTCTCCGAGATGTGTACTTACATAGAAACAAATCTAAGAAAATGAGAAATTATGAAATAAGATGGTTGACAGAGATAATGAACTCAGTTAAATAGAGTAGTATCATACAACTGTTCTCAACAAATGATTGGAGCACTGAAAACTAACTGAAATATGATGTACAATAGTACTAATTAGATAATATTTACTTGAGTCAATATTAATAAAGCAAAGAATTTGATATAAGCAAACATAACATAAGGCAGTACTAGTTGTAAAGAATCTGCCTGACAATGCAGGAGATGCCAGAGATGCAGATTTGATCCCTGGGTTGAGAGAATCCCCTGGAGAAGGAAATGGCAACCCACTCCAGTATTCTTGCCTGGAGAATCTCTCAGGCAGAGGAGCCTGGCAGGCTATGGTCCATAGGGTCACAAAGAGTTGGATATGACTGAAGCGACTAGCCTCTTAATGAAAGTGAAAGTGGAGAGTGAAAAAGTTGGCTTAAAGCTCAACATTCAGAAAACGAAGATCATGGCATCCGGTCCCATCACTTCATGGGAAATAGATAGGGAAACAGTGGAAACAGTGTCAGATTTTATTTTGGGGGGCTCCAAAATCACTGGAGATGGTGACTGCAGCCATGAAATTAAAATACGCTTACTCCTTGGAAGGAAAGTTATGACCAACCTAGATAGCATATTGAAAAGCAGACACATTACTTTGCCAACAAAGGTCCGTCTAGTCAAGGCTATGCTTTATCCAGTGGTCATGTATGGATGTGAGAGTTGGACTGTGAAGAAGGCTGAGCGCCAAAGAATTGATGCTCTTGCACTGTGGTGTTGGAGAAGACTCTTGAAGAGTCCCTTGGACTGCAAGGAGATCCAACCAGTTCATTCTGAAGGAGATCGGCCCTGGGATTTCTTTGGAAGGAATGATGCTAAAGCTGAAACTCCAGTACTTTGGCCACCTCATGCGGAGAGTTGACTCATTGGAAAAGACTATGATGCTGGGAGGGATTGAGGGCAGGAGGAGAAGGGGACGACAGAGGATGAGATGGCTGGATGGCATCACTGACTCAATGGGTGTGAGTCTGAGTGAACTCCCGGAGTTGGTGATGGACAGAGAGGCCTGGCATGCTGTGATTCATGGGGTCGCAAAGAGTCGAACATGATTGAGCGACTGAACTGAACTGAAGTGACTTAGCAGAACTCTTTGGCTTCTATCAAATGTCCTGTTATTATTTGTTGAATGAATGAGAAATTAAGTTTCAGTACACTTACATATAATATAGGACTAGATTTATTTCTTGTCCTATATTCTTGCCTGGAAAATTCCATGGACAGAGGAGCCTGGAGTGCTACAGTCCATGGGGTCACAAAGATTCATTCCATTCATATGAGTCAATAGTACCAGCCTTCCTATGCACACGAGCATGTTCTTTCAACTGCTTCTTGTGACTGGGAAATGAGCCCTTTGAAACACTATTTTTACAGAAATAACAGAGCAACCAAGAACACTGCTTCAAATATAAGAAAACTGCCAGGAATAATCAGCAGCAGATTATTCTCTTTGCTCTTACTTATATTCACTTATATCATTATAAAATAATGATCAAATAGCAGCTTGCTATTGATGCATAACAAACTATCCTAAAAGCAAATGATATAACATAATCCCTTTCTTACCAAAGATAATGGATGCTGTCCAGAGCCCCACTGCTCTCTCAAGTCTATAGTCAGCTATGAGTGTCTACACCTGTTTATAAGGCTGTTTAATAACATGTGCAAAAAAAAAAAAAAAGCACAGAAGATGGCAGAGGAATAGGATGGGGAGACTACTTTCTCCCCCACAAATTCATTGAAAGATCATTTGAATGCTGAGGAAATTCCACAAAACAACTTCTGAATGCTGGCAGAGGACACCAGGCACCCAGAAAGGCAGCCTACTGTCTTTGAAAGGGGGTAGGACAAAATATAAAAGATAAAAAGAGACAAAAAAGTTAGGGATGGAGTTGTAAAAGAGGAGAAGTTTCCAAAAACCAAGAAACCCTCTCACTAGGGTGTCTGTGGGGAGTTTTGGAATCTCAGAGGGCAACATAACCAAGAGGAAAAATAAATAAGTAAAGCCCACAGATTATGTGCCTAAGGGCAACTCCCAGTGGAGAAGAAGCCCATCCACTACCAGCAAGTGGGGGCTGAGCAGGGCGGGGCAGGCTGGATTGCTTAGAGTAGGGAACAGGCTAGAATGACCTGAGGACAATGTAAGGGAGCTAACGTGAGATAGGAGCCTAAAGCGTGGGATAGCCAGAGAGAGAGAAAAAAAGAGAGAGAGAGAAAAAAAAGAGAAAGAGATAACTTTCCCGGAAAAGCTCAGACCACCTGATCTGCCTCTTGAGAAATCTGTATGCAGGTCAGGAAGCAACAGTTAGAACTGGTCATGGAACAACAAACTGGTTCCAAATAGGAAAAGGAGTACGTCAAGGCTGTATATTGTCACCATGTTTATTTAACTTATATGCAGAGTACATCATGAGAAATGCTGAACTGGAAGAAACACAAGTTGGAATCAAGATTGCCAGGAGAAATATCAATAATCTCAGATATGCAGATGATACCACCCTTATGGCAGAAAGTGAAGAGGAACTCAAAAGCCTCTTGAAAATGAAAGTGGAGAGTGAAAAGGTTGGCTTAAAGCTCAACATTCAGAAAACGAGGATCATGGCATCTGGTCCCATCACTACATGGGGAATAGATGGGGAAACATTGGAAACAGTGTCAGACTTTATTTTTCTGGGCTCCAAAATCACTGCAGATGGTGACTGCAGCCATGAAATTAAAAGACGCTTACTCCTTGGAAGGAAAGTTATGACCAACCTGGATAGCATATTCAAAAGCAGAGACATCACTTTGCCAACAAAGGTTCGCCTAGTCAAGACTATGGTCTTTCCTGTGGTCATGTATGGATGTGAGAGCTGGACTGTGAATAAGGCTGAGTGCCGAAGAATTGATGCTTTTGAACTGTGGTGTTGGAGAAGACTCTTGAGAGTCCCTTGGACTGCAAGGAGATCCAACCAGTCCATTCTGAAGGAGATCAGCCCTGGGATTTCTTTGGAAGGAATGATGCTAAAGCTGAAACTCCAGTATTTTGGCCACCTCATGCGAAGAGTTGACTCATTGGAGAAGACTCTGATGCTGGGAGGGATTGGGGGCAGGAGGAGAAGGGGACGACAGAGGATGAGATGGCTGGATGGCATCACTGACTCGATGGATGTGAGTCCGAGTGACCTCCGAGAGCTGGTGATGGACAGGGAGGCCTGGCGTGCTGCAGTTCATGGGGTCGCAAAGAGTCGGACACGACTGAGTGACTGATCTGATCTGAAGGCATTGCTGGTCCTGCTCACAGAAAAAAGGACTGAGGGAATACCAGAGGAGAGCTAGCCGGCAGCAGACTGGCCCATCCCCCGCTGCAAGCAGGGAGGCAGGCAGTCAGCAGCCAGAGCTGGAAAGGGGCATCCTCTACCAAACTGTGAGCAGGCTCCCAGTTGCTAATCAAGTCTTCCTGGGATCCTGGATGTTTGACATCCATTGGGAGGGTCACAGCAGGAAATCAGCTCTTCAGAGGAGACACATGGCACACCTGAGACAGCGCTGCCACTGCACACCCAGGAAACCGAGCAGCTGGGATGGGGGAGGTGATAAAACGCCCAGCCCAGCTGGTGAGAGTGCATTCCCCAAGAACCTGGTCGCCTGAGCTGCTCTGATCTGGGAAGGGAACAAAACGCAGGCCCAACCGAGTCTGCGTCTTTGTGGAGTACTCAAGAACCTGAACCTGAAGGTGTAGACTTGGGAAGTGCACGCAACCCAGGGCCCGCTTCAGACAGTTCCCCTGCAGAGCAACTGGGAGCCTGAGCAGTGCAGACTGGGAAAGCACACATGCCGTGATCAGGGGCAAAACCAGTGTAGCCCAGACACTGTGAGCACTGCCCACACATGCCAGTGATATTTGTTTTCAGTGTTCCTCCCTCCCTACAGCACGCCAGGCCTCCCTGTCCATCACCAACACCCGGAGTTCACCCAGACTCATGTCCATCGAGTCAGTGATGCCATCCAGCCATCTTATCCTCTGTCGTCCCCTTCTCCTTCTGTCCCCAATCCCTCCCAGCCTCAGAGTCTTCTCCAATGAGTTAACTCCTCGCATGAGGTGGCCAAAGTTCTGGCGTTTCAGCTTTAGCATCAGTCCTTCCAAAGAAATGCCAGGGCTGATCTCCTTCAGAATGGACTGGTTGGATCTCCTTGCAGTCCAAGGGACTCTCAAGAGTCTTCTCCAACACCACAGTTCAAAAGCATCAATTCTTTGGTGCTCAGCTTTCTTCACAGTCCAACTCCTATATCCATACATGACCACAGGAAAAACCATAGCCTTGACTAGACCGACCTTTGTTGGCAAAGTAATGTCTCTGCTTTTGAATATGCTATGTAGGTTGGTCATAACTTTCCTTCCAAGGAGTAAGCGTCTTTTAATTTCATGGCTGCAGTCACCATCTCCAGTGATTTTGGAACCCCCCAAAATAAAGTCCAACACTGTTTCCACTGTTTCCCCATCTATTTCCCATGAAGTGATGGGACCGGATGCCATGATCTTCGTTTTCTGAATGTTGAGCTTTAAGCCAACTTTTTCACTCTCCACTTTCATTTTCATCAAGAGGCTTTTTAGTTCCTCTTCACTTTCAGCCATAAGGATGCTGTCATCTGCATATCTGAGGTTATTGATATTTCTCCCAGCAATCTTGATTCCAGCTTGTGTTTCTTCCAGTCCTGCGTTTCTCATGATGTACTCTGCATATAAGTTAAATAAACATGGTGACAATATACAGCCTTGACGTACTCCTTTTCCTATTTGGAACCAGTCTGTTGTTCCATGTCCAGTTCTAACTGTTGCTTCCTGACCTGCATACAGGTTTCTCAAGAGGCAGATCAGGTGGTCTGGTATTCCCATCTCTTTCAGAATTGTCCACAGTTTATTGTGATCCACACAGTCAAAGGCTTTTGCATAGTCAGGAAAGCAGAAATAGATGTTTTTTCTGGAACTCTCTTGCTTTTCCATGATCCAGTGGATGTTGGCAATTTGATCTCTGGTTCCTCTGCCTTTTCTAAAACCAGCTTGAACATCAGGAAGTTCACGGTTCACATATTGCTGAAGCCTGGCTTGGAGAATTTTGAACATTACTAGCATGTGAGATGGGTGCAACTGTGGTAGTTTGAGCATTCTTTGGCATTGCCTTTCTTTGGGATTGGAATGAAAATGAGCCTTTTCCAGTTCTGTGGTCACTGCTGAGTTTTCCAAATTTGCTGGCATATTGAGTGCAGCACTTTCACAGCATCATCTTTTAGGATTTGAAATAGCTCCACTGGAATTCCATCACCTCCATTAGCTTTGTTTGTAGTCATGCTTTCTAAGGCCCACTTGACTTCACATTCCAGGATGTCTGGCTCTAGGTCAGTGATCACAGCATCGTGATTATCTGGGTCGTGATGATCTTTTTTGTATAATTCTTCTGTGTATTCTTCCACCTCTTCTTAATATCTCCTGCTTCTGTTAGGTCCATACCATTTCTGTCCTTTATTGTGTCCATCTTTGCATGAAATGTTCCTTTGGTATCTCTAATTTTCTTGAAGAGATCTCTTGTCTTTCCCATTCTGTTATTTTCCCCTATTTCTTTGCATTGATCGCTGAAGAAGTCTTTCTTATCTCTTCTTGTTATTCTTTGGAACTCTGCTTTCAGATGCTTATGTCTTTCCTTTTCTCCTTTGCTTTTCGCTTCTCTTCTTTTCACAGCTATTTGTAAGGCCTCCCCAGACAGCCATTTTGCTTTTTTGCATTTCTTTTCCATGGGGATGGTCTTGATCCCTGTCTCCTGTACAATGTCACGAACCTCATTCCATAGTTCATCAGGCACTCTATCTATCAGATCTAGGACCTTAAATCTATATCTCGCCTGCACTGTATAATCATAAGGGATTTTATTTAGGTCATACCTGAATGGTCTAGTGGTTTTCCTTACTTTCTTCAGTTGCAGTCTGAATTTGGCAATAAGGAGTTCATGGTCTGAGCCACAGTCAGCTACTGGTCTTGTTTTTGTTGACTGTATAGAGCTTCTCCATCTTTGGCTACAAAGAATATAATCAATCTGATTTCGGTGTTCACCATCTGGTGATGTCCATGTGTAGAGTCTTCTCTTGTGTTGTTGGAAGAGGGTATTTGCTATGACCAGTGCATTTTCTTGACAACACTCTATTAGTCTTTGTCCTGCTTCATTCCATATTCCAAGGCCAAATTTGCCTGTTATTCCAGGTGTTTCTTGACTTCCTACTTTTGCATTCCAGTCCCCTATAATGAAAAGGACACCTTTTGGGGTATTAGTTCTTAAAGGTCTTGTAGGTCTTCGTAGAACCGTTCAACTTCAGCTTCTTCAGCGATACTGGTTGGGGCATAGACTTGGATTAGTGTGATATTGAATGATTTGCCTTGGAAACGAACAGAGATCACTCTGTCATTTTTGAGATTGCATCCAAATACTGCATTTCGGATTCTTTTGTTGACCATGATGGCTACTCCATTTCTTCTGAGAGATTCCTGCCTGCAGTAATAGATATAATGGTCATCTGAGTTAAATTCACCCATTCTAGTCCATTTCAGTTCGCTGATTCCTAGAATGTCTACATTCACTCTTGCCATCTCTTGTTTGACCGCTTCCAATTTGCCTTGATTGATGGACCTGACATTCCAGGTTCCTATGCAATATTGCTCTTTACAGCATCGGACCTTGCTTCTATCACCAGCCACATCCACAGCTGTGTATTCTTTTTGCTTTGGCTCCATCCCTTCAGTCTTTCTGGAGTTATTTCTCCATTGATCTCCAGTAGCATATTGGGCCCCTACTGACCTGGGGAGTTCCTCTTTCAGTATCCTATCATTTTGCCTCTTCATACTGTTTATGGGGTTCTCAAGGCAAGAATACTGAAGTGGTTTGCCATTCCCTTCTCCAGTGGACCACATTCTGTCAGATCTCCCCACCATGACCCGCCCGTCTTGGGTTACCCCTCGGGCATATCTTAGTTTCACTGAGTTAGACAAGGATGAGGTCCTAGTGTGATTAGATTGACTAGTTTTCTGTGAGTATGGTTTCAGTGTGTCTGCCTTCTGATGCCCTCTTGCGACACCTAACTTCTTAGGTTTCTCTTACCTTGGGCGTGGGGTATCTCTTCACAGCCACTCCAGCAAAGCACAGTCACTCTTCCTTACCTTGGACAGGTGTATCTCCTCGCCGCTGCCCTTCCTGACCTTCAACGTGGGATAGTTCCTCTAGGCCTTCCTTCGCTGGCACAGCCAGGGCTCCTTGGACATGGGGTTGGACCTCCCAGCCCCCACCCCTGGCCTCCAGCATGGGGTTGCTCCTCCCGGCCGCCGCCCCTGGCCTCGGATGCAGGGTAGCTCCTCTCGGCTGTTCCTGTGCCATTGCAGTCTGGTACTCTCGGCTGCTGCCCCTGACCATGGACGTGGGGTAACACCTCTTGGCTGCCACCCTTCGAGCATGGGGTTCTCCCGGCTTCTGTCCCTGTCCTTGGACGTGGGGTAGATCCTCACGGCCATGCTTAGTGAGCTGGTCACAGCCGCTTGCATTTAGTGCGCCAGTCGCAGTGAGCCTAAGTAAGTGACCACCTTTGTCACCTTGTGTCAGGATGGAAATTAGACACTGAAGAGACTTGCGAACAGAGGAAGCCACTTTGGAAGTGACAGGTGCAACAGATTAAAACCCTGTGGTTAGCACCGACTACATTGGAAAGGCCATAGACCTTGAGAGGGATAAGCTGGAACAAGGAACTATCTGAAACTGAACTGACCCCATACTGCCCACAACAGCTCCAGAGAAATTCCTAGATATGTTTTTACTATTATCATTTTTTATATTAAACATTTTTAAGTCTTTTATTACTCCTTTAATTTTCATTTTTATAACCTATTGCTGCTGCTGCTGCTAAGTCGCTTCAGTTGTGTCCGACTCTGTGTGGCCCCATAGACAGCAGCCCACCAGGCTCCCCTGTCCTTGGGATTCTCCAGGCAAGAACACTGGAGTGGGTTGCCATTTCCTTCTCCAATGCATGAAAGTGAAAGTGCAGTTGCTCAGTCATGTCCGATGTCAGTGACCCCATGGACTGCAGCCTTCCAGGCTCCTCCTTCCATGGGATTTTCCAGGCAAGAATACCCGAGTGGGGTGCCATTGCTTTCTCCGTTATAACCTACTATTTCCTTGCAAAAAAAAGACTCTAATTTCATATATATTTTTTATAATTTTTGTGATTTTTAAAAAAATATTGTATTTTTGAGAGTCTAACCTCTACTCTAGATTTTTAATCTTTGCTTTTTGGTATTTGTTATCAATTTAGTACCTTTAAGAATCCAATCTTTAGGACCCATTTTTACTTATGAGTGTGATTACTGGCTTGATTTCCCTCTCCCCCTTTTGATTCTCCTTTTTCTCCCTTATGTCACCTCTATCTCCTTCCTCTCCCTTCTCTTCTCTACCAACTCTGTGAGTCTCTTTGGGCATTCCAGGCTGTGGAGAACGCTTGCTGCTGCTGCTGCTGCTAAGTCGCTTCAGTTGTGTCTGACTCTGCACGACCCCATAGACAGCAGCCCATCAGGCTCCCCTGTCCCTGGGATTCTCAAGGCAAGAACACTGGAGTGGGTTGCTATTTCCCTCGTGGAGAACAAGGGAACTGATTACTGGCTAGATCTGTCTCTCTCCTTTTGACCTCCCCAGCCCGCTCGTGGTCACCTCTATCTCCCTCCTTCTTCTTCTCTTATCTGTGTAATTTTGTGAACCTCTCTGGATGTTCCAGGCTGTGGAGAGCACATAGGGATTTGATTACTGGCTAGATTACTCTCTTCCCTTTTGAATCCCCCTCTCCTCCTCCTGTTCATGGGGTTCTCAAGGCAAGAATACTGAAGTGGTTTGCCATTCCCTTCTCCAGTGGACCACATTCTGTCAGACCTCTCCACCATGACCCGTCCAATTTGGATGGCCCACATGGCATGGCTTAATTTCATTGAGTTAGTCAAGGCTGTAGTCCATGTTATCAGATTGGTTAGTTTTCTGTGATTGTGGTTTTGGTGTGTCTGCCCTCTGATGCTCTCTCGCAACACCTACCATCTTACTTGGGTTTCTCTTACTTTGGACGTGGGGTATCTCTTTATGGCTGCTCCAGCAAAGCTTAGCTGCTGCTCCTTACCTTGAACGAGGTTGTCCCTCCTGACCTTGAACGTGGAGTAGCTCCTCTTGGTCCTCCTGTGCTGCACAGCTGTCACTACATGGACGTGGGGTTGCTCCTCTCAGCTGCCACCACTGACCTTGGACGTGGGGTAGCTCCTCTCAGCCGCTGACCCTGACCTTGGACATGGGTTTGCTCAGAGGAAGGTATAAAAACAGGCTGAGCTGCCAACCCTGTTCTTTGTAAGCAAATTCAGTCAGCTGGCCAGGTTGCAACAAAACCTGGCAAAATGATAGGATAGTGAAAGAGGAACTCCCCAGGTCGGTAGGTACCCAATATGCTACTGGAGATCAGTGGAGAAATAACTCCAGGAAGAATGAAGGGATGGGGCTAAAGCAAAAACAATACCCAGTTGTGGATGTGACTGGTCATAGAAGCAAGGTCTGATGCTGTAAAGAGCAATATTGCATAGGAACCTGGAATGTTAGGTCCATGAATCAAGGCAAATTGGAAGTGGTCAAACAGGAGATGGCAAGAGTGAACGTTGACATTCTAGGAATCTAGGGAATCAACATTCTAGGAATCATCATCCACCTGAGAAGGCACGCTGTTTGTACACCTAGAAAACCGAGTGGCAGGGACAGGGGAGGTGATGAGTCCCAATGACCGCGCTCGCCAAACACCTGAGCTGCTCGGACCTGGGAAGGGCACAAAACGTAGGCCCAATGGAGTCTGTGCCTCTGAGGACTACCCAAGTACCTGAACCTGAGTGGCTAAGACCTGGGAAGTCCATACTACCCAGGGTTGGCCTCAGACAGTTCCTGGCAGAACAACCTAGAGCCTAAGCAGTGAAAGCGCATATGCCGTGAGCAAGGGCAAACCCAGTGTGGCCAAGACATTGCGAGCACACACCAGTGTTATTTGTTTGCAGCTTCCCTCCCTCCCCGGAGCATGACTGAACAATTGAAAAGCTGTTGTTGAACAAAAAGACACAGGAATTCCTGGCCCCTGGAGAAGAATTCAATCCAGGGCCAGAGATGAGGCTTGATCACTCAGAAATTTATGTAATAAAGTTTTATTAAAGTATAAAGGAGACAGTGAAAGCTTCTGACTTAGGCATCAGAAGGGGGTAAAAAAACGTACCCCCCTGCTAGTTTTCAGCTGGATGTTATATAGTCACTAGAAGTCTGTTAATGAAAGAAAGGAATGTCTTAAAACTCAGAATGGCACCAGGCCCCTCACCCATAAGATGCATTTTTGGATAATCTTGGCACCAAATGGTTCATCCTGGGCCATAAAACGATTAACTTGAATCTTGTAGAAGAACAGATTACTATAAAAATAGTTTCATTTACATAGATTAGGGGAACAATATCTGAGTATAACATACTGGTTTGTCAAGTAGGTTTTGAGCCATGAGGCAGAACCGACTTGAAGACAGAGTTTGGGGTAAATGCATAGCGCATTAGCATAGCTTAACACAAACATTTCTGTTAGAAAACTGCATTGGTTATCTCAAGGTTTGAGAATAGTTAACTTCAGGTGAAACCAGGTATCATTATGGCAACACAGTATTTTAAGAGAAACCTCCTTTTAAATTTGTATAGAGAAGGAAAAAAAAAATATATCTCTAGTTGATTTCCTCCTGCCGCTTAAAAGAGATAAAAATGTCTGACACTTGCAGGCTACTTCCTCCGTTTGGAAACCCCTGGCCTTCCTGCCTGTTACCTCTCACAAGTGAGCCTAAAAAAGTGTCCACCACCGCCCCCTTGTGTCAGGATGGAAATTAGACACTGAAGAGACCAGCAAACAGAAAAAGCTAAAACAGAGGGAACCTCCTTGGAAATGACAGGTGCAATAGATTAAAACCTTGTAGTTAGTACTGACGACATAGGAAGGGGCCTATAGATCTTGAGAAATGTAAGCCATATCAAGGAACTATCCGAAAATGAACTGACCCCACACTGTCCACAACAACACCAGAGAAAGTCCTAGATATATTTTTACTACCATTCTTTAATTGAAAATATTTTTTGAAAAATTTTAAGTCCTCTATTACTCTTTCAATTTTCATTTTTATAACCTACTATTACTTTGCAAAAAAAGGGAGACCGTATTTTTTAAAGCAAACTTCATATCTATAGATTTTATAATTTTTGTGACTTTTTTTTAATATTGTATTTTTGAAAATCCAACCTATACTCTAGATTTTTAAGCTTTGTTTTTGGTATTTGTTATCAATTTTGTACCTTTAAGAACCCAATCTTCAGTACCCATTTTTACTTGGGACCGAGATTACTGGCTTGACTGCCCTTTCCCCCTTCGGACTCTCCTTTTTCTCCACCAGGTCGCCTCTTTCTCCTCTCTCCCCCTTCTCTTCTCTACCCAACTCTGTGAATCTCTTTGTGTGTTCTGGATGGTGGAGAACACTTAGGGAACTGATTACTTACTGGATCTGTCTCTCTCCTTTTGATTCCCCCTTTATCCTCCTGGCAACCTCTGTCTCCTCCCTCCCTCTTCTCTTCTCTGTATAACTCTGTGAACATCTCTGAGTGGTCCAGACTGTGGAGAGCACATAGTGATTACTGGCTAGCTTGCTCTATCACCTTTTGATTCCTCCTCCTCTCCTCCTGGTCACCTCTATCTCCCTCCTCCCTCTTTTCTTCTCCATGTAACTCTGTGAACCTCTCTGTGTGTCCTTCACTGTGGAGAAACTTTGTATTTAACCTAGATGTTTTATCAACGGTGCTGTATAGATGGAGAAGTCTTGTGGCTATTGTAAAAATAAGACTGAAAACCAGAAGCAGGAGGCTTAAGTCCAAATTCTGAAAACACCAGAGAAATGCTGAGTCCAGGGAACATTAATCGACAGGAGCTCATCAAATGCCTCCATACCTACACTGAAACCAAGCATCACCCAAGGGCCAACAAATTCCAGAGAAAAACATACCACACAAATTCTCCAGCAACACAGGAACACGACCCTGATCTTCAATATACAGGCTGCCCAAAGTCACTCCAAACCCACTGACATCTCACAACTCATTACTGGACACTTCATTGTACTCCAGAGAGAAGAAATCCAGCTCCACCCACCAAAACACCGACACAAGCTTCCCTAACCAGGAAAATTTGACAAGCCACCTGTCTAACCGCACCCACAGGGAGGAAACTCCACAATAAAGATTACTCCACAAACTTCCAGAATACAGAAAGGCCACCCCAAACACGCAATATAAACAAGATGAAGAGACAAAGGAATACCCAGCAGGTAAAGGAACAGGATAAATGCCCACCAAACCAAACAAAAGAGGAAGAGATAGGGAATCTACCTCATAAAGAATTCCAAATAATGATAGTGAAAATAATGCAAAACCTTGAAAACAAAATGGAATCACAGATAAATAGCCTGGAGACAAGATAGAGAAGATGTAAGAAAGGTTTAACAAGGACCTAGAAGAAACAAAAACAAGAGTCAATATATAATGAATAATGCAATAAATGAGATAAAAAAATCACTCTGGAGGAAACAAATAGTAGAATAATGGAGGCAGAAGATAGGATTAGTCAGGTAGAAGATAGAATGGTAGAAATAAATGAATCAGAGAGGAAAAAAGAAAAACGAATTAAAAGAAATAAGGACAATCTCAGAGACCCCTGGGACAATGTTAAACACACCAACATTCAAATCATAAGAGTCCCAGAAGAAGAAGACAAAAAGAGAGATCATGAGAAAATAGTTGAGGATATAATAGTTGAAAACTTCCCTAAAATGGGGAAGGAAATAATCACCCAAATCCAAGAAACCCAGAGAGTCTCAAACAGGATAAACTGAAGACGAAACACTCCAAGACACATGTTAATCAAATTAACAAAGATCAAACACAAAGAACAAATATTAAAAGCAGCAAGGGAAAAAACAAAACAAAAACAAAAACAAATAACACACAAGGGGATTCCCATAAGGATAAGAGCTGATCTTTCAATAGAAACTCTTCAGACCATGAGGGAATGGCAGGACACACTTAAAGTGATGAAAGAAAATAACCTACAGCCCAGATTACTGTACCCAGCAACGATCTCATTCAAATATGAAGGAGAAATCAAAAGCTTTACAGGCAAGCAAAAGCTGAGAGAATTCAGCACCACCAAGCCAGTTCTCCAACAAATACTAAAGGATATTCTCTAGATAGGAAACACAAAAAGGATGTATAAACGCAAACCCAAAACAATAAAGTAAATGGCAACGGGGTCATACTTATCAATAATTACCTTAAATGTAAATGGGTTGAATGCTCCAACCAAAAGACAAAGACTGGCTGGATGGATACAAAAACAAGACCCCTATATATGTTGTCTACAAGAGACCCACATCAAAACAGGGGACACATACAGACTGAAAGTGAAGGGCTGGGAAAAGGTATTCCACACAAATAGAGACCAAAAGAAAGCAGGAGTAACAATACTCATATCAGATAAAATAGACTTTAAAACAAAGGCTGCGAAAAGAGACAAAGAAGGACATTACATAATGATCAAAGGATCAATCCAAGAAGAAGATATAACAATTATAAATATATATGCACACAACATAGAAGCACCACAATATGTAAGACCAATGCTAACAGGTATGAAAGGGGAAATTAACAATAACGCATTAGTAGTGGGAGACTTTAATACCCCACTCACATCTATGGATAGAACAACTAAACAGAAAATTAACAAGGAAACACAAACTTTAAATGATACAATAGACCAGTTAAACCTAATTGATATCTATAGGACATTTCAACCCAAAACAAAAAATTTCACCTTTTTCTCAAGTGCGTATGGAACCTTCTCCAGGATAGATCACATCCTGGAGAATCTAGCCTTGGTAAATTCAAATCCATAAATCTAGCCTTGGTAAATTAAAAAAAAAAACTGAAATCATTCCAAGCATCTTTTCTGATAACAATGCAGTAAGATTAGATCTCAATTACAGGAGAAAAACTATTAAAAATTCCAACATATGGAGGCTGAACAACATGCTGCTGAATAATCAACAAATCACAGAAGAAATAAAAAAAGAAATCAAAATATGCAGAGAAACGAATGAAAATAACACCCCAAAACCCGTGGGGCACTGTAAAAGCAGTGCTAAGGGGAAAGTTCATAGCAATACAGGCATACCTCAAGAAACAAGAAAAATGTCAACTAAATAACCAAACTACACCTAAAGCAACTAGAAAAGGAAGAAATGAAGAACCCCAGGGTTACTAAAATGAAAGAAATCTTAAAAATTAGGGCAGAAATAAATGCAAAAGAAACAAAAGAGACCATAGCAAAAATCAACAAAGCCAAAAGCTGGTTCTTTGAGAGGATAAACAAAATTGACAAACCATTAGCCAGACTCATCAAGAAACAAAGCGAGAAAAATCAAATCAATAAAATTAGAAAAGAAAATGGAGAGATCACAACAGACAAGACAGAAATACAAAAGATCATAAGAAACTACTATCAGCAACTATATGGCAACAAAATGGACAACGTGGAAGAAATGGACAAATTCTTAGAAAAGTACAACTTTCCAAAACTGGACCAGGAAGAAATAGAAAATCATAACAGATCCATCACAAGTCTGGAAATTGAAACTATAATAAAAAATCTTCCAGCAAACAAAGTCCAGGTCCAGACGGCTTCACAGCTGAATTCTACCAAAAATTTAGAGAAGAACTAACATCTGTACAACTCAATCTCTTCCAGAAAATTGCAGAGGAATGTAAACTTCCAAACTCATTCTATGAGGCCACCATCATCCTAATACGAAAACCTTACAAAGATGCCACAAAAAAAGAAAACTATAGGCCAATATCACTGATGAGCATAGATGCAAAAATCCGTAACAAAATTCTAGCAATAAGAATCTAACAACACATTAAAAAGATCATACATCATGACCAAGTGCGCTTTATCCCAGGGAGGCAAGGATTCTTCTGCAAATCAATGTAATACACCACATTAACAAATTGAAAAATAAAAGCCATATGATTATCTCAATAGATGCATAGAAAGCCTTTGACAAAATTCAACATCCATTTATGATAAAAACCCTCCAGAAAGCAGGAATAGAAGGAACATACCTCAACATAATAAAATCTATATATGACAAACCCACAGCAAACATTATCCTCAAAGGTCAAAAATTGAAAGCATTTCCCCTAAAGTCAGGAACAAGACAAGTGCACCCACTTTCATCACTACTATTCAACAAAGTTTTGGAGGTTTAGGCCACAGCAATCAGAGCAGAAAAAGAAATAAAATGAATACAGATTGGAAGCAAAAAAATAAAACTCTTACTGTTTGCAGATAACATCATCCAATATATAGAAATCCCTAAAGATTCCACCAGAAAATTACTCAAGCTAATCAATGAATATAGTAAAGTTGCAGGATATAAAATCAGCACACAGAAATCCCTTGCATTCCTATACACGAATAATGAGAAAATAGAGAAATTAAGGAAACAATTCCATTCACCATTTCAACGAAAAGAATAAAATACTTAGGAATATATCTACCTAAAGAAACAAAAGACCTATGTATATAACTATAAAACATTAGTGAGATAAATTAAAGAGGACACTAATAGATGGAGAAGTATAAAGTGTTCATGGATTGGAAGAATCAATATAGTGAAAATGAGTATACTACCCAAAGTAATCTATAGATTCAGTGCAATCCCTATCGGGCTACCAACAGTATTTCCCACAGAAGTAGAATAAATAATTTCACAATTTGTATGGAAATACAAAAACCCTCTAATAGCCAAAGCAACCTTGAGAAAGAAGAATGGAACTGGAGGAATCAACCTGCCTGACTTCAGTTTCTACTACAAAGCCATAGTCATCAAGACAGTATTGTACTGGCACAAAGACAGAAATATAGATCAATGGAAGAAGATAGAAAGCCCAGAGATAAATCTACACACCTATGGACACCTTATCTTTGACAAAGGAGGCAAGGATATACAATGGAGGAAAGACAAATTCTTTAACAAGTGGTGCTGGGAAAACTGGTCAACCACTTGTAAAAGAATGAAACTAGAGCACTTTCTAACACCATACACAAAAATAAACTCAAAATGGATTAAAGATCTAAACATAAGACCAGAGACTATAAAACTCCTAGAGGAGAATATAGGCAAAACCCTCTCCAACATAAATCACAGCAGGATCCTCTATGACCCAACTTCCAGAATATTAGAAATAAAAGCAAAAATAAACAAATGGGACCTAATTAAAATTAAAAAGCTTTTGCACAACAAAGGAAACTATAAGCAAGGTGAAAAAGACAGCCTTCAGAATGGGAGAAAATAATAACAAACGAAGCAAATGACAAAGAATTAATCTCAAAAAATATACAAGCAACTCCTGCAGCTCAGTTCTAGAAAAATATACCACCCAATTGAAAAATGGGCCAAAGAGCTAAACAGACATTTCTCCAGAGAAGACATACAGATGACTAACAAACCATGAAAAGATACTCAACATCACTCATTATCAGATCAGATCATATCAGTCACTCAGTCGTGTCCGACTCTTTGCGACCCCATGAACTGCAGCACACCAGGCATCCCTCATTATCAGGGAGATGCAAATCAAAACCACAATGAGGTGCCATTTCACGCCAGTCAGAATGGCTGCGATACAAAAGTCTACAAGCAATAAATGCTGGAGAGGGTGTGGAGAAAAAGGAACCCTCTTACACTGTTGGTGGGAATGCAAACTAGTACAGCCACTATGGAGAACAGTATGGAGATTCCTTAAAAAACTGGAAATAGAACTGCCATACGACCCAGCAATCCCACTGCTGGGCATACACACTGAGGAATCCAGAAGTGAAAGAGACACATGCACCCCAATGTTCATTGCAACACTGTTTATAATAGCCAGGACATGGAAGCAACCTAGATGTCCATCAGCAGACAAATAGATAAGAAAGCTGTGGTACATATACACAATGGAGTATTACTCAGCCATTTAAAAGAAAACACTTGAATCAGTTCTAATGAGGTGGTTGAAACTGGAGCCTATTATACACAGTGAAGTAAGTCAGAAAGAAAAACACCAATACAGTATATTGACTCATATATTTGGAATTTAGAAAGATGATAATGATGACCCCATGGCCGAGGTCGGGGCGGTGGCTGAGAGGAGCAGCCCCATGTCCAAGTTGCAGTGGCTGTATGAGCGCAGGAGGGCCGAGAGGAGCTACTTCACGTTCAAGGTTAGGTGGGGCAGCTGTGAGGAGACACCCGTCGTATAAGTTAAAGAGCACCAGCTGTGCTTTGCTGGAGTAGCCATGGAGAGATACCCCATGTCCAATGTAAGAGAAACCCAAGTAAGATGGTAGGTGTTGCAAGAGGGCATCAGAAGGAAGACACACAAACCATAATCACATAAAACTACTCAATCTAATCACATGGACCACAGCCTTGTCTAACTCAATGAAACTAAACCATTCCGTGTTGGGCCACCCAAGATGGGAGGGTCATGGTGGAGATGTCTCAGCAGAATGTGGTCCACTGGAGAAGGGAATGGCAAACCACTTCAGTATTCTTGCCTTGAGAACCCTATAAACAGTATAAAAAGACAAAATGATAGGATACTGAAAGAGGAACTCCCCAGGTCAGTAGGTGCCCAATATGCTACTGGAAATCAGTGGAGAAAAAGCTCCAGAAAGAATGAAGGAATGGGGCCAAAGCAAAAAGAATACACAGCTGTGGATGTTGCTGGTGATAGAAGCAAGGTCCGATGCTGTAAAGAGCAATACTGCATAGGAACCTGGAATGTCAGGTCCATCAATCAAGGCAAATTGGAAGTAGTCAAACAGGAGATGGCAAGAGTGAATGTCGACATTCTAGGAATCAGCAAACTAAAATGGACTGGAATGGGTGAATTTAACTCAAATGACCATTATATGTACTACCGTGGGAATGAATCCCTTAGAAGAAATGGAATAGCCATCATGGTCAACAAAACAGTCCAAAATGCAGTACGTGGATGCAATCTCAAAAATGTCAGAATGATCTGTGTTCGTTTCCAAGGCAAATCATTCAATATCACAGCAATCCAATTCTATACCCCGGCCAGTAATGCTGAAGAAGCTGAAGTTGAATAGTTCTATGAAGACCTATAAGACCTTTAAGAACTAACACCCAAAAAAGATGTCCTTTTCATTATAGAGGACTGGAATGCAAAAGTAGGAAGTCAAGAAACACCTGGTGTACCAGGCAAATTTTGCCTTGGAATATGGAATGAAGCAGGGCAAAGGGTAATAGAGTTTTGCCAAGCGAAAGCACTGGTCATAGCAAACACCCTCTTCCAACAACACAAGAGAAGACTCTACACATGGGCATCACCAGATGGTCAACACCGAAGTCAGATTGGTTGTATTATTTGCAGACAAAGATGGAGAAGCTCTATACAGTCAGCAAAAAGATGACCAGGTGCTGACTATGGCTCAGATCATGAACTCCTTATTGTGAAATTCAGACTTAAATTGAAGAAAGTAGGGAAAACCACTAGACCATTTAGATATGATATAAATCAAATCCCTTATGATTATACAGTGGAAGTGAGAACTAGATTTAAGGGACTCGATCTGATAGAGTGCCTGATGAACTATGGACTAAGGTTCGTGACATTGTACAGGAGACAGGGATCAAGACCATCCCCATGGAAAAGAAATGCAAAAAAGCAAAATGGCTGTCTGGGGAGGCCTTACAAATAGCTGTGAAGAGAAGAGAAGTGAAAAACAAAGGAGAAAAGGAATGACAAAAGCATCTGAATGCAGAGTTCCAAAGAATAGCAAGGAGAGATAAGAAAGACTTCCTCAGTGATCAATGCAAAGAAAGAAGAAAACAACAGAATGGGAAAGACTGGGATCTCTTCAAGAAAATTAGAGACACCAAGTGAATATTTCATGCAGAGACAGGCTCAAAAAAGGACAGAAATGGTATGGACCTAACACAGGCAGAAGATATTAAGAAGAGGTGGCAAGAATACACAGAAGAACTGTACAAAAAAGATCTCCATGATCAGATAATCACGATGGTGTGATCACTGACCTAGAGCCAGACATCCTGGAATGTGAAGTCAAGTGGGCCTTAGAAAGCATGACTACGAACAAAGCTAGTGGAGGTGATGGAATTCCAGTTGAGCTATTCCAAATCCTGAAAGATGGTGCTGTGAAAGTGCTGCACTCAATGTGGCAGCAAATTTGGAAAACTCAGCAGTGACCACAGGAGTGGAAAAGGTTTGTTTTCATTCCAATCCCAAAGAAAGGCAATGCTAAAGAATGCTCAATCTAGTACACAACTGCACTCATCTCACATGCTAGTAAAGTAATGCTCAAAAATCTCCAAGCCAGGTTTCAGCAATATGTGAACCATGAACTTCCAGATGTTCAAACTGGTTTTAGAAAAGGCAGAGGAACCAGAGATCAAATTTCCAACATCCGCTGGATCATGGAAAAAACAATAGAATTCCAGAAAAACATCTATTTCTCCTTTCTTGACTACGCCAAAGCCTTTGACTGTGTGAATTACAATAAACTGTGGAAAATTCTGAAAGAGATAGGAATACCAGACCACCTGACCTGCCTCTTGAGAAATGTATATGCAGGTCAGGAAGCAACAGTTAGAACTGGACATGGAACAACAGACTGGTTCCAAATAGGAAAAGGAGTATGTCAAGGCTGTATATTGTCACCCTGCTTATTTAACTTCTATGCAGAGTACATCATGAGAAATGCTGGCCTGGAGGAAGCACAAGCTGGAATCAAGATTGCCGAGAGAAATATCAATAACCTCAGATATGCAGATGACACCACCCTTATGGCAGAAAGTGAAGAGGAACTAAAAAGCCTCTTGATGACAGTGAAAGATGAGAGTGAGAAAGTTGGCTTAAAGTTCAACATTCAGAAGACTAAGATCATGGCATCTGGTCCCATCACTTCATGGGAAATAGATGGGGAAACAATGGAAACAGTATCACAGTTTATTTTTTGGGGCTCCAGAGTCACTGCAGATGGTGATTGCCGCCATGAAATTAAAAGACACTTACTCCTTGGAAAGAAAGTTATGACCAACCTAGATAGCATATTCAAAATCAGAAACATTACTTTGCCAACTAAGATCAGTATATTCAAGGCTATGGTTTTTCCAGTGGTCGTGTATGATGTGAAGTTGGTTTTTTTGAGCTGTGGTGTTGGAGAAGACTCTTGAGAGTTCCTTGCAGTGCAAGGAGATCCAACCAGTCCATTCTAAAGGAGTTCAGTCCTGGGTGTTTTTTGAAAGGACTGATGCTAAAGCTGAAACTCCAATAGTTTGGCCCTCTCATGTGAATGGTTGACTCATTGGAAAAGACTCTGATGCTGGGAGGGATTGAGGGAAGGAGGAGAAGGGGACGACAGAGGATGAGATAGTTTGATGGCATCACCGATTTGATGGACAAGAGTTTGAGTGAATTCCGGGTGTTGGTGATGGACAGGGAGGCTGTGATTCATGGGGTCACAAAGAGTCGGACATGACTGAGCCACTGAACTGAACTGAAGAATGACCCTATTTGTGAGACAAGAAGAGACACAGATGTATAGAACAGCCTTTTGAACTCTGTGGGAGAAGGCGAGGGTGGGATGATTCGAGAGCATAGCATTGAAACATGTATATTATCATATGTGAAACTGATTGCCATTGCAGGTTCAATGCATGAGACTTGGTGCTCAGGGCTGTTGCACTGGGATGACCCTGAGTGATGGGATGGGGAGGCAGGTGGGTGGGGGATTCAGGATGGGGAACATGTGTACACCCATGGCTGATTTATGTCAATGTATGGCAAAAACAACTACAATATTGTAAAGTAATTAGCCTACATTTAAAATAAATAAATTTAAAAAATACTAAAAACAAGAACAGCAAAAACAACAACAACAACGGGAAAAAAAAAAAAAACACAAAAAACACATGTGTGACCAGGTTGCACTTCTCCTTATAATCAGTATACAATCAGTTTATTTTATGATTATGTTCATCTTATATTTTAGGGGAAAGAAAGAGTAGCAAGTGTGAATTTCTTCAGTTCAGTTCAGTTCAGTTGCTCAGTCGTGTCTGACTCTTTGTCATCCCATGAATCGCAGCACACTTGGCCTCCCTATCCATCACCAACTCCCTGAGTTCACTCAAACTCATGTGCATTGAGCCAGTGATGCCATCCAGCCATCTCATCCTCTGTCTGCCCCTCCTCCTCCTGCCCCCTATCCCTCCGAGCATCACCAAAGTATTGGAGTTTTCGTCTCAGCATCAGTCCTTAGAATGAACAGCCAGGACTGGTCTCCTTTAGGATGGACTGCTTGGATCTCCTTGCAGTCCAAGGTACTCTCAAGAGGCTTCTCCAGCACCACAGTTCAAAAGCATCAATTCTTTGGCCCTCAACTTTCCTCACAGTCCAACTCTCACATCCATATATGACCATTGGAAAAACCATAGCCTTGACTAGATGGATATTTGTTGGCAAAGTAATGTCTCTGCTTTTGAATATGCTATCTAGGTTGGTCATAACTTTCTTTCCAAGGAGTGTCTTTTAACTTCATGGCTGCAGTCACCATCTGCAGCGATTTTGGAGCCCCCCAAAATAAAGTCTGACACTATTTCCACTGTTTCCCCATCTATTTCCCATGAAGTGATGGGACCAGATGCCATGATCTTAGTTTTCTGAATGTTGAGCTTTAAGCCAACTTTTTCACTCTCGTTTTTCACTGTCATCAAGAGGCTCTTTAGTTCCTCTTCACTTTCTGCCATAAGGGTGGTGTCATCTGCGTATCTGAGGTTATTGATATTTCTCTCGGCAATCTTGATTTCAGCTTGTTTTTCATCCAGGCCAGCGTTTCTCATGATGTACTCTGCATAGAAGTTAAATAAGCACAGTGGCAATATACAGCCTTGACATACTCCTTTTTTTATTTGGAATCAGTCTGTTGTTCCATGTCCAGTTCTAACTGTTGCTTCCTGACCTGCATATGGGTTTCTCAAGAGGAAATTCCAGTGATCTAATATGCCCGTCTCTTTAAGAATTTCCCACAGTTTATCATCATCAACACAGTCAAAGGCTTTGGCATAGTCAACGAATTCCTTAACATACTTCTAATGTTTTTATACCAGTATATCAATTTTCTTTCTTCCCAAGCAGAAGAGATACCTCTTATCACATACTAGTAGTATGAATCACTTACCAGTGTTCTAGATTCTATGATGTTATATTTTTTCCTTCTAATAAACTTGGACTATAATTGGAGCATATCACTATATAAAGAACACAGGACTAAAATTTTCAATTTGATAAGTAAAATGAGCCATATGAATATTATAGTACTTATCTTATGCTTCCATTTATGTAAAATTCAAGAAAGTGCACAATAAACTTCATGTATTTTATGTAATTATTAAACATACTGTTTCTGAACCTCAATTGTCTTATTTATGAACATTACACTGAACAGCATACATGATTTCAGATGAATATTGCATGAAATAAATGAGATGTGGGGATATATTTTGCTGAGTCCAAAGAAAATGTTCTAGGCAAAAGTCATGTGCATGTATGTGTGTGCTCATTTGTATATATTTTTATTGTAGATAAATATACTCATAGAAATAGTTGTACACTAGTTCACTTCAACCACTCAGTCTTGTTCAACTCTATGACTCCATGGATTGCAGCACACCAGGCTTCCTGTCCATCACCAACTCTTGAGCTTGCACACCATCCAACCATCTCATCCTCTGTCATCCCCTTCTCCTCATGCCTTCAACCTTTCCCAGCATCAGGGTCTTTTCCAACGAGTCAGTTCTTCACATCAGGTGGCCAAAGTATTAAAGCTTCAGCTTCAGTATCAGTCCATCCAATGAATATTCAGGGCTGATTTCCTTTAGGATGGACTGGTTGGATTTCCTTCCAGTCCAAGGGACTCTCAAGAGTCTTCTCCAACACCACAGTTCAAAGGCATCAATTCTTCAGTGCTCAGCTTTCATTATAATCCAACTCACATCCATACATGACAACTGGAAAAACAATAGCTTTGACTAGATGGACCTTTGTTAGCAAAGTAAAGTCTCTGCTTTTTAATAGGCTGTCTGGTTTGGGCATAGCTTTTCTACCAAGAAGCAAACATCTTTTACTTTAATGGCCACAGTCATCATCCATCATGATTTTGGAGCACCCCCCTCCCCCCGCCAGATAAAGTCTATCACCGTTTCCATTGCTTTCCCATCTACTTTCCATGAAGTGATGGGACCAGATGCCATGATCTTAGTTTTCTAAATGTTGAGTGTTATGCCAGCTTTTTCATTCTCCTCTTTCACTGTCATCAAAAGGGTCTTTAGTCCTTCACTTTCTGCTATAAGCATCGTTCCATCTGCATATCTGAGGTTATTGATATTTCTCCCAGCAATCTTGATTCCAGCTTGTGCTTCATCCAGCCCGACATTTCACATGATGTACTCTGCATAGAAGTTAAATAGGCAGGGTGACAATATACAGCCTTGATGTCTTCCTTTCCTGATTAGGAACCATTCTGTTGTTCCATGTCCAGTTCTAACTGTTGCTTCTTGACCTGCATATAGGTTTCTCAAGAGGCAGGTCAAGTGGTCTGGTATTCCCATCTCTTGAAGAATTTTCCACATTTTATTGTGATCCACACAGTCAAAGTCTTTAGCATAATCAATAAAGCAGAAGTAGATGTTTTTCTGGAACTCTCTTGCTCTTTCAATGAGCCAATGGACGTTGGCAACTTGATCTCTGGTTCCTTTGCCTTTCTAAATCCAGCTTGAACATATGTAAGTTCACGGTTCATGTACTGTTGAAGCCTGGCTTGGAGAATTTTGAGCATTGTTTTTCTAGCATGTGAGATGAGTGAAATTGTGTGGCAGTTTGAACATTCTTTGGCATTGCCATTCAATGGGAATGGAATGAAAACTGACCCTTTCCAATCCTGTGGCCACTGCTGAATTTTCCAAATTTTCTAGCATATTGAGTGTAGTGCTTTCACAGCATCATCTTTTGGGAAGTGTGCTTATATAGAAACAAATCTACCAAACTGTAAAGCTATGAAATAAAATGATTGGCAGGGATAATAAAACCAGTTAAGTAGAGTTATGGTTATACAACTGTCTTCAACAAATGAATGGAGCATTGAAAACTTACTGAAATATGATGTACAATAGCAGTAAATAAACAATATCAATTTTGACATAAAAGAATATAAGATAAAGTGTATCTATACCTCTCTGAATTGAATGAAACAGATGTTCTATTACTATTTGTTGAATGAATCAGGGATTATGTTTCAATGCTTATGGGCCTTTAATATATGACAGGGTTGATAAAGGCTGATTGTTTCAAAGAAGTTGGCCCAAGTAGTTATCCATCTAGAAGGAAATTATGTGGGTTTCCACTTCACACATCTTAAAAATTTCAGAAGGATTATAGACCTCAGTGTAAACAGTCAGAAAACCTGTTTGGTGACTATGTAAAGATCTATAGATAAAAGTGGTGTGGAGGAGAAGGGGATGACAGAAGATGAGATGGTTGGATGGCATCAGCAACTCAATGGGCATGAGTTTGAGCAAGCTCCAGGAGATGGTGAAGGATAGGGAAGCCTGGCGTGCTGTAGTCAGTGGGATCACAAAGAACCAGACATGACTGAGTGACTCAACAATACACATAAAGATACATGTGGGAAAAATCATCGTAATTAAAACAAGACAACCATATGTAAGAAGATGGATATATTTGACTACACAAAATTGAAAACTTTTTATGGACAATATATTCAACTAAGAGTTAATGAAGAAAGATCTGTAAAAATGTAATTTATGGACATGTAATAACAATGGACATATAATAATGAACATGCTGACCAACTACATGAATATTTCTTCAAGTTGATTAATAGTTTAAAGAAACAAACAAAAAATCTCTTTCACATCCATCACTCTGTGAGACAACTTAAAGATCTCTTACATTGATTGGGGTAGGAGTTTTTAAACAGGTAGTAAACAAGAATTCTCTACTTTTTCGGCAGAAAGGTGAAATGTTACACGTGGGGGAAATAACCTGAAGACACTGTTTACATTAAACTACAGATATTTTAATTGTGATTTCTCAATCTTGGCACTATTGGCATCCTAGGCCAGTTGATTATTCTTTGTGATGGGGTCTATCCTGTGCATTGTAGGATGTTAGTTCAAGATGTCTCTGGACAGTGCTCAATGTCCCTTGAAGGAATGATATTGCCTTTGATGGGGAATCAGAGTTTTAACATAGCAATCTTAAAATATTTTTGTATGATTGTCATAATGGCAATATCCATGGGATTGGATATGACTTAGTGAGTGAATAACAGCAACAATTGAGAAAAATTATGTAAAGCTTTGTTAGGGAAATTAAATAGATAGTCTTGTTTAGGCTTCAGAGACAAAGCAGAGCAGGTCTCTAACCTTTCTTATAACCTGCCTGGACACTGACCTGACTGGGAGTGACTGCCTGCTGTGAGTGCAAGACTTGCAACATCATAGATAAAATGGGGGGAAAATCTTGAGATTTTTGAGCCCCTGGAGGAGACCTGGTCAACTAAGCCCCAGGCTTGACTACACTCCAAGTTTTACACCACAGGGGAAACAGCATTAACATGAAACCAGAGCTGTAATTTGCTCACAGATTGATGATGATATCAGTTTGCTTCCTGGAATTAGAAATGAATGGGAACTGCAATCTTTGAAGTTTAACCCACAAATTGGACACACTGCTGCCTGGGACCCTTACCAAATTGGGACTTCAGATGTGCTCTGTAATGAGACTTCCCAGCATTGTTTAAGTCTGGATGTTGGTAAGAACCCAATTTGGTGTTGTATCCTCTGCTCTTTCTACTTCTCTTTTCTTTTAATGTTAGTATATTGAAAGTAAGCAAGATAATTCTCTGCTGCTGCTGCTGCTGCTAAGTTGCTTTAGTTGTGTCCGACTGTGCAATCTTTAGTAAATATTTATATTATTTGTTTGTATATAACGAGTGGCTTATTTTGTTAAATCCTTTGAACCTGAGATGAAAGGGAAAACTTTTGGCAAAACGAGCTTTACACAGGTGAATAGCACAGTCACACCATGAAATTTTATGGAGCCACTGAAACAATGAATTAGCATTACACTAGTTGAATGGAGGTTTAGTCTTTGAGGTATTATTGGGTAAAAGAAAGAGTGGACATGTAGAAAAAAGGACTGAACTAAGACATGAAGAACAATTGCGATGCCACAGAATGCTATTTGTGTGTTTGTATGCCTATGAATATATATGTAACACAAAAAAAGAGAGGGTTAAAAGAAGCTAAGACTTTATGAAATAAAGACCATCAGTAGGAATGAAATTAGGTTAAGTACAGAGGATTCACACAATTCATGGGGTTCTTAAAGAATACTGAAGTGGTTTGCCATTCCCTTATCCGGTGGACCATATTTTATCAGAACTCTCCACCATGATCTGTCCATCTTGGGTGGCCCTGCATGGCATGGTTCATAGTTTAATTGAGTTACACAGAGTTATGACAAAGGGTGAGATGGTTGGATGACATCACTGATTCAATGGACCTGAGCTTGAGCAAACTCCAGGAGATAGTGAAGGACAGGGAAGCCTGGTGTGCTGTAGTCCATGGGGTCAAAAAGAGTCAGACATGACTTAGCAACAGAACAACAACAACATAGAGGTCCCCCAAAAAACTGAATGAAATAGAAACAAATGAGAATCTAAAGCTAGTTTAAAAACCATGATAGTTTAAATATATCTGCATGGGTCACTAATTCAAAAATAAATTTCCAAAGACACGGACATAAAAGAATAGAAGGGCATTTTAAAATTGAAGAGTTAGAAGTGTATAAGTTATGATATCTTCTTTTATAAAGATAAAAGTATTTATGGAGGGTAAAAGGGGTCTTTAGTTAAATGTAAAAACAAATGCATTTCAGTCAGAGATGAAGCAACTTTTAGAAATAGATCTAATTAGAAAAGTGCAGAAGGAACAATAGAGAATAACAGAGATTTAAAAACAGGTCTGTCAAGGCCATATATTGTCACACTGCTTATTTAACTTATACCCAGAGTACATCATGAGAAACACTGGACTGGGTGAAGCACAAGCTGGAATCAAGATTGCTGGGAGAAATACCAATAACTTCAGATATGCAGATGATACCTCCCTTACAGCAGAAAGTGAAGAAGAACTAAAGAGCCTCATGGTGAAAGTGAAAGAGGAGAGTGAAAAAGTTGGCTTAAAGCTCAACATTCAGAAAACTAAGATCATGGCATCCAGTCCCATCACTTAATGGCAAATAGATAGGGAAACAGTGGAAAAAGGGGCTGACTTTTTTTTTTTGGACTCCAAAATCACTGCAGATGGTGATTGCAGCCATGAAATTAAAATACACTTACTCCTTGGAAGGAAAGTTATGACCAACCTAGACAGCATATTAAAAAGTAGAGACATTACTTTACCAACAAAGGTCCGTCTAGTCAAGGCTATAGTTTTTCCAGTAGTCATGTGTGGATGTGAGAGTTGGACTGTAAAGAAAGCTGAGCGCTGAAGAATTGATGCTTTTGAACTGTGGTGTTGGAGAAGACTCTTGAGAGTCCCTTGGACTGCAAGGAGATCCAACCAGTCCATCCTAAAGGAGATCAGTCCTGGATGTTCTTTGGTAGGACTGATGTTGAAACTGAAACTCCAATACTTTGGCCACCTGATGTGAAGAGCTGCCTCATTTAAAAAGACCGTGATGCTGGCAAAGATTGAGGGTAGGAGGAGAAGCAGATGACAGAGGATGAGATGGTTGGATGGCATCACTGACTCAATGGACATGAGTTTGAGTAAACTCCAGGGGTTGGTGATGGACAGGGAAGCCTGGCGTGCTGCGGTTCATGGGGTCACAAATAGTCGGACATGACTGAGTGACTGAACTGAACTGAACTTTGCATCTATGTTCATCAGTGATATTGGCCTATAGTTTTATTTTTTGACTTTTGTCTTCGTATGATTTTGGTACGAGAGTGATGAGTTTGGAAGTGTTCCTTTCTCTGCAATGTTTTGAAAGTGTTCTAGAAGGATAAGCATTAGCTGTTCTCTAAATGTTTGATAGACTTCTTCTGTGAAGCCATCTGGTCCTGGGCTTTTGGTTTTTGGGAGAGTTTTAATCACAGTTTCAATATCAATGCTTGTAATTGGGTTGTTCATAATTTCTATTTCTTCCTGGTTCAGCTTTGAGAGATTGACTTTTTTCTAAGAATCTGTCCATTTCTCCCAGGTTATCCATTTTATTACCTTGTAGTTGTTCATAATAGTCCCTTTTAATCCTTTGTATTTCTGCATTATCTGCTGTAACCTCTCCTTTTTCATTTATAATTTTGTTGATTTGATTCTTCTCTCTTTTTCTGGATGAGTCTGGCTAAAGGTTTGTCATTTTTTTTTGTCTTCTCAAAGAACCAGCTTTTAGTTTTTTATAATCTTTACTATTGTTTCTTTCATTTCTTTTTCATTATTTCTGCTCCGATCTTTATGATTTCTTTCCTTTTACTAATTTTGGGTTTTTTTTGTTTCCCTTTTTCCAGTTGTTTTAGGTGTAAAGTTAGGTTGTCTATTTGATGCTTTTTTTGTTTCTTGAGTAGGATTGTACTGCTATAAGCTTCCCTTTTAGAGCTGCTTTTGCTGCATCTCATAGGCTTGAGTTGTCGTGTTTTCATTGTCATTTGTTTCTAGACATTTTTTGATTTATTTCTTCAGTAAACTGTTGGCTATTTGGTAACATAGTATTTAATCTCCATCTGTTTGTGTTTTTTACAGTTTTTTTTTTCTTATAATTGATATCTAGACTTATAGTACTGTGTTTGGAAAAGATGCTTGATATGACTCCAATTTTTTAAAATTTACTGAGGCTTTATTTGTGACCCAAGATGTGGTCTATCCTGGAGAATGTTCAATGTGCACTTGAGAAGAAGGTGTATTTCTTTTAATTTGGATGGAATATCCTGAAGATATCAACGAGATTCATCTCTTCTAGTGTATCATTTAAGACTTGTGTTTCCTTATTAATTTTCTGTTTTGATGATCTGTCCATTGGTGTGAGTGAGGCTTAAAGTCTCATACTATTACTCTGCTACTGTCAATTTCTCCTCTTATGTCTGTTCAATTCAATTCAGTTCAGTTTAGTCGCTCAGTCGTGTCCAACTCTTTGCGACCCCATGAATTGCAGCATGCCAGGCCTCCCTGTCCATCACCATCTCTCACGGAGTTCACTCAAACTCATGTCCATTGAGTCAGTGATGCCATCCAGCCGTCTCATCCTCTGTCGTCCCCTTTCTTCTGTTCCCAATACCTCCCAGCATCAGGGTCTTTTCCAATGAGTTAACTCTTCGCATGAGGTGGCCAAAGTACTGGAGTTTCAGCTTTAGCATCATTCCTACTAAACTTATGTCTGTTAGTGTTTATCTTATGTATTGAGGTGCTTCTATGTTAAGAGCATAGATATTTACAATTGGTATGTCTTCCTCTTGGATTGATCCCTTGATCATTATGTAGTGTCCTTCCTTATCTCTTGTAATCTTTAAGTTTTATTTTGTGTGATATGATGATTGCTACTCCAGCTTTCTTTTGCTTCCCATTTGCATGGAATATATTTTTCCATCCTCTCACTTTCAGTCTATATGTGTCTTTAGGTCTGAAGTTGGTTTCTTGTAGACAGCATATATATATATGTGTGTGTGGGGTGTGTGTGTGTTATTTTTGTATCCATTCAGCCAGTCTGTGTCTTTTGGTTGGAGCATTAAATCCGTTTACATTTAAAGTAATTATTGAGATATATGTTTCTATTGCCATTTTCTTAATTGTTTGGGGTTGATTTTGTAGGTCTTTTTCTTCTCTTGTATTTCTTGACTATATAAGTCCCTTTAACATTTGTTGTAAAGCTGGATTGTTGCTACTGAACTCTCTTAACTTTTGCTTGTCTGAAAAGTTTTTTTATTTCTCCATCAATTTTGAATGAGATCCTTGCTTGGAACAGTAATCTTGGTTGTAGATTTTTTCCTTTTGTTACTTTAAATATATCCTGCCATTCCCTTCTGGCATGCAGAGTTTCTGCTGAAAGATCTGCTGCTAAACATATGGGGTTTCCCTTGTATGTTACTTGTTGCTTCTCCCTTGATGCTTTTAATATTCTTTGTTTATGTTTAGTCTTTGCTAGCTTGATTTGTATGTGTCTTGAAGTGTTTCTCCTTGGATTTATCCTGTATGGGACTCTTTGTGCCATTTGAACTTGGTTGACAGCTTCCTTTTCCATATTGGAGAAATTTTCAACTACAATCTCTTCAAAGATTTTCTCATACCTTTCTTTTTCTCTTCTTCTTCTGGGATCCCTATAATTCAAACGTTGGTGCATTTGATATTATCCCAAAGGTCTCTAAGAATATCCTCACTTGTTTTCATTCTTTTTGCTTTATTCTGCTCATCAGAAGTTATTTCCACCATTTTATCTTCCAGCTCACTGACTCGTTTTTCTGCTTTAGATATTCTGCTATTTTTCCTTCTAGAGTATTTTTAATTTCAGTAATTGTGTTGTTTGTCTCTGCATGTTTATTCTTTATTCTTCTAGGTCTTTTTAAATTGATTCTTGAATTTTCTCCATTCTGTTTTCAAGTTTTTTTTTTTTTTTTCCCATCTTTTATTTTTATTATCTTTCAGCATCATTCTGAATTCTTTTCCAGGTAGTTCACCTATTTCCTCTTCATTTATTTGGACTTCTATGTTTCTAGTTTGTTTCTTCATTTGTGTAGTAATTGTCTGCCTTTTCATTATTTTTTAAAGCTTATTATATTTGAGATCTCCTTTTCCCAAGCTTCAGGGTTGAATTCTGTCTTCCTTTTGGTTTCTGCCCTCCTAAGGTTGGTCCAGAGGTTTGTGCAAGCTTTGTATGGGGTGAGATTTGTGCTGAGTTTTTCTTTGTTTGTTTTTCCTCTGATGGGCATGGCTGAATGAGGTGGTAATTCTATCTGCTGATGTTTGGGTTTGTGTTTTTGTTTTGTTTGTTGTTTAGATGAGGTGTCCTGCACAGGATGCTACTGGTGGTTGGGTGATACTGGGTCTTGTATTCAGGTGGTTTCCTTTGTGTGAGTTGTCACTATTTGATATTCCTTAGGGCTAATTCTCTGATAGTCTAGGATCTTGGAGACAGTGCTCCCACCTCAAAGGTTCAGGGCTTGATCTCTGGTCAGGAACAAAGATTCCACAATTGGTTTGTTATGGCATTACATGAGATTAAAATAAATGTCCAAAAATGAGAAACCAAAGATGAACCCCAGACAAATGGCAGTTACAAAATCAGGCAAAGAATAATTAAAATAATGAAATATACACATATACATATAAACCCATATGCAAAATCAAAACTGTCCAACAAAAATAAAGTACAGTAGCTTGACCTGGTGATTAAAGGAAATCTAAAATTATATTTATCAGTTAAGATAAAAATTAAGTAAAGCACAAGCTGGAGAACTAAACTAAATGAAGGTGCTAAGTTGGGAATAAAGCAATGAAGCAAAACTAACAAATATATTGAAATGAAAGGACAGAAAAAAAAAGAAAGAGAGTAGATATGCAAAGTTAAATAGAGGTAGATGAAGAAGATTTATATACATTCAAGATTAACTGCAAGGGGAAAAAACAGTAGGAAAAGCAAACAAAGGAATAATTGTAGAAAACATAATAGGTCTAAAAAATTAAAATTAAGGAAAAAAAGGAAGAAGAAAGAAAATTTTTAAAAAAGGAAAACTTTACAGAACTGTGAAAACCCAACTTAGAGGCAGAGGTAGATAACAACAATAAAAAATGTGATGGAGGCAAAGATTAGATTTCATAGTGCCAATAAAATTGGTATCTACAACAGAGGGGGATAAAATGAAAAAAAAAAAAAATCCAAAATGCTCCACATAACAAGTGAAAACATAAGAATAATAAATGTTTTTCTTGAGTCACTGCTGTCAGTGTCCTTTCCTCTCTGGGAGTCAGTCCACCTCAGTTCCCTAGGATGCCCTCCAACACTGTGCTGGTCTCTGGAACTGCTGTTGTGGGCAGCTCAGATTCAAATCTGGTTCTACTCTTGTGTGTTCTTGCCTCCAATGTTCACAGCTATCAAAGCTAGTGCATTTTCTTTTGTGGGAGCTCTCAAGGTCCTTTTATATATTCCATAGACACTGAGTCTGACTAGTTGTCATGTGGATTTAATCTGCAGCTTGTACAGCTGGTGGGAAGGTTTGGGGTCTTCTTCCTTAGACGCACTGCCCCTGGGTTTCAATTATGGTTTTATTTCCACCTCTGCATATGGGTCGTCCACTGGGGTTTGCTCCTGAGGCTGCCCTGGAGGACTTGGGTCTACCCCAGTGAGAGCCAGGAGCGGAGGTGGTGTAGAGGCTTGTGTAGCAGGGGTTCTGGCAGCACCAGGTACTCAGAGGAGTTGGTGGCTAGGGAAGCAGGAAATATAGTGCTCTAGCAGGGTATGGCAACTGGTATTAGCTAATACAGTCCAGTGTTCTTGCTTTGAGACCTCCCCAACAGAGAAGCCTGGCAGGCCACAGTCCACAGGGTCGCAAAGTGTCTGACATGATCAAAACCACCCTGCATGTGTAGACACAAGATTTTTTTTTTGGCTGTGACAGCTCTGCCCCAGTGAGGGTTGAGCATGAAGGTAGCACAGCTACTTGGCTTGTGGGGACCCTGGCAGCACCAAGTGTGCAGGGACATGGACTGCCTCTGCTGCAGGAATTAAGGCCCTATCATAGTCTTTTTGAGCCTCTTGTAGCTGGCTGTGAGTATGGTTTCAGTGTATTTGCCCTCTGATGCCCTCTTGCAAGACCTACCGTCTTACTTGGGTTTCTCTTACCTTGGGCGTGGGGTATCTCTTCCCGGCTGCTCCAGCAAAGCACAGCCATCGCACCTTACCTTGGATGAGGATGTCTCTCTTCACCACCGCCCTTCCTGACCTCGGTCGTGGGGTAGCTCCTCTCGGCCATGCTTAGTGCCCGTCCCCCGCCGTCCTTCCTCGGTCGTTGGGTAGCTCCTCTTGGGCATGCTCTCAGTGCGCCGCACAGCCAGTTTCAAATATGGTTTCAAATACACTGAAACCATACTCACAGAAAACTAGTCAATTTAGTACCCGGCACAGCCTTGTCTAACTCAATGAAATCAAGCCATGCCCGTGGGGCAACCCAGGATGGGCGGGTCATGGTGGAGAGATCTGACAGGGTGTGGTCCGCTGGAGAAGGGAATGGCAAACCACTTCAGTATTCTTGCCTTGAGAACCCCACGAACAGTATTAAAAGGCAAAATGATAGGATACTGAAAGAGAAACTCCCCAGGTCAGTAGGGGCCCAATATGCTACTGGAGATCAGTGGAGAAATAACTCCAGAAAGAATGAAGGGATGGAACCAAAGCAGAAAGAATACCCAGCTGTAGATGTGTCTGGTGATAGAAGAAAAGTCCGATGCTGTAAAGAACAATATTGCATAGGAACCTGGAATGTCAGGTCCATGAATCAAGGCAAATTGGAAGTGGTCAAACAAGAGATGGCAAGAGTGAATGTTGACATTCTAGGAATTAGCGAACTCAAATGGACTGGAATGGGTGAATTTAACTCAGAGGACCATTATATCTACTACTGTGGGCAGGAATCCCTCAGAAGAAACGGAGTGGCCATCATGGTCAACAAAAGAGTCCAAAGTGCAGTACTTGGATGCAATCTCAAAAACGACAGAATGATCTCTGTTCATTTCCAAGGCAAACCATTCAATGTCACAGTAATCCAAGTCTATGCCCCAACCAGTAATGCTGAAGATGCTGAAGTTGAACGGTTCTATGAAGACCTACAAGACCTTTTAGAACTAACACCCAAAAAAGATGTCCTTTTCATTATAGGGGACTGGAATGCAAAAGTAGGAAGTCAAGAAACACCTGGAGTAACAGGCAAATTTGGCCTTGGAATACGGAATGAAGCAGGGCAAAGACTAACAGAGTTTTGCCAAGAAAATGCACTGGTCATAGCAAATACCCTCTTCCAACAACACAAGAGAAGACTCTATACATGGACATCACCAGATGGTCAACACCGAAATCAGATCGATTATATTCTTTGCAGCCAAAGATGGAGAAGCTCTATACAATCAGCAAAAACAAGACCAGGAGCTGACTGTGGCTCAGACCATGAACTCCTTATTGCCAAATTCAGACTTAAATTGAAGAAAGTAGGGAAAACCACTAGACCATTTAGGTATGACCTAAATCAAATCCCTTATGATTATACAGTGGAAGTGAGAAATAGATTTAAGGGCCTAGATCTGATAGATAGAGTGCCTGATGAACTATGGAATGAGGTTTGTGACATTGTACAGGAGACAGGGATCAAGACCATCCCCATGGAAAAGAAATGCAAAAAAGCAAAATGGCTGTCTGGGGAGGCCTTGCAAATAGCTGTGAAAAGAATAGAAGCGAAAAGCAAAGGAGAAAAAGAAAGATATAAACATTTGAATGCAGAGTTCCAAAGAATAGCAAGAAGAGATAAGAAAGCCTTCCACAGCGAGCAATGCAAAGAAATAGAGGAAAACAACAGAATGGGAAAGACTAAGGATCTATTCAAGAAAATCAGACATACCAAAGGAACATTTCATGCAAAGATGGGCTCGATAAAGGACAGAAATGGTATGGACCTAACGGAAGCAGAAGATATTAAGAAGAGGTGGCAAGAATACACAGAAGAACTGTACAAAAAAGAGCTTCACGACCCAGATAATCATGATGGTGTGATCACTGACCTAGAGCCAGACATCCTGGAATGTGAAGTCAAGTGGGCCTCAGAAAGCATCACTAGGAACAAAGCTAGTGGAGGTGATGGAATTCCAGTGGAGCTATTCCAAATCATGAAAGATGATGCTGTGAAAGTGCTGTACTCAATATGCCAGCAAATTTGGAAAACTCAGCAGTGGCCATAAGATTGGAAAAGGTCAGTTTTCATCCCAATCCCAAAGAAAGGCAATGCCAAAGAGTGCTCAAACTACCGCACAATTGCACTCATCTCACACGCTAGTAAAGTAATGCTCAAAATTCTCCAAGCCAGGCTTCAGCAATATGTGAACCGTGAACTTCCTGATGTTCAAGCTGGATTTAGAAAAGGCAGAGGAACCAGAGATCAAATTGCCAACATCCGCTGGATCATCGAAAAAGCAAGAGAGTTCCAGAAAAACATCTATTTCTGCTTTATTGACTATGCCAAAGCCTTTGACTGTGTAGATCACAATAAACTGTGGAAAATTCTGAGAGAGATGGGAATACCAGACCACCTGACCTGCCTCTTGAGAAATCTGTATGCAGGTCAGGAAGCAACAGTTAGAACTGGTCATGGAACAACAGACTGGTTCCAAGTAGGAAAAGGAGTACGTCAAGGCTGTATATTGTCACCATGTTTATTTAACTTATATGCAGAGTACATCATGAGAAATGCTGGACTGGAAGAAACACAAGCTGGAATCAAGATTGCCCGGAGAAATATCAATAACCTCAGATATGCAGATGATAGCACCCTTATGGCAGAAAGTGAAGAGGAACTCAAAAGCCTCTTGATGAAAGTGAAAGTGGAGAGTGAAAAGGTTGGCTTAAAGCTCAACATTCAGAAAACGAAGATCATGGCATCTGGTCCCATCACTACATGGGAAGTAGATGGAGAAAGAGTGGAAACAGTGTCAGACTTTATTTTTCTGGGCTCCAAAATCACTGTAGATGGTGACTGCAGCCATGAAATTAAAAGACGCTTACTCCTTGGAAGGAAAGTTATGACCAACCTAGATAGCATATTCAAAAGCAGAGACATCACTTTGCCAACAAAGGTTCGCCTAGTCAAGGCTATGGTCTTTCCTGTGGTCATGTATGGATGTGAGAGCTGGACTGTGAAGAAGGCTGAGCGCCGAAGAATTGATGTTTTTGAACTGTGGTGTTGGAGAAGACTCTTGAGAGTCCCTTGGACTGCAAGGAGATCCAACCAGTCCATTCTGAAGGAGATCAGCCCTGGGATTTCTTTGGAAGGAATGATGCTAAAGCTGAAACTCCAGTATTTTGGCCACCTCATGCGAAGAGTTGACTCATTGGAGAAGACTCTGATGCTGGGAGGGATTGGGGGCAAGAGGAGAAGGGGACGACAGAGGATGAGATGGCTGGATGGCATCACTGACTCGATGGATGTGAGTCTGAGTGACCTCTGAGAGCTGGTGATGGATAGGGAGGCCTGGCGTGCTGCAGTTCATGGGGTCGCAAAGAGTCGGACACGACTGGGTGACTGATCTGATCTGTAGCTGGCTATCAGAAGGTCATTTTGGCCAGTCTTTCTCCATAGTGTCAACCCTTTAAGCACTTAGAGGGTTCCCCTGGTTGGGGTCCTACTCAGTAGATCGGCAGATCTGGCACCTAAAAGGCCACCTTGGGCGGTGTCCTACTCTGTAGTTCTGTGCATCAGTCACTTAAAAGAGCACCCTGGATGGGGTCCTACTCTGTGGTTCAGTGCGTCAGGCTTTTGATGGGCCAGCCTCTCTATTGTTCACCTCAGATGCTGGCATGTGGGGACAGAGAGGCTATGGTGATGGCCCCACCCCCTACTCTTGACTAGCTGTATCGCCTTGCTTCCATGGCTGCCTGGCTTTCCTCCACAGGCATTTCCCATCACAATCTCCTCCCTCACATCTGATTGATCCATCTCTCTGCAGTCAATAGCAGCCCTCACCCTAGGATTGCTCCACAATCCCTAAACTCCAACTATCAGCTGCTGTGCCTTCCAAGGGAACTGCATCCCTCTTCAGGATATGTATGACTGTGGCATGAACTATCTGATTCTCACTCCAATTAGGCTGCAACAGATCAGCTGTTTCACTTTCAGCCTTAAATGTTTCTCCTCTGACTCAGACAATTGTCCTGATTTGGGGATCGGGCCCCTGCTTCAGTTCCCCAATTAGCCAAGAGCAGGTCCAGTCCCACTAACACTCCTATTTACACCCCATAGTTCCTTCATCCTACCTAGTTTTGTTTGGTTTTATATATTCTTCCCCACTGGTCATGTACTCCTGTCCACTCTCAACTGGTGTTATGCGTGCACTTCTGTGTCTGAAAGTATATTCCTGATATATCCGTGGAGAGAGATGTACTCCACATCCACCTACTCCTCTGTCATCTTGTTCTCCCTAGAAGTTCTATTTTTAATTATTTTTAGTAAACTTCATACTGTTGTTTATAATGGCTGTACCAATATACAATCCCACCAACATGGCACAAAGATTCCCTTTTCTCCACATCCTCAAAATACTTATTATTTCTTGTCTCTTTGAAGGTGGCCATTCTGATAGGTGTCAAGTGGTATCTGATTGTGGTTTTGATCTGTATTTTCCTGGTAATTACTGATATTGACTTCCCAGGTTGCACTAGGTGTAAAGAATCTGCCTGCCAAGGCAGAAGATGTAAGAGACCTAGGTTTGATCTTTGGGTTGGGAAGATCCCCTGGAGGAGGGCATGGCAACCCACTCTAGTATTTTTGCCTGGAGAATCCCATGGACAGAGGAGCCTGGTGGGCCACAGCCCATGGGGTCACAAAGAGTCAAATATGACTGAAACGACTTAGCACACATGCACTGATATTGAACATATTCCCATATGCCCTGTTGGCCTCAGTGTATGTTTTTGGAAAACTGCCAATTCAGGCTTTCTTGCCCATTTTTTAAAAATGTTAAGTTAAATGAGATCTTTGTATATTTTGGCTATCCACCCTTCTTCAGATATATCATTTGCAATTATCTTCTCTCACCTAGTGGCTCAGCAGTAAAGAACCCACTTGCAATGCAGGAGACACAGGAGATGCAGGTTCAATCCCTGTGTAGAGAAGATCTCATGCAGGAGGAAATGGCAACCCACTCCAGTGTTCTTGCCAGGAAATCCATGGACAGAGGAACCTTGTGGGCTACAATCCATAGGGTTGCAGAGTCAAACACAACTAATCAGAAACAGACACACACACAGTAGGACACCTCTTCATTTCCTTGAAAGTTTTCTTCACTGTGCAAATTTGTTTATTTATTATTTCATTTGCCTTGCCAAGAAAATAGATCAAAAAATATTGCTCAGACAAGATTCAAAGAGCATACAGCCCATGTCTTCTAGGAGTTTGATACTTTCAGATCTTACATACTTCTTTAATCCATTTTGAATTCATTTTTGTACATGGTCTGATTTCTCAGTAGTCCAATTTCATTCTTTTTCATTTATCTGTCTAACTTTCCAACACCATTTACTGACAATGCTTTCTTTTCCTTATTGTACATTTTGTCTCCTTTGCCATAGACTAGCTGTCCATACCAGTGTGAGTTAATTTCTGGACCCTATATTCTATTTCATTGATCAATATGTCTGTTTTGAACCAGAACCATACTGTTTTGATTATGTGACTTTGTAGTGTAGTTTGAAATCAAAGTGCGTGTTACCTCCAACTTTCTTCTTCTTTCTCAAGATTGTCTTAGCTATGTAGGGTCTTTTGTGTTTACACACAAATTTTAGAATTATATGGTCTTGTTCCAGCATGACTGATTGTGTGGTTCCAGGGCTAATACCAGGCTGCTGGTGTGGAGGTCTGGATCCTGGCACATGTACTTGCACAAAGTTCCTAGGGAAACAGAACACAAACAGTTCTTTTGGCTTTAAAACCCAGGGATTATTGGGGTTGGTGAGGCCTACTAGATAGCAGAACCAAATCCTGGGGTGGCTGGATCTGAGGCTGAAGCTGACTGGTCTGGTCCATTGGCAGATAGGTAAGATTATTGTGCTAGAAAGCTAGAAGGAGGGCTCCAAAATGGTGTTTGCCAAAAGGAGTGTCCTCATGTTAGAATGAGGTCCCCAATATGATTGTTGCTGGTGTCTATATCCTCAGGGGCAGTCCCAGGAGTTTCTTGACTATCTGAAGAGCTCGTCAAGTTAAGCATGTGGGTCTGACCCAGCCTTTTCTCAAGTAACTGTCTCTATCCTGTCTCACAGACTCATTGGAAAAGACTGATGCTGGGAGGGATTGGGGGCAGGAGGAGAAGGGGAAAACAGAGGATGAGATGGCTGAATGGCATCACCAACTCAATGGACGTGAGTTTGAGTGAACTCCGGGAGTTGGTGATGGACAGGGAGGCCTGCCCTGTTGCAATTCATGGGGTCGCAAAGAGTTGGACACAAGTGAGTGACTGAACTGAACTGAACTGTGCTGTCTCACTCAGAGAAACTGAGATTTTTCATGCACCCTTTAAGAGGGAAATCTTTATTCGGTAGCCCTCTGACACTCCAATATGCAAGCCCCACTGTACTCCAGTGCCAGATGGTTTGAAGACTTGTCTTCCCAGTGTAGGACTCTTGGTCTGGAGACTTTGTTGTGGGGCTCAGACCCAGCATTCTTGGGGAAACCTCTGAAGTTGTGATTATCTTCCTGTGTGAGTCACCTCCTTGGAAATGAAATCTTGGGTATATATTGCATTGCTCCCTCCTTGCTCATTGTGCTGTGTTTCCTTCTTTATATTTTTAGTCATGAAAATCATTTTGGCTAGTCTTCTCATGGATAGTTCTCATCAATAGCTGCTCTGTGAATAATAGTTTTGCTTTTACCATGGGAGGAGATGAACTGAGGGTCATTCTTTTCTGTCATTTTAACCACACCCCTCAAACCTCTTGATTTCAGCCCCATGAGAGCCATTTCAGGCTTCTGACCCTAGAATTGTAAGAGTATATATGTGTTTCCTTCCCATTTAAGTCATCACAGAACATTGAGTAGAGTTCCTTGGATGTACATATGCATATGGTTGATTCACTTCACTGTATAGGGTTAGGGTTGGGGTTCATTTTACAGCAGAAATTAACTCAACATTGTGGGGTGACTCTGCCCCCAATAAAAATTAAAAAATAAAGACATTTACCAAAAATAAGAAAAGATATATCCATGTGTTTGCTTTCTATCACTAGTATGGTATTTAAAATTAACCGTGGGAATTGAATATAAACATTTAACTAATGAAAGTTTGCTGAGGAAATTGATAATAAGTGTCTCAGTTCATTCATTTAGCTTCCCCTATAAAGGCATTTAATGTTGTGACCCCCATCTTAAGCAGAAGAAATTAAAAATTAATTTGGTGATATTCAGTCTCTTTAATCAGTAGAATATTTCTCATGTACAAATGTAAATGTGATTTGGATTTCTCATTTTTGAGACATTAAGTAAAGAAAGTCATTAATCATTTAAATTTGTTTATGCCATTTACTTTAAATCATTGTATAAATTTCTACACTCTTCAATTTCATGTTAATTTTTAGACTCACTTTTTACATTTTAATCCTCTCCAAGTTTCTTTTAAAGACAAAATATGAGAATCAGGAGTCTGTTTTTGTGTACAAATATGTGTGAGTATGTTTATTTGCAATAAAACTTTATATAAATGAAGTTACATATACATGCACACAACTTTCTTTTGAATATTTTCTTTGGGCCTGAGAAAATATGTCTGCACATTTATTTCATGTAATATTTGCCTGATGGTATGTTTACAATACTACATGACATTTAGAAATAAGAAAATTTAGGCTCAGAAATTGAAGAAGGCAATGGCACCCCACTCCAGTACTCTTGTCTGGAAAATCCCATGGGTGGAGGACCCTGGTGGGCTGCAGTCCATGGGGTCCCAAAGAGTCAAACACGACTGAGCAACTTCACTTTCACTTTTCATTTTTATGCACTGGAGAAGGAAATGGCAACCCACTCCAGTGTTCTTGCCTGGAGAATCCCAGGGATAGAGGAGCCTGGTGGGCTCCCATCTATGGGGTCGTACAGAGTTGGACACAACTGAAACGACTTAGCAGCAGAAGTAGCAGGCTCAGAAATGTTATATTTTTAAGAATCACATAAAAAAACTGAAATTTATTTGGGACTTTCTTGAATTATATGCAAATGGAAACATGAAGTAGGTACTGTAATTTTGGTATGTCTCTTTTTATTTATTGAATTGTATGTTTTAATTATGTATAATGTATATTATGTCATACTTAAATTAAAGTCTAATACATTTTACAGAAGGGAAAATGTAACAATGAATGCACCAGAGTAGTATAGAGGACTAGTAGGTGACCAGTCTGGGCAGTGATAGGAGATATCTCTCCTACCTGGGAAGAAACAAATGGTATCCATATAGATACAGGAATGATATAGGTAAATTAAATTCACATTTGATACTTTTTCTTTTCTAAAATAAAATATGAACCTAGGTATAAAAATATGATAAACTGATTGTAGAAAGAAGTGCAATCTGACCACAAGTATTATTATCAAACCTTAGAAACAGATGTAAATTCTCCTAGCTCACTATTATACTCAAGAATAGAGCAGTGGAGCTCCGATTATATATATGTAATATATATCACATCATATATTATCATTTGGTAAGAAAGGAATTATATTATATCATTTGCTTTTAGGATAGCTGGTTATGCAGCAATAGCTAACAGATAAAATGAGCAAAGTGAACAGAAGTAAGAATGAAGACAGTAATATGCTAATTATTCTTGGCATTTTTCTTATATTTGAAGACAGTACTCTTGATTATTCTGTTATTTCAGATGACTCTATTATAAAGTGCTTATGGTCACCAGAAGCAGTTGAAAGGACATGCACGTGTGTGTGGGAATACTAGTACTCTTCATTCATGTGAATTGATAGGAACCCATGCTCTCCTGAGTCACTTTTTTGGAAATAAACATGAAAAGATTCCTGTGTATAACGGAAACATATAATTGGTGACATTGATAATGTTCATCCACCATCACTTTAGTGTTCATGAAAAAGTGTAGGAGAGGGTACATATTTCCTTTATAGCAATAGAAGGAGTCATACTATAGACAGCATTAAACGTTTTGAAGTGGTAAAAAGATGATACATCAATAAAATTATAAAAAGTGATAACTCTAAAAAAAAAGTGCCAATCAAATTTCCACGCATATATAAAAGCCCTATTATATGGACAACAGTTCTCCATATTCTGGGCTTCCCAAGTGGCTCAGTGGTGAAGAATGTACCTGCCAAGCAGGAGATGTAGATTGGGAAGATCCCCTGGAGAAGGAAATGGCAACCCACTCCAGCATTCTTGCCTGGGAAATCTCATGGGTAGAGGAGCCTGGCAGGCTACAGTCAATGGGGTCACAAAAGAGTTGGACACAACTAACTAACACCCAAACAACTAACACCCAAACACAACTAACCAACACCCAAAACGTCCATATTCCAATGAATAAATGCACAGTATGAAAAATAAATATTTTGCAAAATAGCTCAGTATATGATTTAAAAATTTTCATCTTTTTTAAGGTCATAAGGTCATATTAGGTCAGTATATTTATTAAAGTTTATCTTATAATAAATACTCCTTTTGAAGAAATGTATTTGATAATAATTTTGCCAGTGACTAAAGTTAGCATTTTGGACACTGAATTAAGAAAAAGAAAAAAAAATAAGAAAGGAGAATCAGAATTCTAATGAGGCGAATAATACCAAGTGGCCAGCTTTAACACATTACTCTGTTAAAATTGACATTGTAAGTAGGAGCAGTTAAGGTAGAGCTATAGAAAGAAATGTTAAATAAAAAGGCAAAGAGTGGTCTTAGATTTTCCTCTATTATTGTTATATAAATTCCTTTCATCATCAGTTGCATCTTTTTGCATCAGAGTACTATAATGTATGACAATTCCAGTAGTAAAACAAAAAAAAAAGTATTTAACATGATGTATATAATATGAAATATTCTAAAATGTTGTTTCATTAGATAAATGGGGATTTCCAAATATTTCTGAGCCATGATTGAAAATAAATTTGGGAAAACATGAAAACAACAACAAGCAAAGCTGTTGGATATCAGAGAGCAGAAAGGCTGATAAAGTCAGTTATTTAAACTTTATAAAGAAGTTGAGGTCAAGGAAAAAAATTGGGAAATAAATAGAGAAAAATATTACTTTAAGGAATGGAACTGGAGGAATTAACCTGCCTGACTTCAGGCTCTACTACAAAGCCACAGTCATCAAGACAGTATGGCACTGGCACAAAGACAGAAATTTAGATCAATGGAACAAAATAGAAAGCCCAGAGATAAATCCACGCACATATGGACACCTTATCTTTGACAAAGGAGGCAAGAATATACAATGGATTAAAGACAATCTCTTTAACAAGTAGTGCTGGGAAAACTGGTCAAACACTTGTAAAAGAATGAAACTAGAGAACTTTCTAACACCACACACAAAAACAAACTCAAAATGGATTAAAGATCTAAATGTAAGACAGAAATCATTCAACACCTAGAGGAAAACATAGGGAAAACACTCTCTGACATACATCACAGCAGGATCCTCTATGACCCACCTCCCAGAATATTGGAAATAATATCAAAAATAAACAAATGGATCTAATTAAACTTAAAAGCTTCTGCACAACAAAGGAAACTATAAGCAAGGTGAAAAAACAGCCTTCAGAATGGGAGAAAATAATAGCAAATGAAGCAACAGACAAACAACTAATCTCAAAAATCTACAAGCAACTCCTACAATTCAATTCCACAGAAATAAATGACCCAATCAAAAAATAGGCCAAAGATCTAAATAGACATTTCTACAAAGAAGATATACAGATGGCTAACAAACACATGAAAAGATGCTCAACATCACTCATTATCAGAGAAATGCAAATCAAAACCACTATGAGGTACCATTTCACGCCAGTCAGAATGGCTGCGATACAAAAGTCCACAAGCAATAAATGCTGGAGAGGGTGTGGAGAAAAGGGAACCCTCTTACACTGTTGGTGGGAATGCAAACTAGTACAGCCACTATGGAGAACAGTATGGAGATTCCTCAAAAAACTGGGAATAGAACTGCCTTATGATCTAGCAATCCCACTGCTGGGCATACACACTGAGAAAACCAGAATTGAAAGAGATACGTGTACCCCAATGTTCATCGCAGCACTGTTTATAATAGCCAGGATTCGGTAGCAACCTAGATGTCCATCAGCAGATGAATGGATAAGAAAGCTGTGGTACATATACACAATGGAATATTACTCAGCCATTAAAAAGAATACATTTGAATCAGTTCTAATGAGGTGGATGGAACTGGAGCCTATTATACAGAGTGAAATAAGCCAGAAAGAAAAACACCAATACTGTATACTAACGCATATATATGAGATTTAGAAAGATGGTAACAATAACCCTGTATACGAGACAGCAGAGGAGACACTGATGTATAGAACAGTCTTTTGGACTCTGGGAGAGGGAGAGGGTGGGATGATTTGGGAAAATGGCATTGAAATATGTATAATATCATGTTTGAAACGAGTTGCCAGACCAGGTTCGATGCCTGATAACAGATGCCTGGGGCTGGTGCACTGGGACGACCCAGAGGGATGGTATGGGGAGGAAGGAGGGAGGAGGGTTCAGGATGGGGAACACATGTATACCTGTGGCGGATTCATTTTGATGAATGGCAAAACCAATACAATACTGTAAAGTTAAGTAAAATAATATATAAAAAAAAACCAATATGATTAAATAATCAAAATTTCTGACTCTGGGGCTTTGTCTTCTGCTATCATGTGCATTTCCTCAGTATTCTGATGATTGATCGTTTTATAGTTTGCTTCACAAAGAATGCTTTCAGAGCCCTCTTTATATCTTTATTTCTCAGACTGTAGATGAAGGGGTTCAGCATGGGTGTGACCACAGTGTACTTCACTGAGGCAGTTGCACTTGATTGTGAGCTGTGGGTACCAGCAGAGCTAAGGTACACCCCTACCATTGTACAATAAAATAAGGAAACAACTGAGAGGTGAGACGCACAGGTAGGGAATGATTTATACTTCCCCTAAAGTGAAGAGATTCCACGTATGCAAGAAAGTATCTTAGAGTAAGAGTAAAGGACACCAGTGAAAGGACCGCCACCCATCAGGACAGCTGCAAAATACATCACCGTGTTATTAAGAAAGGTGTCAGAACAGGCAAGTTGGATCATTTGATTGAGTTCAGAAAAAAAGTGGGGGATTTTCAAGTTTGTGCAGAAGGATAGTCGCAATACCATTAAGCTTTGTAACAAGGAACTCAGGAAACATATGATCCAGGACATTAGAACCAGAAGTGCACAGAGCCGGGGGTTCATGATGACTGTGTAGTGCAGGGGGTGGCAGATGGCCACAAAACGGTCATAGGCCATCACAGTCAGGAGAAAAATGTCCAACACTGCAGAGAGTGTGAAAAAATAAATCTGTGTGATGCAGCCTTCATAGGTTATAGCTTTATTCTGGGTTTGGATGTTCCACAGCATCTTTGAGATGGTGGTAGAGGTGAAACAGATGTCTACAAGGGAGAGGCTGGAGAGGAAGAAGTACATAGGGGTGTGGAGGTCAGGTTCTGAACTGATGGCTAAGATAATAAGCAGGTTTCCAAACACAGTGATCAGGTACAGGGATAAGAAAAGCCCAAATATGAGAGGCTGCACTTCTGGTTCCTCTGAAAATCCCAGAAGAAATCCTGAAATCCATGTATAATTGCCTGGTTGCATATGATGGAAGTAACTTCTAGGAAAGAAGGAAATAACATGACTAATACAAATATGTGCGGGTGTGTGTGCTAAGTTGCTTCAGTTCTGTCTGACTCTTTGTAACACTATGGACTATAGCCTGCCAGGCTTCTCTGTCCATGGAATTCTCCAGGCAAGGATACTCCAGTGGGTTCCATGTGCTTCTCCAGGGGATCTTCCCAACCCATGGATCGAACCTATGATTCCTGCAATTCCTGCATTTCAGGCAGATTCTTTACTGCTGAGTCACCAGGGAAGCCCCAATATTCACACAAACTTGTATTATTCACATATTCTAAACTATATAATGTATACTTTGCAGTCAATAAATTAATTTTTGTATTTGTTGTATGGATTTGATTTTCTTTAATGAATCCCCCTGTACCATTTCTGATATGAAATTGCTTTCCCAATCAGCTTTTTCCCTAGGAGGGCAGGATGAATTTTACAGTTTTAATGAGAAACCCATCTATTTCAGGAATGTAAATTGTAGTATGATCATATTTTCACCACTGCCTAGGCTATGAATATAAGATGTTGAAAAGCAACATTCCCTACAATTCACTGATTGAAAAATATATATGCAAACATAAGATTATCTATCACTTCTGATGGGGACAAGTGGTATGATGAAAAAGAAAGCAAGCATAAAGGAAAGAGAACAGCATTCTATTTTTCATGTGCTTTGGGTAAGACTGGCAAGCGTGGTGACACATGAATCATAACCTCTAGTAAGAATGGGAGGGAGATGCAAAGGTATGTGTGTAAGTGTGTAGCCAGCAGACAGAATGGGAAGGACTCAAATAAATGATATCAGAACTGAAAGAGGAGATGTTACAAGTGATGCTGAAATGGAGGAGAACCTTATGGTCTTCACCTTCACCTTGCATTCCACCTGTCTCCTGTGAGTAGGAAAACTTCAGCTAGAGAAGAACTTAGAGCAGTGAGAAAACAGAAACAAAGGAAACCAGTCCAACAGGCTAAATAATAGTAGTTTAGTCATTAAGCACAATAAGTCAAAGACCTTTAGTTCCTTCTCAAGATTTATAGATAATATTCTGCACTGTATCCTGTGAGTTGTCTTATAGATACCGAAACCCTCATCAGGTGAAATAAGTTAACTACATGAGGACCAGACTGTAGCCATGACATAGAAGCTGCCACAATTCCAAGAACTGGCCTCAAGGACATGGGAACAGACTGACCCTGGAAATGAAGATTAACTGTACTTAAAATAATCAAGATGACACTGGTCAGACCCCTGCATACATTCAAGTTAACTGTCAGAGATAGCTGTGCTTTTTCTACATGTAGTCCCCTCCCTCTGACTATAAAAGCTCTTGCCAACTGATTCTCAGTGAGGGGTAATCTGCCTTTGGACAGAAGTCTGCATTCCTCCCTGCACCACAGTTGCCAGCATCTGAAACAAAGGAAAATTTCCTTTCCACCAACCTGACTTCTTAATCAGGTTTTAAGTAGTGAGCAGCCAGACCATCCCCACTTTTAGTAACAGTACCCAAGAAATATAAAGGATCACAAAAGACTACTATAAATATTTATATGCCAATACATTGGGTAACTTAGAAAGAATAATAAATGTATAGAGACATACAATCTAAAGACTAAAACATAATGGAGTCAAACAATTACATTGCTGCTGCTGCTGCTAAGTCGCACCAGTTGTGTCCGACTCTGTGCGACCCCATAGATGGCATCCCACCAGGCTCCTCTGTCCCTGGGATTCTCCAGGAAAGAACACTGGAGTGGGTTGCCATTTCCCTCTCCAATGCATGAAAGTGAAAAGTGAAAGTGAAGTCACTCAGTCGTGTCCAACCCTTAGCGACCTCATGGACTGTAGCCTACCAGGCTCCTCTGTCCATGGGATTTCCCAGGCAAGAGTACTGGAGTGGGGTGCCATTGCCTTCTCCAAACAATGACATTTAATTAAAATTTATGACCTCTGAAATAAAAATATAGAATAAAATGTTTAACCACATCAACATGGGTCTCTCATTAAAGTGTAAAATGGCAAAGACGTGGAAACAAAAAATATAAAAATATACGTTTTGAAAAGCTGAAGAAGCAGTATCAAATGTTATACTTTTCATCTATATAAACATAAATGAATTTCAAAGAGGAAGAGGCAATACTTGAATGCCAAAGAATGTCTCTCACAAGAGAGTGTAGTATGATTGCTATTTAACAAAACATATCTAACCACAAAAAGATAAAAGGTAGCAAGGAAAGGCAAATGTTTAACAATAAATACAAAAGATTGTTATTACTAGTAAGGATGCCAAAAATCTTTCTATCATTTAATGTGATCAACTGATAGAAGAGATCATACAAAATTAGGTCTCAATGTATATGGCTAGATTATATTTAAGTTTAGTGGGAAGTGATTGGGTTGTTAAATAAAACCTGGCATAAATGGCTCTCTGTCTGGAAGAATGGAAAATTGGCCCACTCTCAGACATCATGCAAAAACACACAAGTATTACATACAACCTCCAAAATTCCACTGAGAAACAATGATGTGAAAATATTTTGAAACATTGAAAACTATAGAGAAATAGGTAAATACTATATGGGCATATAATGATAATAATAAAATCAAATGGTGATAGATATATGTAAAACTTACTGCAACTGAGCAATATTTCAAGAAAACATGAAATGTCTTTCGCTATCAGCCTGGGAAAAAGACTAGGATTAAGAACTGTTATGATGGTTGAGGCTGGAACTTTTAAACTGGTAGCAAAGGCAGTACTCTAATTTTGCTAGCATAAACATTATTATAAGATTAAAAAACAACCCAAAGATAGCTATAAATATTACAAGTGCAGATATTCTTTGGGCTTCCCAGGTGGTGCTAGATTGTAAAGAATCCACTGGCCAAAGCAGAAGACACCAGAGATGTGACTTTGATCCCTGGGTCGATCCCCTGGAGAACGAAATGACAACATGGACAGAGGAGCTTGGTGGGCTACAATCCATGACGTCGCAAAAGTGTCAGACACAACTGAACACACATACACTGCCTGACTGATATGCTTTACCCCAGGGATACTCAGTCTCAGGGCTATTAATTTTCTGGACCAGATCATTCTCTTTTATGCTCTGTCTTGTAGATTGAAAGATGTTTACAGCATCCATGGTCTCCATCCACCCTCCTCCAGGTTGACAGCCAGAAATGTCCCAGAACATTGTTCAATGTGTCCCCAGGGGGAAATCACCCTGATAGGAACCAGTATGAATTTAACAATCTCAACATCTTTTTCTAGCATTGACATAATAGCAATTTCATGATAAAGAATGTGAAATATGGTCAAAGGTGTAAATAGCATTGCTGCACTGTAAATATTATGTAACTACTGTAATAGATACATTAATTAATTTATCAAGCAAATAAATAGATACAGTAATCTATTGCCTCTGGCTTGAGTTGAATTGGCTTCCATTCTCTCTGACCTTCTTATGCGTAGTCAGCTGGGGTTGTTCAACTCACCTGGATGGGAACTCTGAGAGGATGGTCTCCAACAAGGACATTTGAATTCTCCCTTGGATGGTTGGTGATGGAGACAAAACAGCAGGAATGAGTGAAGCTACAGCTCCCAACCAGAATTAGGACTCCAAACAAAGGGGGAAAAGGGCCCTTCCAGCCCAAGTTTACACATGCTGAGAGACTGCAAATGTGGATATATTTATAACTCCCTATATCTGCTCATTAGGCATGTTTCTCTCTGTTTAACCACATAATTTCCCTGTGGAAAACTGTTAAGGAAGGAAGGAAAATTTCCTTAATGATTCTCAACTCACAAGAGAGCAGGGTATAAGTCAAGTGAATTCAATTCTGTTCTCTGTTTTTCACTCCTTCTCCATGAAGTAGCCTCCCTTTCAGATCTCTAAATCTCCTAGCACATTATCTCAACTCTGAGTTAGAGTTTTCTCCAAATTTAAGACTGAGGAACCTGTCTGCATCAGGTCTCTTGCATCTTCAAATCACTGACCTGTGGTGGAGGCACAAGCCCTGAATCCTATGAATATTTCTATTCTCCTTTCAACAAAGAGTGTGTGTGTGTGGGGAACTGAGCTCTTTTGGTAATAAAGCTTGGGCACTATGTGCATTGTCTTCATTACACATGAGGGATTTTATACTTACATCTGTAGTTCAGAGATGTCATTTTAGTTCATTATAAAACATTTGTTAATGATAAGAGATATATTTAATTATTTTTTTTTTACTAAAACCTGAGCTTAGTACCTAATATGGATTGTTTGATTGAATATTTATAATTGTCTCATCTATGAAGAAGTACATTTAAAGAACTTTATTCTCTCTTGCAGAAATGGGGCTTGAAGGTCTTTAGTGAACTGGATAACATTATTATCTGAGTATGTGATAGGTCTTGATTGTAAATCTGTCAGGATTCTTCTAGTTTTCAAACTAGACCAGTGGTTCTCAACTAGAAATGTTTTTCCCTTGAATGTTAGACAATGTCTGAAATGATGCTGCTAAACATCTAAAATTCATGGGAAAGAACCCCCAGAATAACATCTGTCACATTACAGTTGACCCCCTTCACCCATTTTGTTCACCCATTCCAGTTCACCCATCCTCTGATAACCAACAAGATTTCCTCTGTGTCTACGAGTTTTTTGTTTGTTTTATAAAATTCCATATACAAGTGCAATCATATAAGTGAAACCATACAGTATTTGTCTTTCTCTGCCTGACTAATTTCATATGGCATAATACTCACGAGGTCCATCCATGTTGTCTCAAATGGCAATGGCTCCTTTTTAATAGCTGAGTAGTATTTCCTTGTGTGAGTGCATATAGTATTCCACTGTGTGTATCTCATATATTCTTTATCCATTAATGTATTGATAGATAAGTAGCTTCCATATCTTGTCTATGGTAAATAAAGTTGCAGTGAACATAGGGATGTATACATCTTTTCAAATACATTTTTATTTTCTTCCGATAAAATCCTTAAATTGGACTATGTGGGTCTACTTACATTTTTCTTTTTTTTTTTTTTTTTGAGTGATATCCATAGTTTTTATAGTGGCTGCACTTATATATGATGAATTCCCCAAAACAGAGTATGAGGGTCTCTTTTCCTCCACATCCTCATCAGTACTTGTGATTTCTTGTCTTTTTGACAGTAGCTATTCTAACACAGGGCTTCTCTGGTGGTTCAGCTGGTAAAGAATCTGCCTGCAATGCCGGGGAGCTGGGTTTGATTCCTGGGTTGGGAAGATCCCTTAGAGAAGGGAAAGGCTACCCAGTCTAGTAACAGTAGGAGTAGCAGTAGTGGTAGATTCTAACACATCTGAGGTGATATCTCATTGTAATTTTGATTTGTATTTCTCTAATAAATAGTGATGTTCAAACATTATTTTCTATCACTGTTTTTTCTTTCTGTATATTCTTTTAGAAAACTATTTAAATCATGTGCCCTTTTTATACAGGCTTACTTAAATCAACCTATAATTACAATAGTCTATTTTATGTTGCTAACAGTCTAAGTTTGAATGTTATCCTAAAACTCTATATTTTCAATTGCTTCCATGTTGTATGTTTTCAATGTCACATTTTACATGTCTTATTTTGTATGTTTTTAAACTAATTGTTTTAGTTGCAGTTATTTCTACTACTTATCTTTTAAATTTCATCCTAGCTTATTGGTAATTAATCCATTACTTTTATTATGTATTTACTTTTGCCATTGAGATCTATACTATCATATGTTTGTTGTCATTGTTGTTGTTAATATTGATCTTTCTTTTCAGCTTAAAGAAGTCCCTTTACCATTTCTTGTTAGGACTGCCTAGTGATGATAAACTCTTTAAGTTTTTACTTATCTCTAAAATTCTTTTGACTTTCCAATTCTGAATAAAAACATTGCTGGATAGAGTATTTTCAGTTTGATCTTTCTTTTTTTTTTTTCTATCTCCTTTTCACTTTTTTGAGTATATCGTGTGACTCCCTTCAGTTCAGTTGAGTTCAGTTGCTCAGTCATGTTCGACTCTTTGTGACCCCATGAATTGCAGCACGCCAGGCTTCCCTGTCCATCACCAACTCTTGGAGTTCACTCAAAATCATGTCCATCGAGTCGGTGATGCCATCCAGCCATCTCATCCTCTGTCGTCCTCTTTTCCTCCTGCCCCCAATCCCTCCCAGCATCAGAGTTTTTTCCAATGAGTCAACACTTCACATGAAGTGGCCAAAATACTGGAGTTTCAGCTTTAGCATCATTCCTTCCAAAGAAATCCCAGGGCTGATCTCCTTTAGAATGGACTGGTTGGATCTCCTTGCAGTCCAAGGCACTCTCAAGAGTTTTCTCCAACACCACAGTTCAAAAGCATCAATTCTTCAGTGCTCAGCTTTCTTCACAGTCCAATTCTCACATCCATACATGACCATTGGAAAAACCATAGTCTTGACTAGATGGAACTTTGTTGGCAAAGTAATGTCTCTGCTTTTGAATATGCTATCTAGGTTGGTCATAACTTTCCTTCCAAGGAGTAAGTGTCTTTTAATTTCATGGCTGCAGTCACCATCTGCAGTGATTTTGGAGCCCCAAAAATAAAGTCTGACACTGTTTCCACTGTTTCCCCATCTCTTTCCCATGAAGTGATGGGACCAGAAGCCATGATCTTAGTCTTCTGAATGTTGAGCTTTAGGCCAACTTTTTCACTCTCCTCTTTCACTTTCATCAAGAGGCTTTTTAGTTCCTGTTCACTTTCTGCCATAAGGGTGGGGCCACCTGCATATCTGAGGTTATTGATATTTCTCCTGGCAATCTTGATTCCAGGTTGTGCTTCTTCCAGCCCAGCGTTTCTCATGATGTACTCTGCATAGAAGTTAAATAAGCAGGGTAACAATATACAGGCTTGATGGACTCTTTTTCCTATTTGGAACCAGTCTGTTGTTCCATGTCCAGTTCTAACTGTTGCTTCCTGACCTGTATATACGTTTCACAAGAGGCAGGTCAGGTGGTCTGGTATTCCCATCTCTTTCAGAATTTTCCACAGTTTATTGTGCTCCACAGAGTTAAAGGCTTTGGCATAGTCAATAAAGCAGAAATAGATGTTTTACTGGAACTCTCTTGCTTTTTCCATGCTCCAGCAAATGTTGGCAATTTGGTCTCTGGTTCCTCTGCCTTTTCTAAAACCAACTTGAACATCAAGAATTTCATGGTTCACATATTGCTGAAGCCTGGCTTGGAAAATTTTGAGCATTACTTTACTAGTGTATGAGATGAGTGCAATTGTGGGGTAGTTTGAGCATTCTTTGTCATTGCCTTTCTTTGGGATTGGAATGAAAACTGACCTTTTTCAGTCCTGTGGCCACTGCTGAGTTTTCCAAATTTGCTGGCATATTGAGTGCAGCACTTTCACAGCATCCTGTTTCAGAATTTGAAGTAGCTCAACTGGAATTCCATCACCTCAACTAGCTTTGTTCATAGTGATGTTTTCTAAGGCTCATTTGATTTCACATTCCACGATGTCTGGCTCTAGGTGAGTGATCACAGCATCGTGATTATATTGGTCGTGACTCCCATATGGCCTTTAAAATTTTTTTATAGAAATCTGTTAATACTCTAGGAGTGCCCTCATATGTAGTAAGTTGTTTTTCCCTTGGTGCTTTTAAAATTCTAGTTCTTAAACACTGATATTAAATGTCACTTAAAAAAATTCTATGCTAAGTTTTGTTGTTTTAATCATAATGTGTCTAGCTCTTGACCTGTTTGAGTTTTTGTTTCACAGTCTCTCAGCATCTCTAGGTTAGAATAATTTTTGGCAATTATTCCTTTAAATAAGTTTTCTGTCCCTTTCTCTCTCTCTCTTTTCTTGTTCTGGGATCCCTGTAATGCAAATGTCATTCCAACTGATGTTGCTCCAGGTATGTCCTAAACTGTATTCATTTTACTTTTTCTCTTCCTTTTTAGCTGCTCTGTTTGGCTGAGTTCCACTACCCTGTCTTCTGAGTTGCTGATCTGTTCTTATACATCATCTGGTCTCTGTTAAATCTCTCTAGTGTATTTTTTAGTTCAGTTATTGTGTCCTTCAGTTCTGTGACTTCTATTTGGTCCCAGTGTTGGAGGTGGTTTCAAGCAAGCCTTATCAGTGTGCCAAAGGAAGGGACCACTGTAAATACATGGTTTCATACTAGTTGGAATATAGATTGTCAGGCAGCAGTTATTTAAGTATTACAATTATTTACAGTTCTGTGGGCACATGATGGAAACCCCTGCTGGCCTACTGATGAAGCACAGTAGGTGTCCTCTTGACTAGTTGCAAAAATTGGAGATCCAGATGAGTGTATAAGCTCCTTTTGGGGGGTAACTGTGAGATACATTGCAGGCCAAAGAAGAGCTAGTGAGATGCCATCCCCCAGCTTTGTCACCCATGAGCTCCTCTGAGAAATGTCTATTAAGTTCTTTGGCCCATTTTTTGTTTGGGTCGTTTTTTTTCTGGAATTGGCTTAGGTTTTTTGTAGCCTTTAGATACAAAACATAAAACTCAGGCTAAAGCTCCAGCACAAGGTGAATAGGCCTTTTTCAAGGAAGACTTGGAAAAGTGTTTCAAACTTTGTATGTTGTGCCTTGTGGGTGGCAGCCTGCTCAGAACTGTTTCTCTGACTATTTCAGTCCTGTGGCCCTCCAAACAGTAGTTGCCTGGCCACCAGTGCTGGGTGCTTGAGGGGTATCTCCTGTGTGAATTGTGTTTGCCTGATGGACACAATGGTCTGTAGGGGAGTCCAGGGTCTGGTGTGAGTGAACTGGCCATATAGGGGAGGGTTAGGAACATAGGGCAAGCTCACATGAATCAGGGCCATGGATGAGTGCATAGTAGTAGTAGTGTTAGTCATTCAATCATGTTCAACTCTTTATGCACCCATAGACTGTAGCCTGCCAGGCTCCTCTGTCCATGGGATGCTCCAAGCAAGAAATACTGAAGTGGGTTGCCATTCCCTTCTCCAGGGTATCTTCCCCACCCAGGGATCAAACATAGGTCTCCTGCATTGCAGGCAAATTCTTTACCATCTGAGCCACCAGGAAAGCCTGGATGAACACATGAGTGAGTGAAAGTTGCTCAATCATGTCCGACTCTTTGCAACCCCATGGACTGTACAGACCAAGGAATTCTCCAGGCCAGAATACTGGAGTGGGTGGCCTTTCTCTTCTCCAGGGAATCTTTCCAACCCAGGGATCGAACTCAGGTCCCCCACATTGCAGGAAGATTCTTTACCAGATGAGCCACAAAGGAAGCCCAAGAATACTGGAGTGGATAGCCTATCCCTTCTCCAGGGAATCTTCCTGACCCAGGAGAGGGGCAAATTCTCTGGTGTCAGTTAGGCTGCCAGGGATTCTAGATCAGGGCAAGAGTTTAGCTGCATCAGAGCCTAGAAAGGCCAAAAGTACAGGAGAAACATTCTGGCTTCATTTGGGCAGGTTAAGCCCACTGGCTGCATTGGGAATGTGAGTAGCCTTGGTGAGTAATCCTTATAAGGGTACAGGGTCATGGGAGAGCCCATAGTTGAGGAAAGCCCACTGGACATAGCAAGGTCATGGAATAGTGTGGGTGTGGGGCAAACCCTCCACTTCCATGTGCCAAGGAGAATACAAGTTCCCAGAAAGCTTGTTGGCCTCAAGAGGGGAAGGGAACACATGGTTGTTGGGCCTTCTTGTGGACACTTGGAAGATTGAGCTCATGTAATAGTGGCACATACTAATGACAGCACTAACCAGGTGGATTCAGAGCAAAAAGTGACCACTTCCAATGTCTCTGTTCTCAGGGAAAATATCAATAAGCCCCTGTACCCTAAGCAGAAGCCTTAATTAACTAATGAATCTTCTTTATATATGTTCTAGGTATTTTTTAAAACTGCTATTCTTATGCTGCTCCTGAGGTGAGTGAATCTGCACATGAGCTGTGTAAGAACAGACTTTCCCTTCCATACTGACTTTGGGGTCTCCTGTAAAGAAGCACCACTGATTTCAAATGCCATGCTTTTTGGTGACTTGAGACCTTTGGGTATAGGTCCAAAGAATGGGCATGATTGATGTCAGGTATAAACCCATTGTCCATCAAGGAAAATATCTGTAAGCATGAGATCCTGCCCACCTGTTGGTCACCAATGGCAGGGGTGGGGTTTTTGAAGAGACCACTTTTCTGCTTCTCCCACCATCTTGATGAGGCCTTATTAGTTTTGTTATGGAGAAGATGTTTACATAGTTTTCAGGTTTACTTCAGAAAAAAATTGATCCATACATAATTGGAGATTTGAAGCATCTGTGGTTTGAGGTGAGTGAGTGTAGGATCTTCCTATTCTGCCACCTTGAACCACAACCCCAGAATTTGACATTAGTCCCTGAGAGCAATTGAACTTCTGACATCTAGAACTGTAAAAGCATATATTTGTTTTTTTTAGGAAACTGAAGTTGGATTTTTTTAATATAATAGCAATAGGAAACTGTTACAGACATTTATTCTATATAATGTAGCTGCAATGTATGCATGCTCATTTGTGTCTGACTCTGTGACCCATGGACTGTAGCCTGCCAGGTTCCTCTGTCCATGGAATTCTCCAGGCAAGAATGCTGGAGTGGATTGCCATTTCCTCCTCCAGAGTATCTTCCCAACCCAGGGATCAAACTCAAGTCTCTTGTACCTCCTACATTGACAGGCAGATTCTTTTCCACTAGGGCCACTTGGGAAGACTCTAAATTTTTTTAAAATTTATTTTAATTGGAGGCTAATTACTTTACAATATTTTGGTGGTTTTTGCCATACATTCACATGAACCAGCCATGGGTGTACATGTGTTCCCCATTGACTTTCCATTCATTACTTGGCCTACTGTGAGTAATAAGAGCATTTTATGATAAAAACTCATACCAAGGAGAAACCAATTTTTAATCAATATGAAGATATTCTATCCTATTAGTGAATTCCTCATTGCATAAATGTAAATGTGTCTATGATGACACATGAACTTAAGATAGGAAAAGTAATCCATTATGAAAATGGAGTCACCCATTTTATTTTAAATTTTTTGGCTATATATCAATGCTAATTTAAATATTCATTACTTTCATTTCTGTTGTCTCCACTTTCAAGCTTCTTTTCAACATAAAAGATGAAATCATAATTGTGTTTTTGTGTTTATATGTATTTGTATGATTGTGCTTATTTTAAAGAAAGATGTATGCAAACACATTGTCACATTACCTTTGAAATATTTTCTTTGCATAAAAATGAATTTCCATATGTTTCATTTATTTCTCAGGGCATCCATATGAAGTTATATTTAATATTCCAAATTGAATTTATAAATAAGAAATTGAGTCTCAGGACGCTTAAAATTTTCACAATTAAATAAGAAAGCATTTAAAGCTATGTGCACTGTTGAATTACACATAAATGGAAATATGCAATGTGTTCTCTTATTTTTTGTCTAAGTCCTTTAATTAACCAAGTTGTACACTTTAAATATACATTTTATTGTGTGTAATTATACTCTGATAATTTAATTAAATGGAAAAAACTCTAGTGGTGCATGGCTAGGGGCTGAGTCTAGAACATAGGCAGTAGTTTCTCCCTTAACAGGGAGGAAGAAATATCTTCTAAATGGGAAGAAAGCCAAGCCTCATTTAGGGATGTAGAAACAGTTATTAAATTTAAGTAATTCACATGATAAACTCATTTTTTTTTTTTTTTTTTTTGCAAATAGAAGTTTATCCTAGATACAGGAACACAGAAAGCTCATCATACATTGATTGAAGACAGAAAAGCACCACAGACTTACTAACATCATGGATGAGGCTTAGAAATGCAATGTAGAGACTGACATCTGACTACACCTTTATAAGGAGCACAAATAAGTTAGTACAACTCCCTAGCAAATAAATTCATCTAACAGTAAAGGTAATAAGGTATCCAATTTGATATAAAATAGCTTATTATGAAGGATTATTAACTGATAAAATAATTCAAATAAACAGAGCTAAGGGCAATTTATAATAACTTGAAGCTTTTAATTTTTGGCATATGTTCTGACATTTGATGAGAACATCCATGGTCATTCTGTTATTCAATTTATTTCAGACAACGGTAGTAACAAATGACTACCTTGAGGTTACCTTCTAGGTAACAAGGAGAGGGGGAGAGATATGCATGTTTGTGCAGAAACACTGATGGCACTGAATCACAGGACTGAGAAAGATATCAAGCTGTCTTGCAAATCATCCTCTGATCATGAAGAATGAAGAGACTCCTGAGCATGAAGAAGATGGGGAATGGATGAACTGATATTGTTCATCCACCATCACTTTTGTATTTATGACAAATCTCTGGAAATGGGAGATTTTTGTAGAACAATAGATATTATATTTGTAGGTAGCATTAACAGTTCAAGCAGAATCAGGAAGATAATTCAGTAATAAAACATAAAATACAGAAACCAATCCTTCATCTCAATAAATGTGTCTCCTCACCTATGGTCATCAATGTTTCATGCTTTAATAGATAGATGTAGAGCATGATAAGGAGAAGGCAATGGCACCCCACTCCAGTACTCTTGCCTGGAAAATCCCATGGGTGGAGGAGCCTGGTAGGTTGTCCATGGGGTCGCTAGGAGTCGGACACAACTGAGTGACTTCATTTTCACTTTTCACTTTCATGCGTTGGAGAAGGAGATGGCAACCCACTCCAGTGTTCTTGCCTGGAGAATCCCGGGGATGGGAGAGCCTGGTGGGCTGCTGTCTCTGGGGTGGCACAGAGTCGGACACGACTAAAGTGAATTAGTAGTAGCAGAGCATGATAAAGAAATATTAGGCATATTAACAAAATACTTGGTTTGACATTTTAGTTCCTCATTTTTATGGTTTTCTCTGACACTAAGATTTTATTGAGAGTAGTCTCAGTAGGGAGGTCCTAGACCCCCAAGCTGCAAGAGGAAATAAACTGCAAGTGGAAGTTTTTTTTTTTTTTTTTCTCTCTTCTAATCCTGTGTTGCCATGGAGACACCTGTTTCCACCAGAACTTAACTTTATCTCAAACCTTGAGCTGATCAATGTGCTTTTCTCATGGAAATGTATTTCTTAAGCTACGTTAATAAACTAAGTATTTGCTTGGAAATCTGCCTTTCTTCAAGATTCACTTGAATTGTTTCATTGATATGAACAAAATAAAATAAAAATTCTGGGTGAGCCCAGGATGACTCACCTTGTGTGAATGCTATCTCAAAATGCATGTTTTAAATGAGGGGCCTGGTGCAACTCTCCCAGTTTTGAGGCTTTCCTTTCTCTAGATAGTAGCTTGCTTATAGGTATATAACTCCTTGCTAAAAACTAGCAACGGTGCATTTTCTGTCCCCTTCTGATGTCTATGTCAGAAACTTTCTATATTTCTTTTATACCTTAATAAAACTTTATTATAGGAAACAAAACAAAACAAAAAAAAACTCTGAGTAATTAATTCTTGTCTCTGGCCCCAGACTGAATTCATCTCCTCTGGAGGCCATGGATCCTGGCATTGTTCATGTCTGGTAGCAGCAACCTTTCATTATTAGGTCAATTTAATCCCACTTATCTTTCCATGTAGTCACAACTGGGAGATAAATATTTGATAATTTTTACAGTGACTATGTTGGTATAGTCAAAGCTATGGTTTTTCCAGTAGTTGTGTACAGATGTGAGTTGGACCATAAAAAAGGCTGGATGCCGAAGGATTGATGCTTTGAACTATGGTGCTGGAGAAGACTCTTGAGAGTTCCTTGGACAGCAAGAAGATCAAACCAGTCAACCCTAAAGGAAATCAACCCTGAATATTCTTTGGAAGGACTTGTGCTGAAGTTAAAGCTCCAATACTTTGGCCACCTGCTGTGAAGAGCCGACTCACTGGAAAAGACCTTGATACTGGCCAGAGGAGAAGGGGGTGACAGAGGATGAAATAGTTAGATAGCATCACTGACTAAATGGACATGAGTTTGAGCAAACTCCAGAAGATAGTGAAGGACAGGTAAGCCTAGCATGCTGCAGTCCACGAGGTCGCAGAGTTGGACACGACTTAGCAATTTAACAACAGCAACAACATTTTAGACATAACATAAAACCCAGAAAGCATTTATAAGTGACAGTAGCATATTTGCAATATAAGTGCATTGCCATTAACTTTTTTTTGATTGTAATAAAAGTGCTTAAAATTAAGTTTTTGATTTTTGAGTCATTCATTTCAAAGGCAATCATGTCAAATAAGCATATTGCTAGCTGCAGTATGACACAGCTACTAGATAAGCTCCCAGGACTTATCTAATAATGTTCAAAAGAAATAAATATTTGGGAATACATTTTATCAAGGAGTTGAAAGACATATACACTAAAAACTGTTAGAGACTGATGAGGTAAATTGAAGAAGACAAATAAATGAAAAGATTATCAAGTGTCCACGATTTAGAAGACTTAATATTATTAAAATACTCATACTACCTGAAGCATTCCACAGATCCATTGCAATCCCTATGAAAATTAAAGGTATTATTCACAATAAAGCTCAATAAAGTGAGTTACATAAATTGTGGAGAGGAGTTGAATTCATACAAATGGAAATTACAGGAAAGAGAGAAAAGGAGGAAGTTCTCCTACAATCTGATAAAAAATATCAATTTCTGGCTCCCTTTATTTCAGTTTTGAAATCACAGTGCTACTTCAGCCCCCAAACAGTTGGACCTTTTGTAGCTGCCATTTCAATGATTCTTTCCAGAGCTCTCTTTATATCTTTGTTCCTCAGACTATAGATGAAGGGGTTCAGCATGGGTGTTACTACAGTGTACATCACTGAGGCTGTTGCACTTGAGTGTGAGCTTTGGGTAGCAGCAGAGCTAAGGTACACTCATAGGCTTGTACAATAAAATAAGAAGGCCACTGAAAGATGAGATGCACAGGTGGAAAATGCTTTATACTTCCCTTGAGCTGATTATATTCCTCTTATGGAGGAAACCATCTTAGAGTATGAATAAAGAATTCCAGTGAGGGTTATAAAACCAAACATCCCAGCTGCAAAATAAAACAACATGTCATTAAAAAATGTGTCAGAACAGGCAAGTCAGACCATCTGATTAATTTCACAGAAAAAGTGGGGAATTTCCAAGTCTGTACAGAAGGACAGCTGCAATACCATTAAGCTTTGTATCAAGGAATTCAGAGCACTCATCACCCAGGACACCAGCATGAGCAGCCCACAGAGCCAGGAGTTCATGATGACCGTGTAGTGCAGGGGATGGCAGATGGCCACGAAGTGGTCATAGGCCATCACAGTCAGGAGGAAGTCATCCAAACATACAAAGAGTATGAAAAAATACATCTGGATAATGCAGCCTTCATAGGTTATGGCTTTATTCTGTGCCTGTATGTTCCACAGCATCTTCGGGATGGTAGTAGAGGTGAAGCAGATGTCTACAAAGGACAGGTTGGAGAGGAAGAAGTACATGGGGGTGTGGAGGTGGGGGTCTGAGCTGACAGCCAGGATGATGAGCAGGTTTCCAAACACAGTGATCAGGTACATGCAGAGGAAAAGCCCAAATATGAGGGGCTGTATTTCTGGTTCCTCTGAAAATCCCAGAAGTAAAAATTCTGAAATTCTTGTTTTATTTCTTGATTTCATATGCTGACTGTGACTCTGAGGAGAGAAGCAAATAATATGATTAATATTCACATGAACTTACATTAGTCACATATATTAAATGCTACCGCATATACTTTGCAGTCAATACATTAATTTTGATATTCATTGTATGGATCTGGCTTTCTTCTTTATAATTAAATTTATTTATTTTTGATTGAATGATAATTGCTTTACAATATTGTGTTGATTTCTGCTAAACATCACCATGGTATACCTATGTGCTCTCCCTCTTGAACCTCTCTCCCATCTCCCTCCCCATCCCATGACTCTAGGTTGTTACACAATCCTGGTTTGGGATATTCTGTGTCACTTATGATATGGAATTTCTGTCCCAATCAGCTTTTTCTCTAACGGAACAAGAATTTTAAACTTTTAATGAGAAATTCTTCATGAATGTAAGGAATGTACAGCGAAGTCTGGCCACATTTTTGGCACTAACTAGATGATGAATAATGGATGCTGAAGCACAAAAATCCCTGCAATTCATTGATAGAGAAAAAGTATATAAGGAAACAATATAATTCTATATAACTTCAAATGGGGACGAATGCTATGACAAAATGGAAAACAAATCTAAACGTGAGAGGGAATAGTGTGTTCTATTTTTCATGAGTGTTGTGGCAAGACTGGCAAACAAGTTGACATTTGAACAGTGACTTCAAGTAAGACTAGGGCAGATGCACAAGGTTGTGTGTGGAAGTGTATGCCCGCAGCAGAATGGCCAGCACACTTACAAATACAAATCAGAAATGAAAGAAGTGTTGTTACAACTGATACCAGAGAAATACAAAGGATCATGAAAGACTACTGTGAACAATTATAGGTAACAAATTAGAAATTTAGAGATTTCCACTCCAAAGCAGCAGAATACACTTTCTTCTCAAGTACACATGAAATATTCTCCAAGATAGATGACATCTATCAAGCTGTGGAAAATTTAAGAAAATTAAACTTGTATCAAGCACTTTTTCCAACCACAACCCTATGAGATCAGATATCAATCAGAGGAAAAAGAACTGTAAGAAAAATGCATGGCACCTAAACAACATGCTACTGAATAACCTAGAGATCCCTGAAGAAATCAAGGAGGAAAAAAAAAAAAAAAAAAAAAATACATAGATTCAAATGCCAACAAAAACACAATGACCCAAAACCTATAAGATGCAGCAAAAGCAGTTCTAAGAGGGAAGTTTATAGTAATTCAATCACACCTCAAGAAACAAGAAAATTTTTAAATCAACAATCTAAACTTACACCTAAAGCAACTAGAGAATGAAGAACAAACAAAATCCTTAGGTAGAAGGAATGAAACCATAAAGATCAGAGCAGAAAATACAAAATAGAATTGATGCAAGCAATAGCAAAAATCAATAAAACGAAAAGTTAGTTCTTTGAGACGATAAATAAAATTGATAAACCTTTTACCAGACTCAAGAAAAAAAGGGAGAGGGCTCAAAAAATAATATTAAAAATGAAAAAAGAGAAATTACAACTGATACTGCTGAAATACAAAGGATCATAAAAGCAGATTTTTCTTAATGATATAAAATGCAAAACTTTTGAATTAGGAAATCTGGACTTGAATTTCAAATCTACCACACCTTAGTTTTTTAAACCTGGAGACCAAACCTAACCTTTCAAAATGTTAATATCATCATTCAAATAGTGGGGAGAATAGTATCAATCATCCTAAGGTAGTTGACAGATTTAATATTTCCTGTTGGTAAATGAATGGCTAACATTTAGGCTAAAATGAGTTGGATTTTTTCCTACTCCTCCAATGTCTGTTTCTTCCCTTCTTGGTCCTCAATTTCACAGTTTTTTTTTTTTTTTTCTATTTATTGTTGTCTCTTTCATTTGTCACTGACTGACACCCCTCTAGCCCTATATTCACTTTGATCCAGATAAATTTTCTATATTGCAAAGCTTATCCTCAAACTGCCTCTCCCCTTTGTGACATTTCAATGGAGAATGAAGACAAAGTCCCTTAGCCTCAAACATGAAGCCTGAACCTCTGAGACCTGTCTGCCAGCTTCACCTTCACACTGTCCTGCCTTCATTCACATGGATCTCACGGACACTGAACCTGACTGACTGCTTCACCTGACCCTGCAGCTTTGATGCTCAGTGCTTTACACACCTGTTTCTCTCTTCTTAGAGTTTCACCACAGGTCTATTTGGAAATTTTCACCTCCTTTTCATAATCAAATCTTCATCTACACTTTATGACTGCCAAGACTTATCTATTTTATGAAGCTTTATTTTCCTCTTAATATTTTTTCATAAAAAAGACACTTTGTGCACTTAATTTTGATAGAAGCGTTATCATTTTGAAAATTTTATGTATGTCCATGTTTTTAATCCATCACCAGACTGTGAGTGCCCAGAGGCACATAGCAATGCTATACTTACTCACCATTCTTCCATATCAGATTCAGTTTGCTTGGAAAGGTAACTGAAGAAATACATACATTGCAAGAAAATACATATATTTTCAGAAATACATATATTGCAAGAAAATACATATATTTTCAGAAAAATTGGCAATGATGAAAGAAAGCACAGAACTGTGCCCCTCTGTATCCATGGAGCATTTGCTTACTGCATATACCAATATCTGAGGATGAGCAAGTCTCATATAAAATGGTGTGGTGCTGGAGAAGACTCTTGAGAGTGCCTTGGACTGCAAGGAGATCCAACCAGTCCATTCTGAAGGAGATCAGCCCTGGGATTTCTTTGGAAGGAATGATGCTAAAGCTGAAACTCCAGTATTTTGGCCACCTCATGCGAAGAGTTGACTCACTGGAAAAGACTCTGATGCTGGGAGGGATTGGGGGCAGGAGAAGGGGATGACAGAGGATGAGATGGCTGGATGGCATGACTGACTCGATGGATGTGAGTCTGAGTGACCTCTGAGAGTTGATGATGGACAGGGAGGCCTGGCGTGCTGTAGTTCATGGGGTCGCAAAGAGTCAGACACGACTGAGTGACTGATCTGATCTGAGTATAGTCTTGCACATAGCCTACATATATCCTCAGTGTACTGTATTTTATTTTATTTTTTTAAAATTCATTTTACATTTTTATTTATTTATTTATTTTTTTTGCTTTACAATATTGTATTGGTTCTGCCATATATCAACATGAATCCGCCACGGGCAAGTGTACTGTATTTTAAATCATCTCTGCTGCTGCTGCTGCAGCTAAGTCACTTCAGTCGTGTCCAACTCTGTGCGACCCCATAGACGGCAGCTCACCAGGCTCCCCCGTTCCTGGGATTCTCCAGGCAAGAACACTGGAGTGGGTTGCCATTTCCTTCTCCAATGCAGGAAAGTGAAAAGTGAAAGTCAAGTCGTTCAGTCATGTCCGACCCTCAGCGACCCCATGGACTGCAGCCTACAAGGCTCCTCTGTCCCTGGGATTTTCCAGGCAAGAGTACTGGAGTGGGGTGCCACTGCCTTCTCTGAAATCATCTCTAGATTGCTTATAATACCTAATAAAAGAGAAATGTCCTGTAAATAGTTGCTGGTGCATAAGATCAGATCAGATCAGATCAGTTGCTCAGTCATGTCCGACTCTTTGCAACCCCATGAATCGCAGCACTCCAGGCCTCCCTGTCCATCACCAACTCCCGGAGGTCACTCAGACTCACATCCATCGAGTCAGTGATGCCATCCAGCCATCTCATCCTCTGTCGTCCCCTTCTCCTCCTGCCTCCAATCCCTCCCTGCCGGAGTCCAGCCCCAGTGAATCCAGGGAATTCGAAGGGGAGATGGAGTCGGCGGGGGTGAGAGATAATAGGCGGGCGGCACCCCACCGCGCGGAGTCCGGTGGAGGAGCCTGGTGGGCTTCAGGTGGGGCGTTAATTAAGGATATAATGGGTAATAAAAATGAGGATAGCTCAGCGAGAATAATTAGTAGAGAAAAAGAGGCTGAATAAAATTCCAAAGCAAGGAATTTGCATTACCTACGTAGGGCCGCCACAGGTGTCTTCCTGTTCTCCCGAGGGAGAGGAGACACTAAGGCCTCTCAGGTCCGATCTTAAAAGCCCAGGCAAAATTAGTAGGCTTGACAAGCTTCCCTGCCCCAGAAGATAAATTCAGCCAGAAGGAGAGAGAAAGAACAACACAGAGACACCAAAATTCGGTGATCCAAAAAAGGGGTGACTTTAATTTCCAAAGTAGTTTTATACCTTAAGTTATGCATAGTGGATAATGGGGGAAGGGGTGGAGTCATGCAAGGACAGCAGTCCCTGAGTCAGGCTTTCAAACTTTATCACATGCAAGAGTTTAGGTGAATTACATCATCTTCTGGCCCCAAGGCCCATTAACATTTTAAGGAACTTAAAGGTGATTATTCTAAAGTCAGGCACCACCCTCCAAAAGCATTGGCATATCTATAGGGCAAGGTTGTGGTGGGTTGTAACAAAGATTAACTCAGGGGTCCCAGGTGACAAACATTAAGGCTAACTACTTACATTTCTATAAACCAATTATACCAATCAATACACTGCCAAGGACACAATAGGTAAGGGATATGGAGACTTATCAGCAAACATTGGCCCAACAAGTGAAAAACCCTTCACCAATACAATTTCTAATCAATCTTTTAAATGCTCAAAGGAATCTGTGTTTAGACAGTTTAGAACATCTTATGCCTCTCACAGTTGGCAGGATCTGAGCAATCACATGTGGCCGGAAAAACCTATTCAGGCAGGCTAGAGGAATTTCAAAAGGAGTTTGTAGGCTGAAACACTGTCACACTCAGGAATTATTAACTGGAGCTGTAAGTTAGCTCTTTTCTCAGAGAAAGGTAGTCGGGAACAGCCCCCCTGTAAAGTCAGAGGTGAGAACACAAAGCAGAAAGTAGGCAGACTCTGGCCTTTTTGGGGTAGATGCTCGAGAACCTCCAAGGAGCTCCTGAGACTCAAATCTTGCCCTTGCATTTTGAGCCTCTTTCCTCATGACCAATGTCACGTGCGGAGCGCTAATCCAGAAAACCAGCTCCCAACACCTCCCAGCATCAGAGTCTTCTCCAATGAGTCAACTCTTTGCATTAGGTGGCCAAAGTACTGGAGTTTCAGCTTTAGCATCATTCCTTCCAAAGAAATCCCAGGGCTAATCTCCTTCAGAATGGACTGGTTGTGCATAGCATATTCAAATTTTCCTTTCGGGAACTTGCTGAAATTTTCTGGATAGTTTTGATTTGCAAATGGGCAAACCAACAGATGTGGAAGCTGCAGATATAGAGGGTCAATTGTACCAATGCAAGTAAGGAGGATATGTCAGAGAAATGTCCATATTCTGAGATTGGGACCCATTAGGGTTTCAGACTATGATATTAAGAATTAAACAAAGTAGTACCAATAAGTTACAAAAGAGAAACTCAGAGACCATCACAAATACATAGGGTAACGTGCAAAGTTGTTGTATAGTTCTCTTCGTTCAGTCAAGCAAGTGTGTGCATATGCTTGTATTTCTTTGTTTCTATGTGCAAGCATGCTGGACCATAAAATAAAGGCATAGATTTTATATATAGTCTAAATCTCAAGAATGTACCTCAGTAAAGTCAAGACTAGTTTAAAAAGGGAAATCCTGATAATGTGAGGTAAACAACATGAATGGGGAGCCCAATAGAAGAGTAAGGTTGCAGAAAGAATAAACAGCAGTGTGGATTCTGAAGTGACCTCAGAATCTAGGGACCACACTGACTGAACCTTTATTGCTCCATTTGCCTCACAGTGATATCTACCTTATCCTCCTGATCATATCCATGTGATATCTACTTTATCCTCCTGATCATATCCATTCCTGTACATATCCATGCTCATTTGAACACAAATATTTAATATAGTGCAATAGTGGGTGTGCTGGTCCTTACCTCATTTTTCTTTGCAATATTATTTTCTGCTATTATTGAGTTTTGGTTTTTGATCTCTTTTTTGGCACATTCATTGAGTATACTCTAGACATATATTTCTTTGCTTGAGTAACTAATTAATGTATCTATTTTGGTTGTTACATAATATTTTACAATGTGACTGTGCTACTTACAATTTTGACTGTCTTTCATATTCTTTATCATTAAATTGCTACTAGGTCAATGATAGAAAAAAATATGTTGAGACTGTAAAATTTAAATTATGGTTCCTATAAAAGGCAATTCCCACCACCCTCCTTGTTTAGCATGCAGAGTCCTCCCAGGTCATATTCCATAAAGTCCTACCAAGTTATACTCCATGAAGTCCTCCAGGCTGTGAAAATTCGTATATTTAAATGATTTATTTATGATTCATGCATTTATTTTATTGCATTGGGCCTTTCCATTACGGTTTACAATCCAGAAAAGAGACCCCATAGTTTCTTCATTTTAGTGGTTCAAAATGTATGCATTTGTATAGAAAAAAGTATGGAAAATAAAATTCATAAAATAAAAAAATAAGGAAAATAAAAGCAAGTCTAGTGGATTAAAATAATTGTATTTAATGACATTTAATAAAAAATTATTACTGATTTCTAAAATAATACCTTGAAGAGTAAAATTTTAATCACATCAACATAATTCTTTCATTAAAGAGTAAAATGGCAAAGATTTAAGAATGAAAATTATAAAAATATACTTCTTGAAAAGCTGAAGGAACAGTATTTAATTTTTTTTTTAAAGACCTTATTGTATATGGACATTTACCATATGGCTAGATTATATTTTAGTTTAGTAGAAAAAAGTTGGGTTGTTAAATAAAACCTTGAGTAAATGTCTATCTATCTGGAAGAATATGAAATTGGTCCCCTATCTCAGGCATCAGCAAAAAAAAAAAAAAAAAAAAAATGAAGAGGCATATTCCCTCCAAAATTCCACTGAGCAAGAATTATCAGTAGAGATCATTTAGAATGCTGAAAGTAATAGAAAAATGGGCAAGTAATATACAGGCACACAGTACTAATAAGCAAACAATAATGATATCCAATATATGTAAATTTTGCTGAAACTGTGCAGTAGTTTAAGAAAAGAAGAAATGTCTTACACTCATCAGCCTGGTACAAAGGATTGTCATGGTGATTGAGGTTGGAGCTTTTCAACTGGTAGCAAAAGCAGTACTCTTGTTCTACTGGCAGAAACACAAAGGATTACAAGATTGAAAAACAACCTGAAGACAGCAATAAATATTACAAATACAAACATTCTTATCCCAGGGATTCTCAGTCTCAGCACTGAATTTTCTAGGCCAGATCATTCTCTTTTATGTGCTCTGTCCTGTGCATTGAAGGACGTTTACAGTATCCAGGGTGTCCACCCACCTCTCTCTAGCATGACAAAAACTTCCCTGGAAATTGCTCAGTGTGTCCCCTGAGCAGGGTGGAGGGATTGTCTTTTATCAGATCAGATCAGATCAGTCGTTCAGTCATGTCTGACTCTTTGCGACCCCATGAACTGCAGCACGCCAGGCTTCCCTGTCCATCACCAGCTCTCAGAAGTCACTCAGACTCACATCCATCGAGTCAGTCATGCCATCCAGCCATCTCATCCTCTGTCGTCCCCTTCTCCTCCTGCCCCCCATCCCTCCCAGCATCAGAGTCTTCTCCAATGAGTCAACTCTTCGCATGAGGTGGCCAAAATACTGGAATTTCAGCTTTAGCATCATTCCTTCCAAAGAAATCCCAGGGCTGATCTCCTTCAGAATGGACTGGTTGGATCTCCTTGCAGTCCAAGGCACTCTCAAGAGTCTTCTACAACACCACAGTTCAAAAGCATCAATTCTTCGGCGCTCAGCCTTCTTCACAGTCCAGCTCTCACATCCATACATGACCACAGGAAAGACCATAGCCTTGACTAGGCGAACGATTGTTGGCAAAGTGATGTCTCTGCTTTTGAATATGCTATCTAGGTTGGTCATAGCTTTCTTTCCAAGGAGCAAGCGTCTTTTAATTTCATGGCTGCAGTCACCAACTGCAGTGATTTTGGAGCCCAGAAAAAGAAAGTCTGACACTGTTTCCACTGTTTCTCCATCTATTTCCCATGTAGTGATGGGACCAGATGCCATGATCTTCGTTTTCTGAATGCTGAGCTTTAAGCCAACCTTTTCGGTCTCCACTTTCACTTTCATCAAGAGGCTTTTTAGTTCCTCTTCACTTTCTGCCATAAGAGTGGTATCATCTGCATATCTGAGGTTATTGATATTTCTCCCGGCAATCTTGATTCCAGGTTGTGTTTCTTCCAGTCCAGCATTTCTCATGATGTACTCTGCATATAAGTTCAATAAACATGGTGACAATATACAGCCTTGACATACTCCTTTTCCTGTTTGGAACCAGTCTGTTGTTCCATGACCAGTTCTAACTGTTGCTTCCTGACCTGCATACAGATTTCTCAAGAGGCAGATCAGGTGGTCTGGTATTCCCATTTCTTTCAGAATTTTCCACAGTTTATTGTGATCTACACAGTCAAAAGAAACAGAAGTTGGAATCAAGATTGCTGGGAGAAATATCAATAACCTCAGATATGCAGATGACACCACTCTTATGGCAGAAAGTGAAGAGGGGCTAAAAAGCCTCTTGATGAAAGTGAAAGTGGAGAGTGAAAAGGTTGGCTTAAAGCTCAACATTCAGAAAACGAAGATCATGGCATCTGGTCCCATCACTACATGGGAAATAGATGGAGAAACAGTGGAAACAGTGTCAGACTTTATTTTTCTGGGCTCCAAAATCACTGCAGATGGTGACTGCAGCCATGAAATTAAAAGACGCTTACTCCTTTGAAGGAAAGTTATGACCAACCTAGATAGCATATTCAAAATCAGAGACATTACTTTACCAACAAAGGTTCGTCTAGTCAAGGCTATGGTCTTTCCTGTGGTCATGTATGGACGTGAGAGCTGGACTGATGAAGACTGAGAGCTGAAGAATTGATGCTTTTGAACTGTGGTGTTGGAGAAGACTCTTGAGAGTCCCTTGGACTGCAAGAAGATCAAACCAGTCCATTCTGAAGGAGATCAATCCTGAAATTTCTTTGGAAGGAATGATGCTAAAACTGAAACTCCAGTATTTTGGCCACCTCATGCGAAGAGTTGACTCATTGGAGAAGACTCTGATGCTGGGAGGGATGGGGGGCAGGAGGAGAAGGGGACAACAGAGGATGAGATGGCTGGATGGCATCACTGACTTGATGGGTTTGAGTCTGGAGTGACCTCCGGGAGCTGGTGATGGACAGGGAGGCCTGGCGTGCTGCGGTTCTTGGGGTCGCAGAGAGTCGGACACGACTGAGCGACTGATCTGATCTGATCTGATATGACACAGTCAAAGGCTTTGGCATAGTCAATAAAGCAGAAATAGATGTGTTTCTGGAACTCTCTTGCTTTTTCCATGATCCAGCGGATGCTGGCAATTTGATCTCTGGTTCCTCTGCCTTTTCTAAAACCAGCTTGAGCATCAGGAAGTTTACGGTTCACATATTGCTGAAGCCTGGCTTGGAGAATTTTGAGCATTACTTTGCTAGAGTGTGAGATGAGTGCAATTGTGTGGTAGTTTGAGCACTCTTTGGCATTGCCTTTCTTTGGGATTGGGATGAAAACTGACCTTTTCCAATCTTGTGGCCACTGCTGAGTTTTCCAAATTTGCTGGCATATTGAGTGCAGCACTTTCACAGCATCATCTTTCAGGATTTGGAATAGCTCCACTGTAATTCCATCACCTCCACTAGCTTTGTTCCTAGTGATGCTTTCTAAGGCCCACTTGACTTCACATTCCAAGATGTGTCTTTTATAGGAACCATGATTCAAATTTAACAATCTCAAACATATTTTTTCTAGCATTGACATAATAGCAATTTAATGGTAAAGAATATGAAAGACATCAGAAGTATCACAGTCACATTGTGAAATATTATGTAACAACCAAAATAGATGCATTAATTAATTAATCAAGCAAAGAGATACAGCTTTCTGCTTTTCTCTGGGCTGAGTTGAATTGGATTCCTTTGTCTTTGACCTTCTCATGCACTGTAACTTGGGTTGTTGGACTCACCTGGATGTTAACTCTGAGAGGTCATTCTCCAACAGGGAGTCTGAATTTTTCCCTGGAGGGTAGATGGTGGAGACTAAGGCTCTCTCCCGAGACAAGACAGTAGGAAGGAGTGAAACTACAGCCCCTCATCCAGAGTTAGGACTCCAAACAAACAAAGGAAAAGAAAACTCCCTTCCAGTCCAAGTTTATAAACATTGAGCGGCTACAGAGTGGAGATATTTATTATGCCCTATATCTGCTCATTTCTCTCTAGTTATTTCAACCTTTAAACACATATTTCCCTTGTGGAAAACTGTTCTGGAAGGAAGGAAATTTTTCTTAATGATCCTCTATTCACAAGAGACCACAGTAGAAGTCATGAGAATACAATTTTGTTTTCCTTTTTTCACTCCTTCTTCATGAAACTGCCTCCTTTTGAGATCTCTAAATCTCCCAGTTCCTTGTCTCAAGTTTTGTCCAAGTGTAAGACTGAGGAACCCAACTGGATTAGGTCTCTTGTATCTTCAGAGCATTGACTTGTGGTCGGGACTTGTCTCCTGAATCTCCAGAAAATTTCTATGCTTTCAGCAAGGGTGTGTGTGTGTGTGTGTGTGTGTGTATGTAAAGGGGGGAGATACTGAGTTATTTTGATACTAAAACATGGGCTTTGCATGCATTGTCTTCCTAACACTTTTGCTGTATCAGTTAGGAATTTCATATATACATCTCTAGTTTTAAGCTATAATTTAGTTCTACATTATAAAATATTTGGTGGCTCAGACGGTAAAGAATCCGCCTGCAATATGGGAGACCCTGGTTCAATCTCTGGGTTGGGAAGATCCCCTGGAGAAAGGAATGACAACCCAGTCCAGTATTCTTGCCTGAAAAATTCCATGGAGAGGAGAGCCTCGTGGGCTTCAGTCCATGGACTCACATAAAGTTGGACACGACTGAGTGACTAACATTTTCACTTTCATAAAATACTTGCTAGTGATCTGAAATATATTTAGATCTTTTTTCTTTTTTTTTACTAAAGCCTTAGCTTTACGGATTTTTTTTTATTTAATATTTATAAATGTTTTATATATGTTTAATATTTATAAATGTTTTATCTATGAGAAAGTGCATTAAGAATTCTATTATTAACTGCAGAAAGGAGGTTTGGAGGGGTTTAGTGATCTGGCCAAAGTTAATATCTGAGTATGTGATATGCCTTGACTATAAACATGTCAGGATGCTTCTATCTTTCAAACTCTAGGCTAGTGGTTCTCAACCAGAAAGGATTTTCCCCCTAGGATGTACAATGATGTCTGAAATGATGCTGCTAAATATCTAAAATCCATGGGAAAGAACCCCCAGAATAGCACTATCCTGCCCCAAATGTCAACAGTAAAAGATTGAAAAATTTACTCCAGATAAGCTCTTCTCTAACTTCAGTCTATCTGGGAGTCAACAACAATCCTACTACAAATTTAGAATCTGATTCAGCAGATCCTGGTGTGCCCAGAGACTCTGAATATCTAGCAAGCTCCTGGATGATTTTGATGCTGGTGGTCCTGTTCTGTGGATCACTCTTTGAGTAGAAAGACTGTAAGCTTGTGATATAGTCAATTGTAGACAGTTTTAGTTCTTCTGCACCAAAAACTGACTTTGCATGTAATTTTGAAGGAATAACTTATTCACTCATTCCAGAGGCTGTGGTAAATTCTGTTGGTTTCTTTCTTTCTTTCTTTTATATATAAGGGTTCTTGAATGATACAAAATGATACACTTTTGAAAAAGATTTTGTAGTAGGCAGAATAAGGACCTCCAAAATATTTCCACATCTCAATCCCAGTTAACTTTAAATATGATATTTTTTGTCACAAGGAAAGATTCATATTTCAGATTTATCAGGGCTGCTAAACAGTTAATTTAAGATAAAATTTAGTTGTGATTGAGCTTCTCTGGTGGCTCAGAAGGTAAAGAATCCTTCTGCTGATACAGGAGACCTGGATTCGATCTCTGGGTCAGAAAGATCCCCTGGAGAAGGGAATGGTTATCCACTCCAGTATTCTTGCCTGGAGAATCCCATGGACAGAGCAGCCTGGCAGGCTACAGTCCATGGGGTGGCAAAGAGTAGGACATGATTGAGTGAGGATTTAGGATCCCTAAACACAGGCCACCTGTGGATAATGCCAGGTGTTCAAATGGCATCTCCTGTGTGTATTGTATCTCTGATTTTCTTGAATAGATCCCTAGTCTTTCCCATTCTGTTGTTTTCCTCTATTTCTTTGCATTGATTGCTGAAGAAGGCTTTCTTATCTCTTCTTGCTATTCTTTGGAACTCTGCATTCAGATGTTTATATCTTTCCTTTTCTCCTTTGCTTTTCACTTCTCTTCTTTTCATAGATATTTGCAAGGCCTCCCCAGACAGCCATTTTTCTTTTTTGCATTTCTTTTCCATGGGGATGGTCTTGATCCCTGTCTCCTGTACAATGTTACGAACCTCATTCCATAGTTGTGTGTGCCAGCAGTGTGCAGTCTGGCAGAAACTCACCAGCTGTAGGTGGAGGGGCAGGAGCACAGGGCAAGTTTACCTGAAGCAGGCTCATGGATGAGCACATTAGTGGGACAAACTCTCTGGTTTCAGGGAAGCTCTCAAAGGAGCCTGCACCAGGGGAAGCCTTACCTATATCAGGGCCTAGGAAGATCATGGTGCAGGACAAGACTTCTGGCCTTAGCAGGGCTGCGGGAGTGCCTGAAGCCAGGTTAAGCCCACTAGTTGCAGCAGGTATGTGGGTATCCATGGGTGAATGAGCCCTCCAAGGGCAGTGTGGCTGTGGGAGACATATGGGTGGGGCAAACCCACTAACCATAGAATGGGCATGGGAGAGTGTGGGGACAAGCTCTCCAGTTTTAGTGTGGCAAAGAAAGTGCAAATTCCAGGAAAACCTGCTGGCTTCACAAGGTGAAGGTAAAACATGACGATAGGGCATTCCATGGGTACTAGCTAGCAAGGTAGAGGGAGTGCAGTAGCGGCACCTGACAATGATGAGCTAGCACAGTGGATCGAGAGTGTACGCATGATGCGTGCCAGTGCCTCTGTTCTCGAAGAACGTTTCAAGCCCCTGCACCTCCAGCAGTTGCTTTAATTAACTAATGAGCCTCCTTTATACACCTTCTGGGTGCTTTTCGGGTGATGCTAGTTAAGAATCCGCCGGCCAGTGCAGGAGACATGAGATTCGACCCCCAGTTCAGGAAGATCCCTTGGAGGAGGGCATGACAACCCACTCCAGTATTGTTGCCTGGAGAATTCCATGGACACAGGAGTCTGGCGGGCTACAGTCCATAGGGTAGCAAAGAGTTGGATGCGACTGAAGTGACTTAGCATGCATGCAGCAGGTGCGTTTCAAACTGCTACTTTTGTGCTGGGTCCTGGTGTCAGTGAATGTGCAGAAGCTCTTTCAGAGCAGACTTTCCCTTACCCAACGACTTTAGGGTCTCCTGGACAACAGTCCCATTGGTGTTTAGATCCATGCACTTTGGCGACTTATCTCTCAGGTGTAGATCCCAAGGGCTCGTGTACATGATATAAGGTACAAACCCATTTTCCTTAGTGAAAATGTGAGATCCTGCCCACTGGTGGGTTACCAACACCAGGAGTAGGGTATTTGAAGAGACTGCATCTCTGCTTCTCCTGCCATTTTAATGTGACCTTATAAGTCTTTGCTATGGAGGAAATATTAACCTAGGTTTTGGGTCTTTTTCAGAAGAAATTGATCCACATACAGCTGCCAATTTGGTATGTGTGTGGGTCGTGGTGAGTTTAGAATCTACCTATGCTACCATCTTGAACCACCTCCCCAAACATTTAATATTAGCCCAAGAAGACTCACTTCAAGCTTCTGATATCTAGAACTGTAAGAGTATGTTTACTTAAAGCAACTAAAGTTGGAGTATTTCATAATAGCAGTAGGAACATAATATAGACTTTTTTTTTTAACATGGTAATGTAATGTTACTTTTTCAATACATCTCACCTTCTGCTCCCCTCTCCCCATTTCCATAAGTCTATTCTCTATGACTGTTTCTCCCCTGTTGCCCTGTAAATAAATTCTTCAGTGCCATTTTTTCTAGATTCTGTATATATGTGTTAGAATACAGCATTTATCTTTCTCTTTCTGACTCACTTCACTCTGTATAATAGATTCTAGGTTCATCCAACTCATTAGAACTGACTCAAATGTGTTCCTTTTTATGGCTGAGTAATATTCCATTGTGTATATATACCAAAACTTCTTTATCCATTCATCTGTCTGTCAATGGACATCTAGATTGCTTTCATGTTCTGGCTATTGTAAATAGTGCTGCAGTGAGCAATGAGATACACTTGTGTCTTTCAATTTTGTTTTCCTCAGGGTATATGTCTAGGACTGGAATTGCTGGGTCATATGGTGGTTTTATTCCTGGATTTTTAAGGAATCTCCATACCGTCTTCCATAGTGACTGTATCAATTTACATTCCCACCAACAGTGCAAGAGCGTTCCCTTTTCTCCACACCCTCTTCAGCACTTATTGTTTGTAGAGTTTTTGATGAGGGCCATTCTGACCAGTGTGAGCTGATATCTCTTTGTAGCTTTGATTTGCATTTTTCTGATAATGAGTGATGTTGAGCATCTTTTCATATGTTTGTTAGCCATCCAAATGTCTTCTTTGGAGAAATGTTTGTTTATGTCTTTTTCCCACTTTTTGATTGAGGTGTTTGTTTTTCTGATATTGAGTTGTATGAGCTGCTTGTATATTTTGGAAATTAATCTTTTGTCAGTTGTTTCATTTGCTGTTATTTTCTCCCATTCTGAGGGTTTCCTTTTCACATTCCTTATAGTTTCCTTTGCTTTGCAAAAGCTTTTTAAGTTTAATCCCACTTCCTTACTTTTGTTTTTATATTTCCGTTACTCTAAGAGGTGGACCATAGAGGATCTTGCTTTGATTTATATCATTGAGTGTTCTGCCTATGTTTTCCTCTAAGAGTTTTATAGTTTCTGGTCTTAAATTTAGGTATTCAATCGATTTTGAGTTTATCTTTGTGTATGGTGTTAGGAATTGTTTTAATTTCATTCTTTTACCTATAACTGTCCAGTTTTTCTAGCACCATTTATTGAAGAGGCTGTCTCTGCTCCATTGAATATTATTGCCTCCTTTGTCAAAAATAAGGTACCCATAGGTGCATGGGTTTATTTCTGGGCTTTCTGTCTTGTTCCATTGGTCTGTATTGCTTTTCTGAGCCAATACCACACTGTCTTGATGACTGTCGCTTTCTAGAATAACCTGAAGTCAGGAAGCTTGATTCCTCCAGCTTCAATCTTCTTTCTCATAATATAGACATTTTTTCAATAAAATTTGCTTGCTAGAATTAACTTTAAGCCTCTTCAATGGCTTACCTTGGGTAAGGGCATTTTATGTTGAAAACCCACATTAAGTAGAAAAAAAATGAAATCAAATTAAATGTATTGGTGCTATTAGTGAATTATTCATTGCATAAATATTAATTTTGCCTGACTATGATGTCTTCATAACTTTAAGATAGGATAAGTAATCTATTGTGAAAACGAAGTTACCCATTTGACTTTAAATTTTTGCACTTATATTTCTACATCTTTATGCTTCTTGGTAATTCAGATATTCATTATTTTTGTATCTATCTTTTCCAATATTCTATCAAGTTTCCTATTACCATAAAAGAAGGAATCCTAATTGTGTTTGTATGTGTATATATGTGTGTACGATTGTGCCAGTTTCAAGGAAAACTGTGTGAAACACACTCATATAAACACAAAATATGAACTTCCACACATTTTATTTATTTCTTAGAGCATATGTATGAAGTTGTATTTAGTATTCTACATTAACTTCAGAAATAAAGAAATTGAGCCCCAGGGAGCTTAAAGTTTTCACAATTACATGCAAAGCACTTAAATATATGTGCACTCTATTATTATGTACAAATGGAAATATACAGTACATTCTCTTAGCAGTTTCATAACTCTTATACTTCATCAAATTGTGCACTTAAAATCTGCAGTTATTGTGTCCCATTTCTCTGCAGTCTTTCTCCCTCCCCCCACCCCATTCCTCTAGGTCATCACAGAGTGCCAGGCTGGACTCCCTATGTTATATAGCAACTTCTCATCAACTATCTATTTTATACACAATAATGTGTATATGTTGATGCTATTTTCTTGATTTGTCCCACTCCCTCCCTCTTGCACTGTGTCCACAAGTCTACTGAAACAGGTCATTGAGAAGAAATTATTTTTAAGAAATCAAAGTTGTTCCATGTAAGATAATGGTAAATTTTCAAACATTTCTGATTTAAACTTGGGAAAAACTTTGGGCATGTGTGATTATGGGCAAAGGGGAAAATGTTTATATAACATACAGATGAGATCAGATCAGTCGCTCAACCATGTTGGACTCTATGTGACCCCATGAATTGCAGCACTCCAGGCCTCCCTGTCCATCACCAACTCCCGGAGGTCACTCAGACTCATGTCCATCGAGTCAGTGATGCCATCCAGCCATCTCATCCTCTGTAGTCCCCTTCTCCTCCTTCCCCCAATCCCTCCCAGCATCAGAGTCTTCTCCAATGAGTCAGCTGTTCACATGAGGGGGCCAAAGTACTGGAGTTTCAGTTTTAGCAACATTCCTTCCAAAGAAATCCCAAGGCTGATCTCCTTCAGAATGGACTGGTTGGATCTCCTTGCAGTCCAGGGGACTCTCAAGAGGCTTCTCCAACATCACAGTTCAAAAGCATCAATTCTTTGGCACTCAGCCTTCTTCACAGTCCAACTCTCACATCCATACATGACCACAGGAAAATCCATAGCCTTGACTAGATGGACCTTTGTTGGCAAAGTAATGTCTTTGCTTTTGAATATGCTCTCTAGGTTGGTCATAACTTTCCTTCCAAGGAGTAAGCGTCTTTTAATTTCATGGCTGCAGTCACCATCTGCAGTGATTTTGGAGCCCAGAAAAAGAAAGTCTGACACTATTTCCACTGTTTTCCCATCTATTTCCCATGAAGTGATGGGACAAGATGCCATGATCTTCGTTTTCTGAATGTTGAGATTTAAGCCAACTTTTTAACTTTCCACTTTCACTTTCATCAAGAGGCTTTTTAGTTCCTCTTCAGTTTCTGCCATAAGGGTGGTATCATCTGCATATCTGAGGTTATTGATATTTCTCCCAGCAATCTTGATTCCAACTTGTGTTTCTTCCAGTCCAGCATTTCTCATGATGTACTCTGTATATAAGTTAAATAAGCAGGGTGACAATATACAGCCTTGACGAACTCCTTTTCCTATTTGGAACCAGTCTGTTGTTCCATGTCCAGCTCAAACTGTTGCTTCCTGACCTGCATACAAGTTTCACAAGAGGCAGATCAGGTGGCCTCGAATTTCCCTCTCTTTCAGAATTTTCCACAGTTGATTGTAATCCACAAAGTCAAAGGCTTTGGCATGGCCAATAAAGCAGAAATAGATGTTTTTCTGGAACTCTCTTGCTTTTTCCATGAGCCAGTGGATGTTGGCAATTTGATGTCTGGTTCCTCTGTCTTTTCTAAAACCAGCTTGAACATCAGGAAGTTCACAGTTCACGTATTGCTGAAGCCTGGCTTGGAGAATTTTGAGTATTACTTTACTAGCGTGTGAGATGAGTGCAATTGTGCGGTAGTTTGAGCACTCTTTGGCATTGCCTTTATTTGGGATTGGGATGAAAACTGACCTTTTCCAGTCCTGTGGCCACTGCTGAGTTTTCCAAATTTCCTGGCATATTGAGTACAGCATTTTCACCAGCATCATCTTTCAGGGTTTGGAATAGCTCAACTGGAATTCCATCACCTCCACTAACTTTGTTTGTAGTGATGCTTTATAAGGCCCACTTGACTTCACATTCCAGGATGTCTGGCTCTAGGTCAGTGATCACACCATCATGATTATCTGGGTCATGAAGATCTTTTTTTGTACAATTCTTCTGTGTATTCTTGCTATCTCTTGTTAATATCTTCTGCTTCTTTTAGGTCCATACAATTTCTGTCCTTTATCAAGCCCATCTTTGCATGAAATGTTCCTTTGGTATCTCTGATTTTCTTGAAGAGATCTCTAGTCTTTCCCATTCTGTTGTTTTCCTCTATTTCTTTGCATTGATTGCTGAGGAAGGCTTTCTTATCTCTTCTTGCTTTTCTTTGGAACTCTGCATTCAGATGTTTATATCTTTCTTTTTCTCCTTTGCTTTTCACTTCTCTTCTTTTCACAGCTATTTGTAAGGCCTCCCCAGACAGCCATTTTGCTTTTTTGCATTTCTTTTCCATGGGGATGGTCTTGATCCCTGTCTCCTTACAATGTCACAAGTCTCATTCCATAGTTCATCAGGCACTCTATCTATCAGATCTAGGCCCTTAAATCTATTTCTCAGTTCCACTGTATAATCATAAGGGATTTGATTTAGGTCATACCTGAATGGTCTAGTGGTTTTCCCTACTTTCTTCAATTGAAGTCTGAATTTGTCAATAAGGAGTTCATGGTCTGAGCCACAGTCAGCTCCTGGTCTTGTTTTTGCTGACTGTATAGAGCTTCTCCATCTTTGGCTGCAAAGAATATAATCAATCTGATTTCGGTGTTGACCATCTGGTGATGTCCATGTATAGAGTCTTCTCTTGTGTTGTTGGAAGAGGGTGTTTGTTATGACCAGTGCATTTTCTTGGCAAAACTTTATTAGTCTTTGTCCTGCTTCATTCCATATTCCAAGGTCAAATTTGCTTGTTACTCCAAGTGTTTCTTGACTTCCTACTTTTGCATTCCAGTCCCCTATAATGAAAAGGACATCTTTTTTGGGTGTTAGTTCTAAAAGGTCTTGTAGGCTCTTCTTAGAACAGTTCAACTTCAGCTTCTTCAGTGTTACTGGTTGGGGCAGAGACTTGGATTCCTCTGATATTGAATGGTTTGCCTTGAAAACGAACAGAGATCATTCTGCGTTTTTGAGATTGCCTCCCAGTACTGCATTTTGAGCTCTTTTGTTGACCATGATGGCTACTCCTTTTCTTCTGAGGGATTCCTACCCGCAGTGGTAGATATAATGGTCATCTGAGCTAAATTCACCCATTCCAGTCCATTTCAGTTTGCTGATTCCTAGAATGTCGACATTCACCCTTGCCATCTCTTGTTTGAGCACTTCCAATTTGCCTTGATTCATGGACCTGACATTCCAGGTTCCTATGCAATATTGCTCTTTACAGCATCAGGCCTTGCCTCTATGGCCAATCACATCCACATCTGGGTATTCTTTTTTCTTGGTATCCATCCCTTCATTCTTTCTGGAGTTATTTCTCCATTGATCTCCAGTAGCATATTGGGCCCCTACTGACCTGGGGAGTTCCTCTTTCACTATCCTATCATTTTGCCTTTTCATACTGTTCATGGGGTTCTCAAGGCAAGAATACTGAAGTGGTTTGCCATTACCTTCTCCAGTGGACCACATCCTGTCAGATCTCTCCACCATGACCCGCCCATCTTGGATTGCCTCACGGGAATGGCTTAGTTTCATTGAGTTAGACAAGGCTGTGGTATACAGAGTAGAAGCTTAATAAAGTGAAGGAAAAATTGTGTAGAGGGGTTTAATTCAAAGAAATGGGCATTAAAGTAAATAAATAGAATGAGAAATGTCTACTTCAACAATCAAAACAGTGAGGTACCACTTCACACTGTCAGAATGGGCCTCATTAAAAAGTCTACCAGTAAAAAATACTGGAGAAGGTGTGAACAAAAGGGAACCCTTCTGCACTATTGATGGGCATGTAAATTATTGGAGTCACTATGGAAAACAGTATGGAGGGTCCTCAAAACGGTAAAAATAGAATTGGCATATGATCCAGCAATTCTACTTCTAGGCATATATCCAAGGAATAATGTAATTTGAAGATATATGCACCCCAACGGTCATTGCAGCACTATTTACAATAGCCAAGACATGAAATATATATATTCAATAACCTGTGACAAGATCATGATGCAAAAGAATATGAAAAATAATGTGTGCATATATATATATATGTAAAACAATAACTTTGCTGTACAGTAGAAAATGATCAGATCAGATCAGTCGCTCAGTCATGTCTGACTCTTTGCGACTCCATGAATCGCAGCACGCCAGGCCTCCCTGTCCATCATCAACTCCCAGAGGTCACTCAGACTCATGTCCATCGAGTCAGTGATGCCATCCAGCCATCTCTGTCGTCCACTTCTTCTCCTGCCCTCAATCCCTCCCAGCATCAGAGTCTTCTCCAATGAGTCAACTCTTCGCATGAGGTGGCCAAAATACTGGAGTTTCAGCTTTAGCATCAGTCCTTCCAAAGAAATCCCAGGGCTGATGTCCTTCAGAATGGACTGGTTGGATCTCCTTGCAGTCCAAGGGACTTTCAAGAGTCTTCTCCAACACCACAGTTCAAAAGCATCAATTCTTTGGCGCCCAGCCTTCTTCACAGTCCAACTCTCACATCCATACATGACCACAGGAAAAACCTAGCCTTGACTAGGCGAACCTTTGTTGGCAAAGTAATGTCTCTGCTTTTGAATATGTGATCTAGGTTGGTCATAACTTTTCTTCCAAGGAGTAAGCGTCTTTTAATTTCATGGCTACAGTCACCATCTGCAGTGATTTTGGAGCCCAGAAAAATAAAGTCTGACACTGTTTCTACTGTTTCCCCATCTATTTCCCATGAAGTTATGGGACCGGATACCATGATCTTTGTTTTCTGAATGTTGAGCTTTAAGCCAACTTTTTCACTCTCCACTTTTATTTTCATCAAGAGGCTTTTTAGTTCCTCTTCACTTTCTGCCATAAGGGTGGTATCATCTGCATATCTGAGGTTATTGATATTTCTCCCAGCAATCTTGATTCCAGCTTGTGTTTCTTCTAGTCCAGCATTTCTCATGATGTAGTCTTCATATAAGTTAAATAAACAGGGTGACAATATACAGCCTTGACGTACTCCTTTTCCTATTTGGAACCAGTCTGTTGTTCCATGTCCAGTTCTAACTGTTGCTTGCTGACCTGCATACAAATTTCTCAAGAGGCAGATCAGGTGGTCTGGTATTCCCATCTCTTTCAAAATTTTCCACAGTTGATTGTGATCCACATAGTCAAAGGCTTTGGCATAGTCAATAAAGCAGAAATAGATGTTTTTCTGGAACTCTCTTGCTTTTTCCATGATCCAGCGGATGTTGGCAATTTGATGTCTGGTTCCTCTGCCTTTTCTAAAACCAGTTTGAACCTCAGGGAATTCACGGTTCACATATTGCTGATGCCTGGCTTGGAGAATTTTGAGCATTACTTTAGAAAATGATCACATTTTAAATCAACTATACTTCACCTAAATAAATTTAAAAAAAGGAAAAATAGCACCTTCTGCTTCTGAGGTTTTGAGTCCTACAATCATGGGTATTTCTTCAGCACCAGGACAATTGGATCTTATGTAACTGACATTCCAGTGATTCTTTTCAAAGTTCTCTTTATGTCTTTATTTCTGAGACTGATGAAACAGATGTCTACAAAGGACAGGTTGGAAAGGAAGAAGTACATGGGAGTGTGGAGATAGGGATCTGAGCTGACAGCCAGGATGATGAGCAGGTTTCCAAACACAGTGGTCAGGTACGTGGAGAGGAAAAGCCCAAACATGAGGGGTTCAGCATGGATGTGTCCACTGTGTACATCACTGAGGCGATTGCACTTGAATGTGGGCTGTAGTTACCTGTAGAACTAAGGTACACACCTAAGATAGTACAATAAAATAAGGAAACAATTGAGAGATGAGATGCACAGATAGAAAATGCTTTATACTTCCCATGGGCTGATGACATTCCTCTTATGGAGGAAACTATCTTAGAGTATGAGTAAACAATACCAGTGAGGGAAGCACCACCCAACATACCAGCTGCAAAATACATCACCATGTCATTCAGAAATGTGTCAGAACAGGCAAGTCAAACCACTTGGTTAATTTCACAGAAAATATGGGGGATTTCCATGTCTGTACAGAAGGAGAGCCACAGCATCATTAAGCTTTGGCTTAAGGAATTCAAAGCACTCATCACCCAGGACACCAGCACCAGCAGTCCACAGATCCGGGGATTCATGATGACCATGTAGTGGAGAGGCTGACAGATGGCCGTGAAGCGATCATAGGCCATCACAGTCAGGAGGAAGTTTTCCAGTGCAGCAAAGAATAGGAAGAAGTATATCTGGGTGATGCAGCCTTCATAAGTTATAACTTTGCTCTGTGTCTGTATATTATTCAGCATTTTTGGGATGGTGGTGGAGATGAAACAGATGTCTACAAAGGACAGGTTGGAAAGGAAGAAGTATATGGGGGTGTGGAGATAGGGATCTGAGCTGACAGCCAGGATGATGAGCAGGTTTCCAAACACAGTGGTCAGGTACATGGAGAGGAAAAGCCCAAACATGAGGGGCTGCAGTTCTGGTTCATTTGATAATCCCAGAAGAAGAAATTCTGAAATTTTTGTATCATTCACTGGTTCCATGTGGTGGAGATGGCTACCAGGAAAAAAAAAAAAAAATAACATGACTAAGTTTCTCAAAAATTGCGATTGGAAACCTAATTGAATTCTACCATATATACTTTGTATTGGAAGTCAGTATCCATAATTTGGTATGGAACTTTTCCCTTCAAGGCATGCTCTTGTGCCTTCTTATTGTGCATCCAGCCTTTTGTCCAGATGGTCAGGTATTCTACACTTTTAATAAGAAGTTACTGTGACACATTTGAGGAATGTCAGTTGAGGTCTGATCAATATCTAGACAAAAAGTACAACTAGTCTCTACAGTTCTTCAATAATTGAGAAAAAATATAAAGAAAAAAATTCTACACATTTTCAGATGATGACAGATGAACAAAAAGAAATCAAGTATAACAAAATGGTTAAAGGTATATTATTGTTTACTCAGTCATTGAGTTAGACTGGAAAATATTTGAATGGGGACCTCATGGAAAAGAGGGTGGGAGACACGAGGTTATCTGGTTGAAGTGTGTGCTGGTCAGAGTGAAAAGCCAGGGTGAAGGACCTGAAAAGCAGTTGTTTCAGAAAGTCAAGGTTAATAAGTAAGCCACTGTGTCCAGGCGGATGTGCAAGATGGAGAGTGATGCTAGTGTTAGAGAATTTGGAGGAACGAGGTGTCCCTCCTGCTGCAGCTGAGAGTTCAAATCACAGGGAACTTAGTTCACCATATTTTTACCTGCATTTTATTAATTTTGTTTCCAAGAGATCCAGTGATTAGAATGAATCCCTTCCTCATTATTTTATTTTCTTTTTTTATAATTTATTTTTATATATTGGTTTGTATTAGAGGGACCTCATACTGAAGATCCTTAAACAGGGACTCGGGCTTCCCAAGTGGCGTCATTGGTAAAGAATCCACCTGTCAATGCAGGAGACATAAGAGGCACGGGTTCAATCCCTGGATCAAGAAAATCCCCTGGAGAAGCGAATGGCAACCCACGCCAATATTTTTACCTGGAGAATCCCATGGATTCTTGCCACGGGGGGGGCATGCTACAGCTTGGGATGGGGGGGTGGGGCAAGCTACAGCTCATAGGGTCGCAAAGAGTAGGACATGACTGAAGCGGCTTAATATACACATATGCATACATGGGCTCAGGTATCCCTTTTCTGCCTTGGGAACTGTTCATGCTCCACAACATGCACGCTTGGGCACTCACACACATACACACAGAAACGCACACCTATTGGAGTGATGCTACTACCAGTACACTCTTAGCCGCAATAATTAGGAAAACAATGACACAATGTAAGCTGTTAATGTTTTGTCAATATCAATGATTATCTTTCCTGTAAAATTGTAGCAACAGTACCTAAATTCCAGTCGCTAAGTCTCCCATGGACCTGTGAACATGGGTGGGCCTCCTTTTTAACGTGACTATTTTATGTCCATTATTCAAAGAAAAATAATATCACTTTAAAAAACTGAGAAGGGGAGAAAAGGGCATGTAAGCAGAAAAAAGTTCTAATAAACTTAGGTAATCTGTAGAGTTTGTGGTGAGTATAAAGCTTCCTTAGCTTTAGTGACATTCCAGCCCCTATTCTATCCCCATGTTACCCAGAATAGCAAAGCCAGCAAAAGAGCATTTTATCTAAAAAAGAAAGAAGGGATGTATTTATGTTATCAAATATCTGACAGATTTCCCATCAGGCAAATGAGCAAAGGGAATAAACCCACAATTCACAAAGTGAAATAAAATTCAACAAAAGCAGAGTATTTAAAGAATGATTTGGTAAAAGAATTCCTAAATGATATCAGCTGTAAAACTTTTGTAGTTTGAAATTCTAGATTTACATTTTGGATCTGCATATATTTGCTGTTTCAACATGGAGAGCCACTGGAACCTTCTAAACGTTAATATTATTACTCAAATTATTGGGATAGCAGTACTCACAATAAGATAGTTGACGGATTTAGTTCATATATGCAAACGTTTAGAATAATTCCTTTCTGAATGATTTACAACACCTCTGGTGATGAGATTCGGCTGATTTTTCTCTTTTTCCTCTCAAATGTTTCCATTGTTTTCCCACATCTTAGGCCCCAATCCCCAGCCTTATTTCAGTTTCCAATCATCTTTCCCATCTATCACAGGCTGGTACAGGGCCCTCTATCCAATATTCACATTAAGCTAAAGAAGTCTTTGTATATTACAAAGCTGACTGTCCAACTCCCTGACTTAACTCTCCCCAGTGACTCCTTAATAAGGAATGGATCCCAAATTCCATAACTTCAAACCCCAGCCTTGACTCTCCCTGAATGAACCACCAACTTTTCACTCATGCTACCCTTACTCACCTTTATCTCATAAATGTTGAACTTGAGTCACAGATTCACCAGATGCCACAGGCTTGAGTCTTAGAGCATATATACACCTGTTCCCTCTGCTTGGAGAGTCAATCACTGGTATATATGGAATTTTTTCTCTTATCTCTGTATTGAAAACTCCATCTCCTGTTTTAGAGATGGAGTTTTGGACATCTCCTACATGAACTTTAAAATTATTCCCACAGAAAAAGGACAGTTTATCTAGTAATAATTTAGATAAAAGGTTTATCATTGTGTGATTTTTTTATTAATTTAATATTTTCATCTAGACTGTGAGTGCCTTGAGGCATGTATCAATATCATACATACTCCTCAACCCCCCAAACTTAATTTAGCTGGGAAAAATAGCTGAATAAATAAATTGTATATTGCATAAAGCACTGGGACGACCCAGACGGATGGTACGGGAGGGAGGTGGGAGGGGGGTTCAGGATGGGGAACATGTGTATACCTGTGGCGGATTCATGTTGATGTATGGCAAAAACAATACAATATGGTAAAGTAATTAGCCTCCAATTAAAATAAATAAATTTATAAATAAATAAATAAAAGAATATGTTCTCTCAGAAACTGCAGATGATTAGGGAAGAAAAAGAAGCAGGTAAATGCTAACGTACATATGGGAGGCATGCTGGAGGAATGTTTTCCATATTCTGAGATTCAGATTTATTAGAGTATCAGACTATAATTTTTAAAAATAAAATAGGATATAACAAATTAAACACAGAAGAATAGAGTGCATTGTATTAATACATGTAAGGAGTTTATTCTTTTTGTTCAGCTGTTCTTGTGTGTGTATGTGCATACACATGGGGGCATGTATGCTAAGTCACTTCAGTCGTGTTTGACTCTTTGAGACCCTATGGACTATAGCTCCCCAGGCTCCTCTGTCCATGGAATTCTCCAGACAAGAATACTGGAGTGAGTTGCCATGCCCTCCTCCAGGGGATCTTTCCGACTCAGGGATCAAATATATATCTCTTCTGTCTCCCACTAGTGCCACCTGGGAAGCCACATGCACAGGTGTATTCCTTGGTTGCCTGTGCACACAAGCTGTATTACATGTAAAAGGTGTATTTTACTCTGGGACACATTCTGAAAAGCTTCTTACCCACTGCAGGTAATGCAAGAATCCTTACAAGAGGGGCTAGTCCTTAAAAGGGTGAGAAGCAACGTGAATAGAGCTCAAGGGAAGAGTTCAGTTGCAGAGACAACAGGCAGCACCGTGAGTGTGGAAGTCAGACTCCAGGGACCACATGCTGACTGCACTTTTATTCCTCCACTCGACTCATTATGGCATTCACATTAGAACCTTGGCTGAATTTTTATTCTGTATTTATCCCTGTGTATTTGACTACACATATTTTCATACATTTCAAAGAATGAGGCAATAAGATAGTGGATGAGGATATCTCGTCTCTCAGTTTTCTTATGTGGTATCATTGTCATTCTTGGACTTTGAGTTAGATCTCTTTTTGCTAAAACCATTGGTCACATTTCACTTCTGTTTCTGATTCTTGTCCCAAAAGCAAAGATCTCCCCACAATATACTCTATAAAATTCTACCCATGCCACAAAACTTAGTTATTCCTTTCTCATTTGATTTATACCTAAGGACATTTTTGTCATACATGCATTTTTACTATACTCTTCTTTCTCCATGGAAATATGAGATAGAAATCAGAGACCTAACCTGCTTTGTTCACTCTAATGGTTTCATAATGGTGTGCATTTATACAGAAACAAATATTTTAGAAAATTAAAATTTCAAAATAAAAAGAACACCAAGGGAAACAAAATCAGATTAAATATATTGGATTTAAAACAAAGATATTAAGCAAAATAGAATGATATAATAAAATGAACTTCTGAAAGAAAAATATAAAGTAGTAATAGTCACATTAACACAGGTTTTAAATATAATAATACGGGTAAAAACTTAAAAGAGAATAGAAAATGCAATTTAAAAAATAGTGCAGGAAGTTGTATCTAAAATTTTAATTTCAATCTACACAAACATAAATGGATTAAAATATGCTTATAAAAACATATAAATGATCTTTAATTGTATGCAAAAGCACATATTCCACAAGAAGGAAGCAAATAACTGCTCTTTTTAAAATAGACTACTCACAAAAGGCAAAAGGTGGCAGAAACAAAAAACATGTAAGATTATATGGTAATGCATATAACAGGTGGTTTATTACTTCTGTGGATGCATAGAAGGACTGCAAGAAAATCAAACTGGTCAATCATAAATGAAATCAGTTCTGAATATTCATTGGAAGAACTGATGCTGAAGCTGAAGCTCTAATACTTTGGCTACCTGATGCAAAAAGCTGACTCATTGGAAAAGACCCTGATGCTGGGAAAGATTGAAGGCAGGAGGAGAAGGGGAAAACAGAGGATGAGATGGTTAGATGGCATCACTGATTCGATGGACGTGAGTTTGAGCAAGCTCTAGGAGTTGGTGATAGACAAAGAAGCCTGGCATGCTGCAGTCCATGGGGTCACAAAGAGTTGGACACGACTGAGTGACTAAACCGAAATGAACTGATGGATGCATAAGAACTTTTGATGTTTAAAAAATCAATGGGAGAGAGGATAAAATACGACCAATTGATAGAGTTAATGATCCCAAACTTATAAGCTCTCATGCAACCCAACAACAGATATATTACATTTACATACATGATTTAAATTGCAAAGAGTAAAATTTTTTTAAAAAGAATTTGTAAATCTTTGTTTAAAGAAATGAAATTAAAAAAAAAAAAAAAGGAGAATAAACAGAGAATGGGGAAGTGGTTGGAGCTTAGAGCAGTTTGGGGTGAAATGGTACCTGAGACACCTATATGTGAGGGAAAGAGGGGAGAGAGAAGTTACATGTATCTATTTCAGCATAGAAGCCTTGTCAAGGTATTTAAAATACATCTCATTCTCCCCCTCATTCACACGTTGAAGTGTAATTCCAGGCATTTTCTCTCAGAGCTGGAGATGAAATATATTATAAAAGAAGTGGTACAGAAAAAAAAAAAAAAAAAAACTGGAAAGAATAAAACAATCTGAATCCAGTGCATAAAGCAAAGACTATGCATAAACAATTTGTGATAAAGCAAATGGCTAATAAACCTCCAAATATATCCAGTCTCACAGGTAATAAACAGTTGCAAAGATAAGCTCTTTTTATCTGTCTGTTTGCATATTAAATTTAATTTTTTTTCAAGTGAATGCTCAATGTAAGAGTAAATTTTGTGAAATGTGTATCAAAAATTGTAGTTTCCAGGTAATAGCTATGCTGTTGACTTGAATCTTTGTGACTCCATGGACTGCAGCACACCAGCCTTCCCTGACTTTCACTATCTCCCAGAATTTGCTCAAATTCATATGCCATCTTAAAAATTTTAAAAATTAAAACAATGTCATTATTTCACTGCAAATTCTTCTTTATGTAATAGTTTGTTTTCCTACCCTAAATCTCCCTGGAAATGTTCAAATTTTACTGAGACCATTGTGCTTCCAATTTCTTCTTGAATTTCATCCAAGTACATTTCCATTCTTATCACTTAATTATCACTAATAATCTTGTACTGCTGAATCTGATAGGTGATTTTCTTTGAACATATTAAATAAATTGATTATAAATCAGTTAATCATCCATGCATGTAAACAGGGAAATCTGTTGGCTCTGAGCCAGGTATTTGGGTTTCTAAGTGACGGCAGGTAAATGTTCTTGGATTTCATTCTCTGTGGCTTTCTCCTGAAGTGTCTACTGGGCTCTAAGACTCACCTGGATGGAAAGGTTGGGATGGAGGTCTCTAGGTAGAAGTCTAAAACTTTCCCAGGTGGTTGATGGTGGAGAATGAAGCTGTTCCCAGATAAGAAAGAAGTAAGAAGCAAAGTGTGGGTCTCTGAGCCAGACTCAGGAATCCAAATGCACAAACCATCCACTTCTCCAGCTCAAAGTGGAACATGCTTAGACCTAGCATCAGTGGAGATATTTATAGCTCTGCATATCTAATGTATTTTCTCATTAGCACATTTTCCACTGTTACTCCAACCCCAAGCACATTTCCCCCATGGAAACTTATCTGGACAGAATGGAAATTTTCTGGGCTGATTTGCAGCCATGAAATTAAAAGACACTTACTCCTTGGAAGGAAAGTTATGACCAACCTAGATAGCATATTCAAAAGCAGGGACATCACTTTGCCAACAAAGGTTCGCCTAGTCAAGGCTATGGTCTTTCCTGTGGTCATGTATGGATGTGAGAGCTGGACTGTGAAGAAGGCTGAGCGCCGAAGAGTTGATGCTTTTGAACTGTGGTGTTGGAGAAGACTCTTGAGAGTCCCTTGGACTGCAAGGAGATCCAACCAGTCCATTCTGAAGGAGATCAGCCCTGGGATTTCTTTGGAAGGAATGATGCTAAAGCTGAAACTCCAGTATTTTGGCCACCTCATGCGAAGAGTTGACTCATTGGAGAAGACTCTGATGCTGGGAGGGATTGAGGGCAGGAGGAGAAGGGGACGACAGAGGATGAGATGGCTGGATGGCATCACTGACTCAATGAATGTGAGTCTGAGTGACCTCCGAGAGCTGGTGATGGATAGGGAGGCCTGGCGTGCTGCAGTTCATGGGGTCGCAAAGAGTCGGACACGACTGAGCCACTAATCTGATCTGTTCTGATTTGTTCCCAAGACACCAGTTAGATGTCAAGTGTATCCAATGTTTATTACTACTCCATGAACTCTTCTGGATTCCAAAGTTATAACACTGAACCTCTTTATAGTCCTGAGACAAAGATTTCTCCAAAGCTAAGTCTAATTGTCCCATTTGTTCTTTAAAAAAGTCCATCCAATGAGGACTACACAATCAGAACCCTCATTCTAAATTTTCAGAATTGTTCAGAGGGGTTAGATAGATCATGTAGATACAGAAATCAATGAGGGGAAAGACTAAAATATTTTACACTAAAATCTGTACACTAAATACCTTATACTAAAACTTGTAATATATTGAAGAAAATTTGAAGAAGACAAATAGATGAAAAAAATATTAGGTGTCCATGGCTTGGAAGACTTAATATTATTGAAATGCTGATGCTACCCAAAGCATTCTATAGATTCATGCACCCTCTATCAAAATTTCCAAAACTTTATTCATAATAAAGTTCAATAAATTGAGTTCCTTAAATTGTGTAGATGAGTTGAATTCAAATAAAAGGAAATTCCTAGGAATAAATGGACAAGTTCTCCTTACAAAATCTGGTTAAAACATAGCAATTTCTGGCTCCATTTATTTAAGTCCTGCAATCATGGGTGGTTCTTCAGCCCCAGAACAGATAACAATTTTATACCTGCCTTCCTAATGATTCTTTTCAGAGCCCTCTTTATGTCTTTGTTCCGCAGACTATAGATGAAGGGGTTCAGCATGGGTGTGACCACTGTGTACATCACTGAGGCGATTGCACTTGAATGTGAGCTGTGGGTAGCAGCAGAGCTAAGGTACACTCCTAAACAGGTACAATAAAATAAAGAGACAACTGAGAGGTGAGATGCACAGGTGGAAAATGCCTTATACTTCCCCTGAGCTGATGAGATTCTTTGTATTGAAGAAACTATCTTGGAATATGAATAAAGAATTCCAGTGAAGGAACCACCACCCAATATTGCAGCTGCAAAATACATTACTATCTCCTTAAGAAACATGTCAGAACAGGCAAGTTGAATCAACTGATTAATTTCACAGAAGAAGTGGGGGATTTCCAAGTCTGTACAGAAGGACAATCTCAACACCATTACACTTTGTAACAAGGAATTGAGGGCACTCATCATCCAGGACACCAGAACCAGCAGACAACAGAGCCAGGGGTTCATGATGACCATGTAATGCAGGGGGTGACAGATGGCTACAAATCAGTCATAGGCCATCACGGTCAGGAGAAACATGTCCAATACTGCAAAGAGTACGAAAAAATACATCTGGGTGATGCAGCCTTCATAGGTTAGTACTTTGCTCTGTGTCCTTGTGTTCTGCAGCATCTTTGGAATGGTTGTGGAGGTGAAACAGATGTCTACAAAGGACAGGTTGGAGAGGAAGAAGTACATGGGGGTGTGGAGGTGGGGGTCTGAGCTGACAGCAAGGATGATGAGTAGGTTTCCAAACACAGTGATCAGGTACACAGAGAGGAACAGACCAAATATGAGGGGCTGCAATTCTGATTCCTCTGAAAATCCCAGGAGAATAAATTCCAAAATTTTTGTATCATTCCCTGGTTCCATGTGGTGAATGTGACTATCAAGAAAAAAAAAATCAGATCAGATCAGATCAGATCAGTCGCTCAGTCGTGTCCGACTCTTTGCGACCCCATGAACCGCAGCATGCCAGGCCTCCCTGTACATCACCAGCTCCCGGAGGTCACCCAGACTCGGATCCATCGAGTCAGTGATGCCATCCAGCCATCTCATCCTCTGTCGTCCCCTTCTCCTCCTGCCCTCAATCCCTCCCAGCATCAGAGTCTTCTCCAATGAGTCAACTCTTCGCATGAGGTGGCCAAAATACTGGAGTTTCAGCTTTAGCATCATTTCTTCTAAAGAAATTCCAGGATTGATCTCCTTCAGAATGGACTGGTTGGATCTTCTTGCAGTCTAAGGGACTCTCAAGAGTCTTCTCCAACACCACAGTTCAAAAGCATCAATTCTTCGGCGTTCAGCCTTCCTCACAGTCCAGCTCTCACATCCATACATGACCACAGGAAAGACCATAGCCTTGACTAGGCGAACCTTTGTTGGTAAAGTAATGTCTCTGCTTTTGAATATGCTATCTAGGTTGGTCATAACTTTCCTTCCAAGGAGTAAGCGTCTTTTAATTTCATGGCTGCAGTCACCATCTGCAGTGATTTTGGAGCCCAGAAAAACAAAGTCTGACACTGTTTCCACTGTTTCCCCATCTATTTCCCATGCAGTGATGGGACCAGATGCCATGATATTCGTTTTCTGAATGTTGAGCTTTAAGCCAACCCTTTCACTCTCCACTTTCACTTTCATCAAGAGGCTTTTTAGCCCCTCTTCACTTTCTGCCATAAGAGTGGTGTCATCTGCATATCTGAGGTTATTGATATTTCTCCCGGCAATCTTGATTCCAACTTGTGTTTCTTCCAGTCCAGCATTTCTCATGATGTACTCTGCATATAAGTTAAATAAACATGGTGACAATATGCAGCCTTGACGTACTCCTTTTCCTATTTGGAACCAGTCTGTTGTTCCATGACCAGTTCTAACTGTTGCTTCCTGACCTGCATACAGATTTCTTAAGAGGCAGATCAGGTGGTCTGGTATTCCCATCTCTTTCAGAATTTTCCATAGTTTATTGTGATCCACACAGTCAAAGGCTTTGGCATAGTCAATAAAGCAGAAATAGATGTTTTTCTGGAACTCTCTTGCTTTTTCCATGATCCAGCGGATGTTGGCAATTTGATCTCTGGTTCCTCTGCCTTTTCTAAAACCAGCTTGAACATCAGGAAGTTCACGGTTCACATATTGCTGAAGCCTGGCTTGGAGAATTTTGAGCATTGCTTTACTAGCGTGTGAGATGAGTGCAATTGTTCGGTAGTTTGAGCACTCCTTGGCATTGCCTTTCTTTGGGATTGGGATGAAAACTGACCTTTTCCAGCCCTGTGGCCACTGCTGAGTTTTCCAAATTTGCTGACATATTGAGTGCAGCACTTTCACAGCATCATCTTTCAGGACTTGGAATAGTTCCACTGGAATTCCATCACCTCCACTAGCTTTGTTCGTAGTGATGCTTTCTAAGGCCCATTTGACTTCACATTCCAAGATGTCTGGCTCTAGGTCAATGATCACATCATCATGATTGTCTAGGTCTTGAAGCTCTTTTTTGTACAGTTCTTCTGTGTATTCTTGCCACCTCTTCTTAATATCTTCTGCTTCTGTTAGGTCCACACAATCTCTGTCCTTTATCGTGCCCATCTTTGCATGAAATGTTCCTTTGGTATCTCTGATTTTCTTGAAGAGATCCCTAGTCTTTCCCATTCTGTTGTTTTCCTCTATTTCTTTGCATTGATCACTGAAGAAGGCTTTCTTATCTCTTCTTGCTATTCTTTGGAACACTGCATTCAGATGTTTATATCTTTCCTTTTCTCCTTTGCGTTTCACTTCTCTTCTTTTCACAGCTATTTGTAAGGCCTCCCCAGACAGCCATTTTGCTTTTTTGCATTTCTTTTCCGTGGGGATGGTCTTGATCCCTGTCTCCTGTACAATGTCACGAACCTCATTCCATAGTTCATCAGGCACTCTATCTATCAGATCTAGGCCCTTAAATCTATTTCTCACTTCCACTGTATAATCATAAGGGATTTGATTTAGGTCATACATGAATGGTCTAGTAGTTTTCCCTACTTTCTTCAATTTCAGTCTGAATTTGGCAATAAGGAGTTCATGGTCCGAGCCACAGTCAGCTCCTGGTCTTGTTTTTGCTGATTGTATAGAGCTTCTCCATCTTTGGCTGCAAAGAATATAATCGATCTGATTTCGGTGTTGACCATCTGGTGATGTCCATGTATAGAGTCTTCTCTTGTGTTGTTGGAAGAGGGTATTTGCTATGACCAGTGCATTTTCTTGGCAAAACTCTATTAGTCTTTGCCCTGCTTCATTCCGTATTCCAAGGCCAAATTTGCCTGAAAAAAAAAATAACATGACTAATTTCTCAGAAATTAGCATTGTAAACATAGTTTAAACTCTACAATTCATATTTTGCATTTAACATTAATATTTATAATTTTCATATGAAAAATTTCCCTCAAGTGATCCCATGTGCTATCTCTGAATACTTCATCCCACATTCAATCTTCTCCCCATGAAATCATTTATTCTAAACTTTAGAGAGAAATTATGTCATATATTTGGCAGTATAAATTGAAGACTGACTAACTTCTGGTTAAAGAGTATACAGTGCTAATATACAATAGTTCATACAGTTCAATGATGGAGGAAGAATAGAAGCAAATAAGAAATTATAAAAATTATCAAATAATGACAGGTGCTGTAAAGCTAAAAAAAATCAGGTATAAAAAAGAGACATAAAGTGTGTATTAATTTTTTTTGTGATAAAGATAAGCTTTCTTGGTCCTGGAAACCATTCAATCCTGGACACCCAGAAGAGTAAAGTAGCAAAATGCATTTTACCAAAAAGAAAGGAATGGTATATTTATATGATCAATGTAGAACATCCTACTAGAAAAATTGACAGGAAGAATAAATTAAAAATTCACAAAGGAAAGTATTGAAACTACAACAAAAATGGAGGATTTTTAAAAGTTATCTGCTGAAAATATTTTTCTAAATAAGGTCAAGTGCAAAACTTTTATAATTTGAAGCTCTTTCTAAGTGATATCAAATGCAAACCTTTTGTAATTTGAAACTCTGGTTTTGAGTTTTGGTTCTGCACATATTTGCTGTTTGATTTTGGAAAGTCACTGGAAATATTTTAAATGTTAATACCCTCACCCAAACAATAGGAAGAGCAGTGTCTATCCTCTTGGAGTAGCTGACAGATTTAGTGGTGATGGTTTAGTTGCTAAGTCATAGAAGCCTGGCAGATGTAATCAGTACACATAAAAAGCTTTGCATATATGTCCATCAGCAGATGAATGGATAAGAAAGCTGTGGTACATACACACCATGGAGTATTACTCAGCCATGAAAAAGAATACATTTGAATCAGTTCTAATGAGGTGGATGAAACTGGAGCCGATTATACAGAGTGAAGTAAGCCAGAAAGAAAAACACCAATACAGTATACTAACACATATATATGGAATTTAGAAAGATGGTAACAATAACCCTGTATACGAGACAGCAAAAGAGACACTGATGTATAGAACAGTCTTTTGGACTTTGGGAGAGGGAGAGGGTGGGATGATTTGGGAGAATGGCATTGAAATATGTATAATATCATATATGAAATGAGTCGCCAGTCCAGGTTCAATGCACGATACTGAATGCTTGGGGCTGGTACACTGGGACGACCCAGAGGGATGGAATGGAGAGGGAGGTGGGAGGAGGGTTCAGGATGGGGAACACATGTATACCTGTGGCAGATTCATTTTGATACATCGCAAAACCAATACAATATTGTAAAGTTAAATAAAATAAAAATAAAATTTAAAAAATAAAAAAAATTAAAAAAAAAAGAAAAACACCAATACAGTATACTAATGCATATATATGGAATTTAGAAAGATGGTAACAATAACCCTGTATACGAGACAGCAGAGGAGACACTGATGTATAGAACAGTCTTTTGGACTCTGGGAGAGGGAGAGGGTGGGACAATTTGGGAGAATGGCATTGAAATATGTATAATATCATATATGAAACGAGTCACCAGTCCAGGTTCGATGCACGATACTGGATGCTTGGGGCTGGTGCACTGGGATGACCCAGGGGGATGGTATGGGGAGGGAGGTGGGAGGAGGGTTCAGGATGGGGAACTCATGTAAACCTATGGCAGATTCATTTTGATGTATGGCAAAACCAATACAATATTGTAAAGTTAAATAAAATATAACTAAATTAAAAAAAAAGTTTTGCATAGTTCCTTCCTGATGGTGGGCTTCTCTGGTGGCTCAGTGGTAAAGAATTAGCCTGCCAATGCAGGAGCCACAGGAGATGCAGATTTGATCTCTGGGTAGGGGAGATTCCCCTGGAGAAGAAAATGTCAACCCACTTTCATATTCTTGCTGGAATAATCCCATGGATGGAGGAGACTGGTGAGCTACAGTCCATGGGGTCTGAAAGAGTCAAACACTATTGAGCAGGCACATGCACTATACGACAACTACTTCCTTTTAGTAAGTGGTTACCTCTGGCAATGAGATTTGACTTTTTTTTTTCTTTTCCCCTTCTTTCTCTCAAATGTCTCCATTGTTTTCCTATTGAGGTTCCTAATACCACCTGTCTTTCACAGGCTGGTACCCCTGCAGCCAGTATTTACACTGACCCATAGAAACCTTTCTATATTACAAAACAGACTGCCCAACTCCCAGACTTAATCATCTCCCAGTGTCTCACCACTGGATGAACCCCAAATCCCATAATTTCAAACTCTAGGCTTGACTCTTATTATCTGAATCACCAAGTTCATCTCCTTGTGTTACCCTCACCCACATCAATTTCATAAGTATTGATCTTCAGTCACAGCATCACTGGATATCACAGGCTCAAGACTCAGAATCTATGTGCATCTGTTTCCCTTTGCTTGGAGAGTCAACTACTGGTCTATTTGGAACTTTTTATTCACCACTATCTTCAAAATTTCATCTTCTTTACTAGACTGATTATGTAATCTCATTCATGAATCATTTTTAAAAATATTCCCACATATAAAGAAGTGTTTCTCTTGCAATAATTTGTAAATTTTGTTTAATTATATACCTTTTATCCTCTCTAGACTGTGAGTGCCTTGAGGCATTTATTAATATCACGCATACTCCTCAACACCTCAGACTTAGTTTAGTTAGGATCAGTAGCTGAGTAAATATACATTGCATAAAGGAATAAAAGAGCATGTTCTCACAGAAGTTGCTGATGATGAAAGAAGAAAAAGAAGCCAAGAAATACTAACATAGATACGGAAGCATGCTGAATAATATTTTCCATATTCTGAGATCCAGACCGATTAAAGGGTTAGACTATATGATTTGTAAGAATAAAATAGATAGAATAAGTAAAACACAAAGGAAAATATCAGATTGTATCATACATAATAAGGGTTTTTTGGTTCTCTTTGTTCAGATGTCCTGGACAAGGAAATGGCAACCCACTCCAGTATTCTTGCCTGGAAAATTCTATGGACAGAAGAGCCTGGCAGGCTACAGTCCATGGAGTTGCATGGAGTCAGACACAACTGAGTAACTAACACACTTTTTCGGATGTGTTTGTGTCTGTATGTCTGTGCACATATGCATATGTACCTATTTCTTGCTTGCCTGTGCACACCTGCTAGATCACATGTTAAAAGCATGTAGACAGCTTGGACACTTCAAAGATGTTTCTTCTTCACTGAGATAAATGCAAAGATAGGGAAAGCAATCTTGTTGAGGGAAAGCAATACAAATAAAGAGCTCAACAGAGAGGCAGGTTACAGAGAGAACAGGCAGCAGCATGGGCACTGAAGTGCTCTCAGACTCAAGAGATGCCACACTGACCACACTTTTCCTCTTTTTACAAAATCACAGTATCCACATGAAGCCCCTGATTGAATTTTTATTTCATATTTGTTCCTATGTATTTGACTACATCTATTTCTATATGGTTCAGTGGGCTTCTCTGGTAGCTCAGCTGGTAAAGAATCTGTCTGTAATGCAGGAGACCCTGGTTTGATTTCTGAATCAGGAAGAGCCCCTTGGGATTGGCTACCCATTCCAGTATTCTTGGGCTTGCCTCATGGTTCAGAAGGTAAAGAATCTACCTGCGATGTGGGAGACCTGAGTTCTATCCCTGGGTTGGGAAGATTTGTTCCTGTGTATTTGACTACATGTATTTCTATCTATATGGTTCAGTGGGTTTCTCTGGTAGCTCAGCTGGTAAAGAATCTGCCTGTAATGCAGGAGACCCTGGTTCGATTCCTGAGTCAGGAAGAGCCCCTTGAGAAGGGATTGGCTATCCAGTATTCTTGGGCTTCCCTCATGGCTGAGATGGTAAAGAATTCACCTGCAATGTGGGAGACCTGGGTTCGATCCCTGGGATGGGAAGATCCCATGGAGGAGGGCACGGCCACTCACTCCAGTATTCTTGCCTGGAGAATCCCATGGACAGAGGAGGCTGGTGGGCTACAGTGCAGGGGGTTGAAAAGAATCAGACATGACTGAGCAACTAAGCACATGTGGTTCAATAGTGGATAAAGCTGACTCTTCTGTTAATTTTCTTACATGTCATTTTCTATATTATTTTGGGGCTTTGTTTTAGGTCTCTTTTTTTGGAAAAACCCATTGGTCACACTCTACTTCTCTTTTTTTATACTTCACTTCTTTTACTTAAATTTTTAAAAATTTATAATGGAGTGTAGTTGGTTTACAATGCTATACTAGTTTGAGGCATACAACAAAATGATAAGTCAAACAAAGACATATATACATTCTTTCTCAGATTCTACTTCACTTTCTGATTCTTGTCCCAGATGAGGAAGCCACCTCACAGGGTGATTTATAAAATCCTATTATGCCTATGGGCATTCTGTAATACATACATTTATTTTATTGTAATCTTCTTTCTCCAAGAAAAAAAAAAAATAGGGGGTGGGGAGATCCGAAAAGCATGGACCTCACCTGCTTTCCTTGCTCTTGTGGCTTCATAAAGGTGTGTGCATTTATATAAAATGGATTTTTAGAAAATGAAATTTATGAAATAAATATAACAGCATGCTAAATATAGTGGATACAAAACAACTAAACAAATTGAATAAGATAAGATGATTTTTTGAAAGAAATAATATATAAAATAACAATAGTCAAATTTACACAAGTGAAATGAAATGAGCAAAAACCAAGAAAAAAATAGGAATTATAATTTAAAAAGCCATTAAAATGATTAATGATTTTTAATCATTTTTAAAATCATTTAAATCTTTTTTTAGCCAAAAAATCATTGATCAGTAAGAGGTATGCAAAAACAGAAATTCAATCTAAATACATATGTGAGTGAAAGTTGCTCACTCGTGTCTGACTCTTGGCGACCCCATGTACTGTAGCCTGTCAGGCTTCTCTGGCCATGGAATTCTAGAGGCAAAAATAGTGGCACTCTGGGTAGCCATCCCTTTCTCCAGGGGATCTTCCTAACCGAGAGATCAAACACAGGTCTTCCACATTGCAGGCACATTCTTAACCATCTGAGCCACCCGCCAAACCCTTAATTTTTTTTAATTGGATTCAAACTTTTTTATGAAAAAAAAAAAAAAAAAATTTTTTTAAATAAAAAAACATGTTTCCCAAAAAAGGAAAAAAATTTTTTTTTTTTTTAAAAAAAATAAACAAAAAAAAGAAAAAAAAGACCCTAAAAAAAAATGAATAAATAATATGTCTAATTAAATATGTTTTTTTTTTATTTTTAAAAAGGAGAAAAATTTTTTTTTTTTAAGAAAAGGGAGGGGGAGGAAAAAAAAAATATCACTAACTTTTTTTTTTTCCTCCTTTTATGCACTCTCATACAACCCAACAAATGCAGTAAACACACATACAAGAATTAAATGATGCATAGCTAACTTCCTTTAAAAGTGATAACCCTTTGTTTGAAAGAATGCAGTAAAAACAAGAATAAAGAGAGACTAGTATAGGGAAGCTGGAGTAGGGGAAGCAGTTGCAGTTTAGAGCAACCATGAAATGGAGCCATGGAAATGGTGCCGGACACACTTGTGTTGGGAGGGGAAGAGTGGGGCAGAGAAGCTGCCTGTATCTCTAGTTTCAACAATAAGACTTGTCAATGTATTTAAAATACATTTCATGCTCCCTTTGTTCCACCTGTTGGAGTGAGTTTCCTGACCTTTTCTTAGCCAGAGGTGAAAGAAATTATAAAAGAAGGGGTGTATAAAAAAAAAAAGAAAGAAAAAGAATAGAACACTCAGAAGCCAGTATGTGAAACAATTTGCGTTGACAGTTTACAGTAGGGAAAGTAAATAGCTATTAAGTCCCCAGATATATTCAGCCCATAGGTAGTGAACTAATTGCAAAGTTAACCTCTTTACCATTTGCCTGTTTGTATAGTAAATGCAATTTTTAAACAAGTGAACACTCAAATCTGAGTAAAGACTCTGTGACATGTGTGCCTCAAGAACTGTATTTCCAGGTAGTTACCACAGCCACTGATCTGGATCTTCCTTATGAATGTGCTCCAATATATTGCATTTTAAAAATTAAAAAATGAAAAAAAAATTAAAATATTTATTTAATAAATAAAATAAATGTATTTAATTTATTAAATAAATTAATTGTTAAATTATTTAATAATTAAAATAAATTAAATAAAATGTTGTCACTTCACTACAAATCACTTCTAACCAAATCATTTATTTTGTACTCCCATCAACTGCAAAAGTCCTTGGAAACATTCAAATTTTACTGATCACTATGCTTCCCATTTCTTCTTGAGTCTCTTCCAACTAGATTTGCATTCATATAACTTAATTATCAACTGTAATTCTTGTATTTCTGAATTCATAGGTACTTTCCTTTTAAGTTGTTGAATACATTTGTTATAAATTAATCAAGCAAAAATGGAGATATCTTGGCTCTGGGTCAGTTGCTTAGGTTTCCAGGTGATCCCAGATAAATAGTGTTGAGTTTCATTCTCTGTGACTTTCTCCTTCAGTGGTTATTTCTTGCTTGGACTCACCTGAGTGGGAAGTCTGAGATTCTTCCCCGAATGGTTGATGATGTTGATTGAAGTTCTGTCTTTAAACAAGAGATGATTAGGAAGCATTGAAGCAAAACCAGATCTAAATGAAGAATCTAAATGAAAAACCATGCCTTCTCCAGCTCAAGATAGAATTGCTCAGACATTGCAGCAGAGGAGTTATTTATAGTTCTTTATGTTTTATGTATCTCCTCATTATTTTCAGCACATTTTCCATTGTTACTCCAACGCTTGAACACATCATTTCCTCAGGGAAACTTGTCTGGACAGAGTGGAAATTTTCCATGCTGATTTGCCATTCCCAGGTGAACAGGTTAGAAGTCAGGTGTATCTGATTCTTATTGTTACTCCATGAAGTCTCCTCTCTCCCAGAGGTCTGACATTGAAACTTTTTACAACACTCAAAGTTTTCTTCCATGTCTAAGTCTGAGGAACCTGTCTTGACTAGGTCACTTGGCCCTCAGAAGCACTGGCTTGTGATGGGAACACAACTCCTGATATCTCCAGAAAAATACTGCTTCTTCTTCGATAAGTGAGAGAAGTGTGTGCCTTTGTTATAAAACCATGGGTAAAATAATCCTAGGCTTCATAAGCCCTTTAACACATCAATAGGATTTACATGCTTTAAATGCATATGAAAAGTTGATATTTAGTCCTTTATTTCTAAAACTTTTGATAATTATAAGATATCCTTATATCTTTTAATACACTTGGGGTTTTTTTTTTTTTTTTTTTTTTTTATTTTTACTAGATGTTTTTTTAGTTGTCAAAAAAATAATAATACACCATTGGCTGAGCTTAGAATCTTACATATTATTTTATTTTTTGCAATAGCCCATCTTATGAGGATTGTACAATAATGAGCCTCCTTCTAAATTTGCAGTGATGGCAATTTGGGTGGTTGGCCCAAAACTTATGAACTTAGTAAGGTGTGCGTTTTGATTAGGACACGAGATATTTCTAGTTCTCTCACTCCAGGCTAAGGCTTTCCAATCTTCTGAAGACACTTAGCAATATCTGGAGAAATTGTTGATTGTCATATTAGGGGAAGTGCTACTCACTGACAGTGGGTTCAGGCCAGGGATACAGTTCAACAGTCTGCAAAGTAAAAACTGCCCCCACCCTAGAGAATTATCCAGCATAATGTCAACAGTAGTGAAGTTCAGAAACACTATTCTGAGCAAGCACTTCTTCCAACATAAATGTGAACATGAATCACTAGGGTATCTTGTTTAAATGAAGATTCAAATTTGACAGGACTTTTAAAGTGCTACACTCAATATGTCAGTAAATTTGGAAAACTCAGCAGTGGTCACAGAAGTGGAAAATGTCAGTTTTCATTACAATCCCAAAGAAGGGCAACACCAAGTTTTATTATAACTACCATACAGTTTTGCTCATTTCATATGCTAGTAAGATTATGCTCAAAATCATTCAAGCTAGGATTCAGCAGTTCCTGACCTGAGAATTTCCAAATGTGCAATCTGGGTTTCAAAGAAGTAGAGGAACCAGAGATCAAACTGTCTACATTCTTTGGATCATGGAGAAAGCAAGAGAGTTCTAGAAAAAATCTAATCCTGCTTCATTGACTACAATGAAACTTTTGATTGTGTGGATAGCAAGAAACTGTGGAAAATTCTTAAAGGGATGGAAGTACCAGATCACCTTACCTGTCTCCTGAGAAACCTGAATGTGGGTCAAGAAGCAACAGAACTGGACATGAACAACTGACTGTTGCAAAATTGCAAAAAGAGTACGTCAAGGCTGTAGAATGTCACCCTGCTTATTTAACTTCTATGCTGAGTACATCATGTGAAATGCTGGGCTGGATGGAGCACAATCTGCAATCAACATTGATGGGAGAAATATCAACAACCTCAGATATGCAGATGATATCACTTCAATGGAAGAAGTTGAAGAGAAACTAAAAAGCCTCTTAATAAGGGTGAAAGAGGAGAGTGAAAAAGCTGGCTTGAAATTCAGTATTCCAAAAACTAAGACATGGCATCCAGTCCCATGTAAATAAAAGGGAAAAAATGGAAGCAGTGATGGATTTTATTTCCTTAGGTTCCAAAATCACTGTGGATGATGACTTCAGCCATAAAATTAAAAGATGGTTGCTCTTTGGAAGGAAAGCTATGCGAAACTTGGAGAGCATATTAAAAAGCATAGACATCACTTTGCCAACAAGGGTCCATATAGTCAAAGCTATTGTCATTGTACAGGAGACAGGGATCAAGACCATCCCCATGGAAAAGAAATGCAAAAAAGCAAAATGGCTGTTTGGGGAGGCCTTGCAAATAGCTGCGAAAAGAAGAGAAGCAAAGAGCAAAGGAGAAAAGGAAAGAATAAACATCTGAATGCAGAGTTCCAAAGAATAGCAAGAAGAGACAAGAAAGCCTTCTTCAGCAATCAATGCAAAGAAATAGAGGAAAACAACAGAATGGGAAAGACTAAGGATCTATTCAAGAAAATCAGAGACAGCAAAGGAACATTTCATGCAAAAATGGGCTCGATAAAGGACAGAAATGGTATGGACCTAACGGAAGCAGAAGATATTAAGAAGAGGTGGCAAGAATACACAGAAGAACTGTACAAAAAAGAGCTTCACAACCCAGATAATCATGATGGTGTGATCACTGACCTAGAGCCAGACATCCTGGAATGTGAAGTCAAGTGGGCCTTAGAAAGCATCACTAGGAACAAAGCTAGTGGAGGTGATGGAATTCCAGTGGAGCTATTCCAAATCCTGAAAGATGATGCTGTGAAAGTGCTGCAATCAATATGCCAGCAAATTTGGAAAACTCAGCAGTGGCCACAAGATTGGAAAAGGTCAGTTTTCATCCCAATCCCAAAGAAAGGCAATGCCAAAGAGTGCTCAAACTACCGCACAATTGCACTCATCTCACACGCTAGTAAAGTAATGCTCAAAATTCTCCAAGCCAGGCTTCAGCAATATGTGAACCGTGAACTTCCTGATGTTCAAGCTGGATTTAGAAAAGGCAGAGGAACCAGAGATCAAATTGCCAACATCCACTGGATCATGGAAAAAGCAAGAGAGTTCCAGAAAAACATCTATTTCTGCTTTATTGACTATGCCAAAGCCTTTGACTGTGTAGATCACAATAAACTGTGGAAAATTCTGAGAGAGATGGGAATACCAGACCACCTGATCTGCCTCTTGAGAAATCTGCATGCAGGTCAGGAAGCAACAGTTAGAACTGGTCATCAAACAACAGACTGGTTCCAAATAGGAAAAGGAATACATCATGGCTGTATATTGTCACCATGTTTATTTAACTTATATGCAGAGTACATCATGAGAAATGCTGGACTGGAAGAAACACAAGCTGGAATCAAGATTGCCGGGAGAAATATCAATAACCTCAGATATGCAGATGATACCACCCTTATGGCAGAAAGTGAAGAGGAACTCAAAAGCCTCTTGATGAAAGTGAAAGTGGAGAGTGGAAAGGTTGGCTTAAAGCTCAACATTCAGAAAACGAAGATCATGGCAACTGGTCCCATCACTACATGGGAAATAGATGGAGAAACAGTGGAAACAGTGTCAGACTTTATTTTTGGGGGCTCCAAAATCACTGCAGATGGTGACTGCAGCCATGAAATTAAAAGACACTTACTCCTTGGAAGGAAAGTTATGACCAACCTAGATAGCATATTCAAAAGCAGAGACATCACTTTACCAACAAAGGTTCGCCTAGTCAAGGCTATGGTCTTTCCTGTGGTCATGTATGGATGTGAGAGCTGGACTGTGAAGAAGGCTGAGTGCCGAAGAATTGATGCTTTTGAACTGTGGTGTTGGAGAAGACTCTTGAGAGTCCCTTGGACTGCAAGGAGATCCAACCAGTCCATTCTGAAGGAGATCAGCCCTGGGATTTCTTTGGAGGGAATGATGCTCAAGCTGAAACTCCAGTATTTTGGCCACCTCATGTGAAGAGTTGACTCATTGGAGAAGACTCTGATGCTGGGAGGGATTGGGGGCAGGAGGAGAGGGGGACGACAGAGGATGAGATGGCTGGATGGCATCACTGACTTGATGAATGTGAGTCTGAGTGACCTCCTAGAGCTGGTGATGGACAGGGAGGCCTGGCGTGCTGCAGTTCATGGTGTCGCAAAGAGTTGGACACGACTGAGTGACTGATCTTATCTGATCTGATTGTCTTTCCAGTAGTCATGTATATATATGAGAGTTGGACCATAAAGAAACCTGAACACCAAAGAATTGATACTTTCAAGTTTTGGTGTTGGAGAAGATTCTTGAGAGTCCTTTGGACTACAAAGAGATCAAACCAGTTAATTCTAAATAAAATCAACCCTGAATAGTCATTGAAAGGACTGTTGCTGAAGCTCCACTACTTTGGCCCCTTGATGTGAAGGGCCAACACACTGCAGAAGACCCTGATGATGGGAAAGATTGAAGGCAATTGGAGAAGGGGGCAGCAGAAGATGGGAGGGCTATATAGCATCATTGACTCAATGGACATGAATTGAGCAAAGTCCCATAGATAGTGAAGGGCAGAGGAGCCTGACATGCTAAAGTCCATGAGGTTGCAAAGAGTAGGACAGGACTTAGCAACTGTAAAACAACAGGGCTGCTCAGAGATCCCACATTTGTAATGAATTCCCAGATGTTGTTGATGTTTTCCCAGATGTTGTTGATGTTGTAAGTCTTACTCTGTGAATGACACTCTGAATGTCAGTACTGTGGTCCAGAGTGAGGTGTAGGTCTTTCAGGTCTTCTCTATTAAGAATTTTCCTTTCTACTTCTGGTCTGATGTAAGGTGGTCAAATGTTTAACTCAGTCATTCTACTACTGCATATACAATTTTACATGTGCCTCTTGGGTATTTCACTCTTGGTACAAAATAATAATTTTGACCTGTGCATCCTTTTCATAAATGGGTAGATTTCACTGAAGCAGTTATTGTCTAAGTTGGTAATATTTTAGATATCACAGGAAATTACTTGGCACAGACAGATGCTCAATTCATCACAGCTGTTATGACTATGTCTGAGTTCAGAATTGACTAAAATCATTGGGACTTCAGAGAATCTTTTAAAATAAGAAGGGAATCCAGGAATACTCTGATTGTGGCGGGCACGGGCTGCATCGCTTAGAGTAAGGATCTGGCCTGAATACCCAAGCACTACCTGAACAAAATAATTTGGGCAAGCAAACCAGACTGTGGGATATCTACCACGTGAAAAGCCAGCCCTAATCTAAGACACTGCCAGGCCCACACACGGAACAAAGGACTGTACAGAGATAGCTGGTTGCAGACCGTCCCCCTCTGGTGACAGGCAGCCAGAGCTGGAAGGGGGCAATCGCAGCCCCGGAGAGACATAATCTACAAAACTGTAAGCAGGATTCTTTGCTAACTAAAATTTCTTGGGGTTCTGCACGGTCAATATCCATCTTAGAAGGTGCACTGGTTGTACACCCAGATAACCAAGCAGCGGGGAGGTGATAAGTCGCAGCAACCGTGTTTGCCAAACAACTCATCACCTGCGCTGCTCGGACCTGGGAAGGGCACAAAACGCAGTCCCAACTGAGTCTGTGCCTCTGAGAAATACCCAAGTGCCTGAACCTGAGCAGCTTAAACCTGGGAGGTGAAAGCAGCCCAGGGCCGGCCGCAGATGGTTCCCGGCCGAGCAACCTAGAGGCTTAGCAGTGTGGGCAGGCAGGCTACACGTGCCGTGAGTGGGGGCAGGCCCAGTGTGGCTGAGGCACTGCGAACACAGGCCAGTGTTATTTATTTGCAGCGTCTCTCCCCCCTCCACAGCACGACTGAACAAGTGAGCCTTAAAAAAAAGAAAGGTGTCCATCACCGCCCCCTTTATATCAGGGTGGAAATCAGACACTGAAAACACCAGCAAACAGAAGAAGCTATAACAGAGGGAACGGCCTTGGAAGTGACAGGCAATAAACTAAAACCCTGTGGTTAGTACCGACTATATAAGAAAGGGCCTATAGATCTTGAGAAATATAAGCCGGAACAAGGAACTAGCCAAAAATGAACTGAACCCACAATACCCACAACAACATCACAGAAAGTCCTATATATATTTTTACTATTTTTACGATCATTCTTTCTTTTTTTTTTAATTAAAAAAATTAAGTCCTGTATTACTCCTTTAATTTTCAATTTTATAACCTACTATTACTTTGCAAAAAAAAAAAAAGAGACCCTTTTCTTTTTAAAAAAGCAAACCATATATATATTTAAAATAACTTTTGTGACCTTTTTTTTTTTTCCTATTTTCTTTAACATTGTATTTTTGAAATTCCAATCTCTGCTCTAGATTTTTTTAATTAAATTTTATTTTGCTTAAATTTACAATATAGTATTGCTTTTGCCATACATCAAGATGGATCTGCCACAAGTATACATGTGTTCCCTATCCTGAACCCTCCTCCCTCCTCCCTCCCCATACCATCCCTCTAGCTTTTTGGCATTTGTTATCAATTTTGTACCTTTTTTTTTAAAAAAATAACTTTTGTGACTTTTTTTTCCCACTCTCTTTCTTTCTCTTCATCTTTTCTTTAACATTATATTCCTGAAATTCCAAACTCTACTCTAGATCTTTAATTTATGCTTTCTGGTATTTGTTATCAAATTTGTACCTATATCTTCTTTATAATTTTTGTGCCTTTTTTTTCTCTTTCCTTTTCTTCTTCTTTTCTTTAACATTGTATTTTTGAAATTTCAAACTCTGCTGTAGATTTATAATTTTAACTTTTTGGTATTTGTTATCAATTTTGTACCTATTTTTTTTTAATAACTTTTGTGACTTTTTTTCTCTCTATTTCTTTCTCTTCATCTTTTCTTTAAGATTGTATTCCTAAAATTCCAAACTCTATTCTAGATTCTTAATTTATACTTTTTGGTATTTGTTATCAATTTTGTACCTATATCTTCTTTATAATATTTGTGACTTGGTTTTTGGTTTCTGTTTTTTTTTTTTCTCTTTATTTTTCTTCTTCTTTTCTTTAACATTGTATTTTTGAAATTCCAAACTATACTCTAGATTTTTAACTTTTGCTTTTTGGTATTTGTTATCAACTTTTTACCTATATTTTCTTTATAATTTTTGTGACTTTTTTTTCTTTTTCTTTTTCTCTTTCTTTTCCTTCTTCTTTTCTTTAACATTGTATTTTTGAAATTCCAAATTCTCCTCCAGATTTTTAATTTTTGCTTTTACGTATTTGTTACCAGTTTTGTACCTTTAAGAACCCAATATTCAATACCTATTTTTTGCTAGGGAGCAAGTTTACTAGCTTCACTGCTCTCTTCCCTTCCAGACTCTCCTTTTTCTCCACCAGGTCGCCTGTGTCTCCTTTCTAACCCCTCTCTACTCTACGCAACTCTGAATTTCTGTGTGTTCCAGATGGTGGAAAACACTTAGGGAATTGATAACTGGCTGGATCTGTCTCTTTCCTTTTCATTCCCTCCTTTTATCCTCCTGGCCACCTCTGTCTCCTTCCTCCCTATTCTCTTCTCTGTATAACTCCATGAACATCTCTGAGTGGTCTAGTTGTAGAGTGCACATAAGGAAGTGATTACTGGTTAGCCTGCTCTCTCCTCTATTGATGCCATCTCATCTCATTCGGGTCACCTCTAACTCCCTTCTTCCTCTTCTCTTCTCCATGTAACACTGTGAAACTCTCTGGTTGACCCCCACGGTGGAGAAACCTTTCATCTTTAACCTAGATGTTTTATCAATTGTGCTGTATAGAAGGATAAGTTTTGAGAATACTGTAAAAACAAGACCAATAACTGGAAGCAGGAAGCTTAAGACCGAACCCTGACTCCAGGGAACATTAATTGACAGGAGCTCATCAAATGCCTACATACCTACTCTGAAACCAAGCACAACACAAGGGCCAACAAGTTCCAGGGCAAAACATACCACACAAATTCTCCAGGAACACAGGAATACAGCCCGGAGCTCCAATATACAGGCTGCCCAAAGTCACCCCAAAACCATAGACATCTCATAACTCATTACTGGACACTTCATTTCACTCCAGAGAGAATAAATCCAGGTCCACCCACCAGAACACCGAAACAAGCTTCCCTAACCAAGAAACCTTGACAAGCCACCTGTATAAAGCCACACAGAGTGAGGAAACACCACAATAAAGAGAACTCCACAAACTGCCAGAATACAGAAAGCCCACCCCAAACTCAGCAATTTAAACAAGATGAAGAGACAGAGGAATACCCAGCAGGTAAAGGAACAGGATAAATGCCTACCAAACCAAACAAAAGAGGAAGAGATAGGGAATCTACCTGATAAAGAATTCCGAATAATGATAGTGAAATTGATCCAAAATCTTGAAATAAAAATGGAATCACAGATAAATAGGCTGGAGACAAGGATTGAGAAGATGCAAGAAAGGTTTAACAAGGACCTAAAGGAAATTAATAAGTCAATATATAATGAATAATGCAATAAATGAGATCAAAAACACTCTTGAGGCAACAAATAGTAGAATAACAGAGGCAGAAGATAGGATTAGTGAATTAGAAGATAGAATGGTAGAAATAAATGAATCAGAGGATAAAAAAGAAAAACGAATGAAAATAAATGAGGACAATCTCAGAGACCTCCAGGACAATATTAAACGCTACAACATTCGAATCATAGGAGTCCCAGAAGAGGAAGACAAAAACAAAGACCATGAGAAAATATTGAGATAATAGTTGAAAACTTCCCTAAAATGGGGAAGGAAATAATCATTCAAGTCCAAGAAACCCAGAGAGTCCCAAACAGGATAAACCCAAGGCAAAACACCCCAAGACACATATTTAATCATATTAACAAGATCAAACACAAAGAACAAATATTAAAAGCAGCAAGGGAAAAACAACAAATAACACACAAGGGAATTCCCATAAGGATAACAGCTGATGTTTCAATAGAAACTCTCCAAGCCAGGAGGGAATGGCAAGACATACTTAAAGTGATGAAAGAAAATAACCTACAGCCCAGATTATTGTACCCAGCAAGGATCTCATTCAAATATGAAGGATAAATTAAAAGCTTTACAGACAAGCAAAGCTGAGAGAATTCTCCAACAAATACTAAAGGACATTCTCTAGACAGGAAACACAAAAAGGGTGTATAAATTCGAACCCAAAACAATAAAGTAAATGACAACGGGATCATACATATCACTAATTACCTTAAACGTAAGTGAGTTGAATGTCCCAACCAAAAGACAAAGACTGGACGAATGGATACAAAAACATGACCCCTACATATGTTGTCTACAAGAAACCCACCTCAAAACAGGGGACACATACAGACTGAAAGTGAAGGGCTGGAAAAAGATTTTCCATGCAAATAGGGACCAAAAGAATGCTGGAGTAGCAATACTCATATCAGATAAAAGAGACTTTAAAACAAAGGCTGTGAAAAGAGACAAAGAAGGTCACTACATAATGATCAAAGGATGAATCCAAGAAGAAGATATAACAATTATAAATATATATGCACCCAAAATAGGAGCACCACAATATGTAAGACAAATACTAACAGGCATCAAAGGAGAAATTAACAATAACACAATAATAGTGGGAGACTTTAATACCCCACTCACACCAATGGATAGATCAAATAAATAGAAAATTAAAAAGGAAACACAAACTTTATACAATACAATCAACCAGTTAGACCTGATTGATATCTATAGGTTGTTTCATCCCAAAACAATGAATTTCACCTTTTTCTCAAGCGCACATGGAAGCTTATCCAGGATAGATCACATCCTGGGCCATAAATCTAGCATTGATAAATTCAGAAAAATTGGAATCATTCCAAGCATCTTTTCTGACCACAATGCAGGAAGATTAGATCTCAATTACGGGAGAAAAACTATTAAAAATTCCAACATATGGAGGCTGAACAACACGCTGCTGAATAACCAACAAATCACAGAAGAAATCAAAAAAGAAATCAAAATTTTCATAGAAACGAATGTAAATGAAAACACGACAACCCAAAACCTGTGGGACACTGTAAAAGCAGTCCTAAGGGGAAAGTTCATAGCAATACAGACATACCTCAAGAAACAAGAAAAAAGTCAAATAAATAATCTAACTCTACACCTAAAGCAATTAAAAAGAGGAAGAAATGAAGAACCCAAGGTTAGTAGAAGGAAAGAAATCTTAAAAATTAGGGCAGAAATAAATGCTAAAGAAACAAAAGAGACCATAGCAAAAATCAACAAAGCCAAAAGCTGGTTCTTTGAAAGGGTAAATAAAATTGACAAATCATTAGCCAGACTCATCAAGAAACAAAGGGAGAAAAATCAAATCAATAAAATTAGAAATGAAAATGGAGAGATCACAACAGACAACACACAAATACAAAGGATCATAAGAGACTACTTTTTCTATCAGCAATTATATGCCAATAAAATGGACAACGTGGAAGAAATGGACAAATTCTTAGAAAAGTACAACTTCCCAAAACTGGACCAGGAAGAAATAGAAAATCTTAACAGACATATCACAAGCACGGAAATTGAAATTGTAATCAGAAATCTTCTAACAAACAAAAGCCCAGGTCCAGACGGCTTCACAGCTGAATTCTACCAAAAATTTAGAGAAGAGCTAACACCTATTCTACTCAAACTGTTCCAGAAATTTGCAGAGGAAGGTTAAACTTCCAAACTCATTCTATGAGGCCATCATTACCCTAATACCAAAACTGACAAAGATGCCACAAAAAAAGAAAACTACAGGCCAATATCACTGATGAGCATAGATGCAAAAATCCTTAACAAAATTCTAGCAATTAGAATCCAAAAACACATTAAAAAGATCATACATCATGACCAAGTGGGCTTTATCCCAGGAATGCAAGGATTCTTCAATATCTGCAAATCAATCAATGTAATATACCACATTAACAAATTGAAAATTAAAAACCATATGATAATCTCAATAGATGCAGAGAGAGCCTCTGACAAAGTTCAACATCCATTTATGATAAAAACTCTCCAGAAAGCAGGAATAGAAGGAGAATACCTCAACATAATAAAAGCTCTATATGACAAACACACAGCAAACATTATCCTCAATGGTGAAAAATTGAAAGCATTTCCTCCAAAGTCAGGAAGAAGACAAGGGTGCCCACTTTCACCATTACTATTCAATGTAGTTTTGGCCACAGCAATCAGAGCAGAAAAAGAAATAAAAGGAATCCAAATTGGAAAAGAAGAAGTAAAATTCTCACTGTTTGCAGATGACATGATCCTCTACATAGAAAACCCTAAAGACTCCACCAGAAAATTACTAGAACTAATCAATGAATATAGTAAAGTTGCAGGATATAAAATTAACACACAGAAATCCCTTGCATTCCTGTACCCTAATAATGAGAAAATAGAAAGAGAAATTAGGAAACAATTCCATTTACCATTGCAATGAAAAGAATAACATACTTAGGAATATATCTACTTAAAGAAACTAAAGACCTATATACAGAAAACTATAAAACCTTGGTGAAAGAAATCAAAGAGCACACTAATAGATGGAGAAATATACCATGTTCATGGATTGGCAGAATCAATATAGTGAAAATGAGTATACTACCCAAAGCATTTTATAGATTCAATGCAATCCCTATCAAGCTATCAACAGTATCCTTCACAGAGCTAGAACAAATAATTTCTCAATTTGTATGGAAATACAAAAAACCTCGAATAGCCAAAGATATCTTGAGAAAGAAGAATGGAACGGGAGGAATCAACCTGGCTGACTTCAGGCTCTCCTACAAAGCCACAGTCATCAAGACAGTATGGTACTCGCACAAAGACAGATTTCAATGGAACAAAATAGAAAGCCCAGAGATAAATCCACGCACATATGGACACCTTATTTTTGACAAAGGAAGCAAGAATATACAATGGATTAAAGACAATCTCTTTAACAAGTGGTTCTGGGAAAACTGGTCAAACACTTGTAAAAGAATGAAACTGGAGCACTTTCTAACACCATACACAAAAATAAACTCAAAATGGATTAAAGATCTAAATGTAAGACCAGAAACCATAAAACTCCTAGAGGAAAACATAGGCAAAACACTCTCTGACTTACATCACAGCAGGATCCTCTATGACCCACCACCCAGAATATTGGAAATAAAATCAAAAATAAACAAATGGTACCTAATTAAACTTAAAAGCTTCTGCACAACAAAGGAAACTATAAGCAAGGTGAAAAGACAGCCTTCAGAATGGGAGAAAATAATAGCAAATGAAGCAACAGACAAACAACTTATCTCCAAATATAAAAGCAACTCTTACAGCTCAATTCTAGAAAAATAAATGACCCAGTCAAAAAATGGGCCAAAGAACTAAATAGACATTTCTCCAAAGAAGACATACAGATGGCTAACAAACACATGAAAAGATGCTCAATATCACTTATTATCAGAGAAATGCAAATCAAAACCACTATGAGGTACCATTTCACGCCAGTCAGAATGGCTGCGATACAAAAGTCTATAAGCAATAAATGCTAGAGAGGGTGTGGAGAAAAGGGAACCCTCTTACACTGTTGGTGGGAATGCAAACTAGTACAGCCACTATGGCGAACAGTATGGAGATTCCTCAAAAAACTGGGAAAAGAACTGCCTTATGATCCAGCAATCCCACTGCTGGGCATACACACTGAGGAAACCAGAATTGAAAGAAACACGTGTACCCCAATGTTCATCGCAGCACTGATTATAATTGCCAGGACATGGAAGCAACCTAGATGTCCATCAGCAGATGAATGGATAAGAAAGCTGTGGTACATATACACAATGGAGTGTTACTCAGCCATTAAAAAGAATACATTTGAATCAGTTCTAATGAGGTGGATGAAACTGGAGCCTATTATACAGAGTGAAGTAAGCCAGAAAAGAAAACACCAATACAGTATATTAATGCATATATATGAAATTTAGAAAGATGGTAACAGTAACCCTGTATACGAGACAGTAAAAGAGACACTGATGTATAGAACAGTCTTTTGGACTATAGGAGAGGGAGAGGGTGGGATGATTTGGGAGAATAGCATTGAAATATGTATAATATCATATTTGAAACGAGTCACCAGTCCAGGTTCGATGCCTGATACCGGATGCCTGGGGCTGGTGCACTGGGACGACCCAGAGGGATGGTATGGGGAGGGAGGAGGGAGGACGGTTCAGGATGGGGAATACATGTATACCTGTGGTGGATTCATTTTGATATATGGAAAAACCAATACAATATTGTAAAGTTAAATAAAACAATTTTTTTTTTTTTTAAAAAAGAGTCTTCTCCAACACCACAGTTCAAAAGGATCAATTCTTCGGTGCTCAGCCTTCTTCACAGTCTAGCTCTCACATCCATTCATGACCACAGGAAAATCAATAGCCTTGACTAGGTGAACCTTTGTTGGCCAAGTAATGTCTCTGCTTTTGAATATGTGATCTAGGTTGGTCATAACTTTCCTTCCAAGGAGTAAGCATCTTTTAATTTCATGGCTGCAGTCACCATCTGTAGTATTTTTGGAGCCTAGAAAAAAAAGTCTGACACTGTTTCCACTGTTTCCCCATCTATTTCCCATGAAGTGATGGGACCAGATGCCATGATCTTCGTTTTCTGAATGTTGAGCTTTAAGCCAACATTTTTACTCTCCTCTTTCACTTTCATCATGAGGCTTTTTAGTTCCTCTTCACTTTCTGCCATGAGGATGGTGTCATCTGCAAATCTGAGGTTATTGATATTTCTCCCAGCAATCTTGATTCCAGCTTGTGTTTCTTCCAGTCCAGTATTTCTCATGATGTACTCTGCATATAAGTTGAATAAGCATGGTGACAATATACAGCCTTGACATAGTCCTTTTCCTATTTGGAACCAGTCTGTTGTTCCATGACCAGTTCTAACTGTTGCTTCCTGACCTGCATACAGATTTCTCAAGAGGCAGATCAGGTGGTCTGGTATTCCCATCTCTTTCAGAACTTTCCACAGTTTATTGTGATCCACACAGTCAAAGGCTTTGGCATAGTCAATAAAGCAGAAATAGACATTTTTCTGGAACTCTTGCTTTTTCCATGATCCAGCGGATGTTGGAAATTTGATCTCTGGTTCTTCTGCCTTTTCTAAATCCAGCTTGAACATCAAGAAGTTCACAGTTCACATATTGCTGAAGCCTGGCTTAGAGAATTTTGAGCATCACTTAACTAGCATGTGAGACAAGTGCAATTGTGCGGTAGTTTGAGCATTCTTTGGCATTGCCTTTCTTTGGGATTGGAATGAAAACTGACCTTTTCCAATCCTGTGGCCACTGCTGGGTTTTCCAAATTTGCTGGCATATTGAGTGCAGCACTTTCACAGCATCATCCTTCAGGATTTGGAATAGCTCAACTGGAATTCCATCACCTCCATTAGCTTTGTTCGTAGTGATGCTTTCTAAGGCCCACTTGACTTCACAATCCAGGATGTCTGGCTCTAGGTCAGTGATCACACCATCATGATTATCTGGGTCGTGAAGCTCTTTTTTGTACAGTTCTTCTGTGTATTCTTGCCACCTCTTCTTAATATCTTCTGCTTCTGTTAGGTCCATACCATTTCTGTCCTTTATCGAGCCCATCTTTGCATGAAATGTTCCTTTGGTATCTCTGATTTTCTTGAAGAGATCCCTAGTCTTTCCCATTCTGTTGTTTTCCTGTATTTCTTTGCATTGATCACTGAAGAAGGCTTTCTTATCCCTTCTTGCTATTCTTTGGAAATCTGCATTCAGATGCCTATATCTTTCCTTTTCTCCTTTGCTTTTCTCTTCTCTTCTTCTGGCAGCTATTTGTTAGGCCTCCCTAATCAGCCATTTTGCTTTTTTGCATTTCTTTTCCATGGGGATGGTCTTGATCCCTGTCTCCTGTACAATGTCACGAACCTCATTCCATAGTTCATCAGGCACTCTATCTATCAGATCTAGGCCCTTAAATCTATTTCTCACTTCCACTGTATAATCATCAGGGATTTGATTTAGGTCATACCTGAATGTTCTAGTGGTTTTGCCTAGTTTCTTCCATTTAAGTCTGAATTTGGCAATGAGGAGTATTTGACAATAACACACAAACATACTCAAGCATAAACATGATACATGGACAAACATGAAAATAAAAGATGCAAAACATGAAAATGTTTACAAAGTATGCAACCAACAAAGGATTAGTCTCCAAAATTTGGTAACAGTTCTGTGTCTCAATATCATAAAAATGAACTAATTTAAAAAATGAGTCTTTTTAGTAAACAAATGGTCAAATAGATCCCATCTTAATCATTTAAAAACTGCCTTTTGTTCACTGCACAAGACTTTGAACCTAATATTGTATAATACAACTCCCCTTAACTGTAAATATCTTCATCTATGTTCTAATTTTATTGGAACTACACTATGCCTTGAATTCCTTCTTCATTCTCATTAAGCTGAACTTTCTATTCCATGAGTTAGCTGCAACAATACTCCTTGTATTTCTAAGTTCAGAATTCACTTCTCTTTTTACCACATTAAGTGAATTAATTATAGGTTAATTAGTCTCTCTAGCATAGACACATGGCAATCTAGTGGTCTGATTCTTATGTGAGCTTAGTAAAATTTTTAAGGTTCGTTTCTCTCTGAACATTTTTTTCTCACTTCCTTATTGAGTTCTCAGATGTACTGGATAATGTCTCTAAGAGAAAAATCTCTGTGTGGATGTCTGAATTGCTGTATGGATGATCAGCAATGTAGATAGAAGCTCTGTTTCCAGACAAGGCAAAAGGATGGAGCAAAGCATTGGTTCTTGAGCTATGATAAGACTCAAAAGGCAGCAGTCTAGTCCTCTCCAGCACCAGGAATGAACACACTAAGGAATTACAGTACAGGAGATAGTTATAGCTCCCTAGGCTGCTGCTTAGGCACCATTTCCATTGTTGCCCCAACTTCTGAGTTCATAATTTCCCTGTGGGAAGCTGATCTGGACACAAAGAAAATGATTCCTATTGAGTCTCTGTTCCCAAGAGACCATGTTAGTAGAAATCAGGTGAATCCAGTCTATTCTTAGTTCTCCATGAACTCTCCTGCCTTACAGAAGTCTCACCTCATTACACCTAATCTCAACATTGATCTAACGTTTTCTCCAAATCTGAGAGTGATAACCTGTGTTTACTAGGTCCCATGGAGTTTCAAAGCATTGAATTGTAAGTGGATGTTTTCCAATAACTCTAGAAAATTAGTATTCCCCTCTTCAACAAAAAATCTATACATACATAAATGAAGAAAATGTAAAACAGCTAGTTGAAAAAAAAAATACAAAAGCTCTTTTTTCTTTTTTTAATGAATGTGAAGACAGACGACAGTAGAAATACTATGACATCATTATATAAAAGGTAAGGACTCCCATAGACAATTTACAATGGAGAAAGTATATATCTAACAAACTCACAAATATATTCACCTTTACAGATAATGAAATAACTTGAAAGTACAGGTCATTACCATGTCTGGTTTGATATATTATATAATTTTCTTTCATGTGAATACCCACACTGAGAGGATACCATGAGAAATATATCTAATGAAATGCTATTGCAAGATAATCCTTTCAAGAATTCTTTTGATGTATGGCAAAAGCAATACAATATTGTAAAGTTAAGCAAAATAAAATTAAAAAAATAAAATAAATAAAATAAAATAAAAAATTAATAAAATAAAATAAAAAAAAAAAATGTGAAGGTCTGCTTATATGCACATTTTTTCCAATAAATATGTATAATACTACATAAACAAAAAGAATTCTTTGGTCTGTGTTTATCATTAATACACAGTCAAGTATGCACCATCTTTTAAAATAAAAAGAATGCCATCGCTTCACTGTGTATTCCCTCCTCTGCTAATAAGGATATTTCTCTACTCCAGTTAATTATGAAGATCCTTTGTCAGGAGCTGCATTAGGCATTATTGACAAAATGGAGATATTGGTCCTAAACCCCCTCCGTTTGTTCTGTAGGCACGGACCCAGAATGAAGGAGTTAGGCTTTGTGATTCTGACTTGTTTTTTCCTTTCCTCAGCTGAGTTGACTGAAGACAATATTAAGGTGCTTATTGTTTTTGAGAGGAGCATGAGAAGGCATAAATCCTTCTGCAGCTGTGCTAAAGGAATAATTTATAAAGTTAATCACTGACATTTGTTCAAGGACTTTTACAAAAGACTGTTCCAGAGTGAGCACACAGGCTGCAGCTTGAGGCCATGGGAGGGAATGGTATCTGAAGCCCATTTTTGAGGAAAGTGTTTATAGCAAAGGAGTTTGCTGAATTTAGGGCTTAGGAATAATTAAAATAGTTAGAAGCTAAAGATTTAAGGATTGCTGTAATGTTAGAATATTCTACTATAGCTTATAGAAATTAGGGACTTTAGAGATATTGTTAGCTAGAAGCCCTTTCTAAGAAATAGTGAGCTTAGGATCAGATCAGATCAGATCAGTCTCTCAGTCGTGTCCGACTCTTTGCGACCCCATGAACTGCAGCACGCCATGCCTCCCTGTCCATCACCAGATCTTGGAGGTCACTCAGACTCACATCCATCGAGTCAGTGATGCCATCCAGCCATCTCATCCTCTGTTGTCCCCTTCTCCTCCTGCCCCCAATCCCTCCCAGCATCAGAGTCTTCTTCAATGAGTCAACTCTTCGCATGAGGTGGCCAAAATACTGGAGTTTCAGCTTTAGCATCATTCCTTCCAAAGAAATCCCAGGGCTGATCTCCTTCAGAATGGACTGGTTGGATCTCCTTGCAGTCCAATGTACTGTCAAGAGTCTTCTCCAACACCACAGTTCAAAAGCATCAATTCTTCGGTGCTCTGCCTTCTTCACAGTCCAGCTCTCACATCCATACATGACCACAAGAAAGACCATAGCCTTGACTAGGCGAACCTTTGTTGGCAAAGTGATGCCTCTGCTTTTGAATATGCTATCTAGGTTGGTCATAACTTTCCTTCCAAGGAGTAAGCGTCTTTTAATTTCATGGCTGCAGTCACCATCTGCAGTGATTTTGGAGCCCAGAAAAATAAAGTCTGACACTGTTTCCACTGTTTTTCCATATATTTCCCATGTAGTGATGGGAACAGATGCCATGATCTTCGGGATACTAGGGGCAAATAGGACTTAGAAAGATAAGAAATAAACTGAGGAATGTGGTATGCAGCCCAGACATTAGCATGAGTTACAATGTGTTGACAAGGACACATGAGAAAAAGTAGATAAGAGAATCGCTGAGGAAGGAACTCCTTTTGAGGGGCAACAATGATTTTTGGAGAAAAATAAATCTAGGTCAATGAGAACTAAAAATATCAAACCTCTAACCTAATGCTTTTGTAAAAATATAAAAGAGAATCATAAGCTTGAAATAAACAGTCAGTCCAAGAAAACTGAGAGACTGCCTCAGTTTCTCGCCGACACCACTCACCCCTTCAGGTTGAATCCCTGACTGCTGGAGCTGGACTCTGGCAATCCTTGGACTTATTTTCCACTTTTACCAGAAGCACTTTACATCTCCCATTCTATCTTCTAAATAGGCTTCCAAGGTGGCGCTAGTGGTAAAAAACCCTCCTGCCAATGCAGGAGTTGTAAGAGATGCAGGTTTGATACTTGGGTTGGGAAGATCCCCTGGGGAGGGCATGGCAGCCCATTCTAGCATTCTCTTGGACAGAGGAGTCTGGCAGGCTACATTCTGCAGGGTCAAAAGAGTCAGACACGACTGAAGCGACTTAACACACACTTCAATTTAATTTTCAACATTGACCTTGCTTTGCTGAGTACAGTATTCACTTCTTTCTTAGGCATCATAATAAATTAATTAATTAATGAGGCAAACAAGAAACCAATCAAAGTTAATAGGGGGCCATAATTTAGGGTGGATTGGCTCAGGTAAACATTCTTGGTTTTCCTTCTCTCTGATTCATTCCTACAATGTCTACGGGGCTTTCAGACTCAAGGATTGTGATCTCTGAGAGGACAGTCTCCAGGAGGAATCACAAATTCCCCCTGGATGGTTGATGGTAGAGATTGAAATCTTTCCCCTGGAAAGATGGCAAGAAGGAGTGAAATACCGGTCTCTGAGTCAGGCTTTGAACACCAAAAAGAAACAATGATGTCCCATTAAGCCCTGAATTTACAACTATGAAGAATTTTGCTCCCTATATATGTTCGTTGGACACATATTCCTCTTGTTACTTCAAATTTTAAGTACAGATGTTCACTTCACTCTTCTTTCCCCACTTTAAAGTGTCTCTCTTCTCACTGGGATGTTCAGACTTGGGGTAGAGGAGATGGGAGTCATATGAAATTTTCTTTCCTTACCCTGTTCAATGGTATTCCTGGGTGGCACTGGTTTCCTTAGTGGTTAAAAAGGTAAAGAATCTGCCTGCAATGCGGGAGACCTGGATTCATTCCCTGGTTGGGAAGATCCCCTGGAGAGGGGAATGGCTACATAGCCCAGTATTCTGACCTGCAGAATTGCCATGGATAGGGGAGCCTGGCTGGCTACAGTCCAGGGGGTCTCAAAGAGTCGGACGCCCTGAGCAACTTTCACTTTCACTCCCACATGTCACTAGTGGTAAAGAACCCACTGTCAATGCAGGAGACATAAGAAACACTGGGTTCAATCCCTGGGTCGGGAAGATCCCCTGGAGGAGGGCATGACAACACACTTCAACATTCTTGCCTGGAGACTTCCATAGACAGAGGAGCCTAGCAGGCTACAGTTCGTGGGTGTCACGAAGAGTTGGACTCCCATCACTGAGTCAGTGATGCCATCCAACCACCTCATCCTCTATTGACCTCTTGTCCTCCTGCCCTCAATCTTTCCCAGCATCAGGGGCTTTTCCAATGAGTCAGCTCTTCACATCATGTGACCAAAGTATTGGACCTTCAGCATCAGCCCTCCCATGATTATTCAGGGCTGATTTTCTTTAGGATTGACTGATTTGATCTTCTTGCAGTCCATGGGACTCTCGAGTATTCTCCAGCACCATAGTTCAAAAGCATCAATTATTTGGCGCTCAATCTCATTTAAGACAACTTACTTATGACAAACTCATTTTTTTTTTCTGTAAACTATGTTAACCTAGATATAAAAATGGATGAACTGTCCATAGTTTGGATTTAGAGAGACGAACACTACAACCAGGCACAGGATCATGGGTGAGCCTTACAAGTACTGTATAGAGCTGTTGCTACTGTTGCTACTAAGTTCCTCCAGTCGTGTCTGACTCTGTGTGACCCCATTGACGGCAGCCCACCAGGCTCCTCTGTCCCTGGGATTCTCCAGGCAAGAGTACTGGAGTGGGTTGCCATTACCTTCTCCAACTGTATAGAGACTGAAAGCTAATTACAGAGATTGGAAGCTAATTACAGACTCACAACAAATCTAGTATAACTTGGAACAACTCCAAACCATACCATCTCATTTGATAATAAATACATTATGTTTTAATATTTTATGATGGACGATTACTCAGCCTGCTAACAAATATAATCATCAGTGAAACAGAATTAAGAGCAAAGATAATAATCTATTGCTTGTTATGTTTCACTGTGTTCTAACATTTGCAAAAGGCATTTCAGATTACTCTCATCCAACATTTCCCCCCCACACAACTCTATTAAAAAGTGACTTCATTGATGTTCCTTTCCTGATAGCCAGGAGAGCTTGCAACAACATGCATGTTTGTGTACAAAACAGGCTGACCTTGGGTCTTATGTCTATACAGGAAATCACATTCTTATGATTCAATTTTGATCATGATAGTTGAAGGAATTGCTTTGTGTATGTGAGACAAATAGTGGATGATACTGCCCATTCACTGCTTATTTTGTTTCTGACAACATTTAGAATGGATGCTAAGTTTTATTTAGAACAATGGAAAGAATAATAGCTGTAAGCATCACCTGAAATTTTTAAGTAGGATGAGTGAGATAATTCAATAACAAAAAATAAAAACAGGTTCATCAATCACCTTATACATTTACACTGATATTCCATACTTTAATGAATATACATACAGCTTAAAAATAAATGGCATGCATAATAATACAAAGTATCACTTAAAATTTGTTTAATTATATACAATGCCATCTCTGATTCATATTAAATCATATGACTCTGACTAAGTTATAATATGGCTGAAGATCATATTAAGTCAGTTGATTTATTTCAGTTTCTGTTTCTGTGTAGATCTGTATTTGATAATCAGCTTTGCTAATGACTATGGTAGGGAATGTGTACATAGAGTCTTATAAGACAATAGAATCCTATTCAGGAGAATAGAACCTAATGACCTTTTATAAAATAGACTGTTATGTTAAGGTCTACATTATCAGAAACACCAGTTCAGGCCATAAAAAGGAATGATGGACCCAGAAGTGAAAACTTGTAGTCTCAGGTTTTTCCTCTCCTACAATGTTATAAAGATGAACTCTGTAGTTTAGTGTTTTTTTTTTTTTTTTCTGATGAAGTGGTAACTCATGACTATTCTTCTAGCAAAACTAAGATTCAATCACCTGGGATGGTATTTGTCATTTTATTTTATTTTTTTAAAAAATTTTATTTTATTTAACTTTACAATATTGTATTGGTTTCACCATACATCAAAATGAATTCGCCACAGGTATACCTGTGCTCCCCATTCTGAACCCTCCTCCCTCCCTCCCTCCCCATACCATCCTTCTGGGTTGTCCCAGTGCATCAGCCCCAGGCATCCGTTATCAGACATCGAACCTGGACTGGTGACTCATTTCAAATATGATATTATATATATTTCAATGACATTCTCCGAAATCATCCCACCCTCTCCCTCTCCTAACGCATATATATGGAATTTAGAAAGATGGTAACAATAACCCTGTATATGAGACAGCAAAAGAGACACTGATGTATTTGTCATTTTAAAAGAAATTGTTCTTAATAAACCCAAGCAGTTTCATGAGATAAATGAGAATTTCCAACTTTTTGATATCAAAGCTTGGGGATGAAGTAGAAAAAATAGGAATAAAGAACAGAAGGAAAGAAAAATGGTTGGATATCTGACAGAGAAGAGTAATTAAGTGAGTAATTAAATTATGTAGAGTAGTTGGAAAAAATGAGAATTCTAGGAAATAAATAACAGGGCAACTTGTACTTCCAAAGTCTGATTAAAAAAATGACAACTGACTCTGAGACTTTGAGATCTGCTATCTTGGGCACTTCTCCAAATCCAGAATAATTGACCTTGTTAGACTTGCCATCACAAAGAATCTTTTCAGAGCCCCCTTTATGTCTTTGTTTCTCAGACTGTAGATAAAGGGGTTCAGCATGGGTGTGACCACAGTGTACATCACCGAGGCTGTTGCACTTGAGTGTGAGCTGTGGGTAGCAGGAGAGCTAAGGTACACTCCTAAGCTTGTACAAAAGAATAAGGAGACAACTGAGAGGTGAGATGCACAAGTGGAAAGTGCTTTATACTTCCCCTGAACTGATGAGATTCTGCATATACAGGAAACTATCTTTGAGTAAGAATAAAGGATGCCAACTAGGGGACCACCACCCAGAAGTACAACTGTAAGATACATTACCATATTATTAAGAAAGGTGTCAGAACAGGCAAGTTGGGTTATCTGACTGAGGTCACAAAAAAAGTCAGAGATTTCCACAACAGTGCAAAAATAAAGCTGTAACAAAATTAAACTTCGTAACAAGGAATTCAGGACACTGATGGTCCAGGACACCAGAACCAGCAGAAAGCAGAGCCGAGGGTTCATAATGACCATGTATTGCAGGGGGTGACAGATGGCCACAAAGCGGTCATAGGCCATCACTGTGAGGAGGAAGATGTCCAATACTGCAGACAGTAGGAAAAAATAAATTTGTGTGATGCAGCCTTCATAGGTTATAACTTTGCTCTGGGTCTGGATGTTCCACAACATCTTTGGGATAGTGGTAGAGGTGAAACAAATGTCTACAAAGGACAGATTGGTGAGAAAGAAGTACATGGGGGTGTGTAGGTGGGCATCTGAGCTGACTGCCAGGATGATGAGCAGATTTCCAAACACAGTGATCAGGTACATAGAGAGGAAAAGTCCAAATATGAACGGCTGCAGTTCTGGTTCCTGTGAGAATCCCAGAAGAAGAAACTCTGAAATTTTTGTATCATTTCCCAATTCCATGTAGTACAGGTGACTGCCTGGAAACAAACAAACAAACGACATGACTAATTTTATCTCAAATTGGCTTTGCAACAATGTTGAAATTCTACAATTTTGCATTCAAAAATTAAAATCCATGATTTTTGTATGAAAATTTCTCCTTCAAGAGATCCCCTGTGCCATCTCTGTGTATCAACTTCTGGACCATATCCAGCCTCCTCCCCAAATGGTCATGTATGGGGAATTTAGATGAGAAATTCTGCCATGTTTTGGGAGAATATAAATTGAGGACTGACCTACTTCTAGATAAAGAGCATACTGTATTGAGAGATAGTTGCTATGAAGAAAGAGATCCAGTATGAAGAAGAAAGTTAATGGGGGTATTATGCTTTATTTTCTTGGGTTCCAAAATCACTGTGGTTGGTGACTGCACCATGGAATTAAAGGATGCTTGCTCCTTGGAAGAAAAGCTATGACAAACTTAGATAGCATATTAAAAAGCAGAGACATCACTTTGCTGACAAAGTTTCCTTATAGTCAAAACTATGGTTTCTCCCAGGGACGGGGGAGCCTGGTGGGCTGCCGTCTATGGGGTCGCACAGAGTCGGACACGACTGAAGCGACTTAGCAGCAGCAGCAGCATGGTTTCTCCAGTAGTCATGTACAGATGTGAGAGTCTGACTCTAAAGAAGGCTGAAGGCCAAAGAATCGATGTTTTTGAACTGTGGTGTTGGAGAAGATTCTTAAGAGTTCCTTGGACTGAAAGATCAAACCAGTCAATCCTAAAGGAAGTCATCTCTGAATATTCATTGGAAGGACTGATGCTGAAGCTGAAGCTCCAATTCTTTGGCTATCTGATACAAAGAACTGACTCTGCAAAAAACCCTGGTGCTGGGAAAGAATGAGGGCAGGAGGAGGAGAGGGTCACAGAGGATGAGATGGTTGGATCGCATCACCTGAGTCAATGGACATGAGTTCGAGCAAACTTCAGGAAATGGTGAAGTACAGGGAAGCCTGGTGTGCTGCAGTCCATGGGGTTGCAAAGAGCTGGACATGTCTGAGTGAACAACAACAACAATGTTTTACAGAGTGTTCAGATAGTCTGCCAAACATCTGAACAAAGACCTCATGGAAGTGAGGGCCGGAGATGTGAGGTTATCTGAAGGAAATGTGTGTAGTGGACAGAGATAACCCCCAGGTGAAAGGACATGAAAAGGTATTTGTTTCAGAAAAACAAGTTTCAAAGGAAGCTTTTGTATACATGGGAAAATCCATGAGGTAAAGTGATAAGATATAGTATTAGAAAATTTGGAGGTACCAAGAGGCCTCCTTGCAATGACCAGGCTATTCTCAATCTCAGGCACACAATTAGGAAAACAATATCACAAGGCAAGCTGTCAACATTAGATTATCTTTCTTCCCTAAGTGTAGTAATAGTACCTAAAGTCCAGTACTATTTTTGCAGAGTCAGCTCTTTGCATCAGATAGCCAAAGGACTGAAGCTTCAGCTTCAATAGTACCTAACTACCTTGAACACATAAAACAGGGCTCTATTTAAATATGACAATTTTGTACTTAGCCTGGCTTTCTGTGGGAGTGGGATAGGGGTAAGAGAGGGTGGTTCAAGAGGGAGGTGATAACACACACACACACACACACACACACACACACACACACACACACACGTATATAAAAGTGAAAGTGAAAGTTGCCCAGTTTTGTGTCTGACCCTTTGCGACCCCATGGACTATACAGTCCCTGGAACTCTCCATACCAGAATACAGGAGTGGGTAGCCTTTCCCTTCTCCCGAAGATCTTTCCAACCCAGGGATTAAACCCAGGTCTCTCACATTGCAGGCAGATTCTTTACCAGCTGAGCCACAAGACAAGCCCAAGAATACTGGAGTGGGCAGCCTATCCCTTCTCCAGTGGATCTTCCTGACCCAGGAATTGAACTGGGGTCTCCTGCACTGCAGGCAGATTCTTTCCCAACTGCTATCAGGGAAGCCCATCTTAAATAATTATGGTTGATTTGTGATGTTGTTGGACAGAAACCAACACACCATTGTAAACCAATATTCCTCTGATTGAGAAAAGACTCCATCTTTTTTAGGCTGCATATGGAATGGGTGAATTTAACTCAGAGGACCATTATATATACTACTGTAGGAAAGAATCAGAAAGTGAAGAGGGGCTAAAAAGCCTCTTGATGAAAGTGAAAGTGGAGAGTAAAAAGGTTGGCTTGAAGCTCAACATTCAGAAAATGAAGATCATGGCATCTGGTCCCATCACTTCATGGGATATAGATGGGGAAACAGTGGAAACAGTGTCAGACTTTATTTTTGTGGGCTCCAAAATCACTGCAGATGGTGACTGCAGCCATGAAATAAAAAGACGCTTACTCCTTGGAAGGAGAGTTATGACCAACCTAGATAGCATATTCACAAAGCAGAGACATCACTTTGCCAACAAAGTTTCGCCTAGTCAAGGCTATGGTCTTTCCTGTGGTCATGTATGGATGTGAGAGGTGGACTGTGAAGAAGGCTGAGCGCCGAAGAATTGATGCTTTTGAACTGTGGTGTTGGAGAAGACTCTTGAGAGTCCCTTGAACTGCAAGGAGATCCAACCAGTCCATTCTGAAGGAGATCAACCCTGGGATTTCTTTGGAAGGAATGATGCTAAAGCTGAAACTCCAGTATTTTGGCCACCTCATGCGAAGAGTTGACTCATTGGAGAAGACTCTGATGCTGGGAGGGATTGGGGGCAGGAGGAGAAGGGGACGACAGAGGATGAGATGGCTGGATGGCATCACTGACTCGATGGATGTGAATCTGAGTGACCTCCAGGTGTTGGTGATGGACAGGGAGGCCTGGCATGCTGCTGTTCATGGGGTCTCAAAGAGTCAGACACGACTGAGCGACTGATCTGATCTGATCTGATCTGAAGAAAGAATTCCTTAGAAGAAACGAAATAGCCATCATAGTCAACAAAAGAGTCTGAAATATAGTACTTGGGTGCAATCTCAAAAGCGACAGGATGATCTCTGCTTGTTTCTAAGCCAAACCATTCAATATCACAGTAATCCAAGTCGATGCCCGAATCAGTAATGCTGTAGAAGCTGAACTTGAATGGTTCTATTAAGATCTACAAGACCTTCTTGAACTAACACCCCCAAAATATGTCCTTTTAAAACACTATAGGGGACTGGACTGCAAAAGTAGGAAATAAAGAAAATACCCAGAGTAACAGGCAAATTTGGCCTTGGAGTACAGAATGAAGCTAATAGAGTTTTGCCAAGAGAACACACTGGTCATAGCAAACACCCTCTTCCAACAAAAGAGAAGACTCTATACATGGACATCACCAGATGGTCAACACTGAAATCAGATTGATTATATTCTTTGCAGCCAAAGATGGATAAGCTCTATACAGTCAGCAAAAAAAAAAAAAGAGACCTGGAGCTGACTATGGCTCAGATCACGAACTCCTTATTGGCAAATTCAGATTTAAATTTAAGAAAGTATGGAAAACCACTAACCATTCATGTATGACTCAAATCTCTTATGATTACAGAGTGGAGGTGACAAATATATTCAAAGGATTATATCTGATAGATTGTATCAGATTGTAGAATGATCAAGACCATTCCCAAGAAAAAGAAGTTACAAAAGGCAAAATGATTGTCTGAGGAGGTCTTACAAACAGCTATGCAAAGAAGAGAAGTAAAAGGCAAAGGAGAAAAGGAAAGATATACCCATTTGAATGCAGAGTTCCAAAGAATATCAAGGAGAGATAAAAAAGTCTTCCTCAGTGATCAATGCAAAGAAAGAGAGGAAAACAATAGAATTTGAAAGACCAGGGATCTTTTCAAGAAATTAGATATGCCAAGGAAACTTTTCTTGCAAAGATGGGCACAATAAAGGACAGAGTGGTATGAACCTAACAGAAGCAGAAGATATTAAGAAGAGGTAGCAAGAATACACAGAATTTAACAAAAAAGATGTTCATGAACCAGATAACCACAATGGTGTGATTATTCACCTAGAGCCAGTCATCCTGGAATGTGAAGTCAAGTGGGCCTTAGGAAGAATCACCACGAACAAAGCTAGTGGAGGTGATGGAATTCCAGTTGAGCTATTCCACATCCTAAAGGATGATGCTGTGAAAGTGATGATGCACTCAATATACCAGCAAATTTGGAAAACTCAGCAGTGGCCATGGGACTGGAAAAGGTCAGTTTTCATTCCAATCCCAAACAAAGGCAATGCCAAAGAATGCTCAAACTACTGCACAATTGCACTCATCTCACATGCTAACAAAGGAATGTTCAAAATTCTCCAAGCCAGGCTTCAACAGTACATGAACATGAACTTCCAAATGTGCAAACTCGATTTAGAAAAGCCAGAGAAGACAGAGATCAAATTTCCAACATCTGCTGGATCATCAAAAAAGCAAGAGAGTTCCAGAAAAACATCTACTTCTGCTTTATCAACTACACCAAAGCCTTTGACTATGTGGATCACAATAAATTGTGGAAAATTCTGAAAGAGATGGGACTACCAGACCACCTGACCTGCCTCTTGAGAAACCTATATGCAGGTCAGGAAGCAACAATTAGAACTGGACATGGAAAAACAAACTGGTTCCAAGGAGTACATCAACGTTGTATATTGTCACCCTGCTTATTTAATTTGTATGCAGAGTACGTCATGAGAAATGCTGGTTTGGATAAAGCACGAGGTGGAATAAAAATTGCTGGGAGAAATATCAATAACCTCAGATATGCAGATGATATCACCCTTTGGCAGAAAACAAAGAAGAACTAAAGAGCCTTTTGATGAAAGTGAAAGAGGACAGTGAAATAGTTCAGTTCAGTTGCTCAGTCGTGCCCAACTCTTTGTGGCCCCATGAATTGCAGCACGCAAGGGCTACCTGTCCAGCACCAACGCCTGGAGTTCACACAAACTCATGTCCATCGAGTTGGTGATACCATTGAGCCATCTCATTCTCTGCCATCCCCTTCTCCTCCTGCCCTCAATCCCTCCCAGTATCAGGATCTTTTCCAATGAGTCAACACTTTGCATGAGGTGGCCAAAGTATTGGAGTTTCAGCCTCAGCATCAGTCCTTCCAATGAACACCCAGGACTGATGTCCTTTAGGATGGACTGGTTGGATGTCCTTGCAGTCCAAGGGACTCTCAAGAGTCTTTTCCAACATCACAGTTCAAAAGCATCAAATCTTCAGCGCTCAGCTTTCTTCACAGTCCAACTCTCACATCCATACATGACCACTGGAAAAACCATAGCCTTGACTAGGCGGACCTTTGTTGGCAAAGTAATGTCTCTACTTTCCAATATGCTATCTAGGTTGGTCATAACTTTCCTACAAAGGAGTAAGCGTCTTTTAATTTCATGGCTGCTCTTACCATCTGCAGTGATTTTGGAGCCCAGAAAAATAAGATCTGACACTGTTTCCACTGTTTCTCCATCTATTTCCCATGAAGTGATTGGACCAGATGCCATGATCTTAGTTTTCTGAATGTTGAGCTTTAAGCCAACTTTGTTACTCTCTTCTTTCACATTCATCAAGAGGCTTTTTAGTTCCTCTTCACTTTCTGCCATAAGGGTGGTGTCATCTGCATATCTGAGGGTTATTGATATTTCTCCTGGCAATCTTGATTCCAGCTTGTGCTTCTTCCAGCCCAGCGTTTCTCATGATGTGCTCTGTATATAAGTTTAATAAGCAGGGTGACAATATACAGCCTTGACGTACTCCTTTTCCCATTTGGAACCAGTCTGTTGTTCCATGTCCAGTTCTAACTGTTGCTTCCTGACCTGCATACAGGTTTCTTAAGAGACAGATCAGGTGGTCTGGTATTCCCATCTCTTTCAGAATTTTCCACAGTTTATTGTGATCCACACAGTCAAAGTCTTTGGAATAGTCAATGAAGCAGAAATCAATGTTTTTCTGGAGCTCTCTTGCTTTTTTGATGATGCAGCAGATGGTGGCAATTTGATCTATGGTTCCTTTACCTTTTCTAAAACCAGCTTGAACATCAGGAAGTTCAATGTCATACATAATCCTTAACACCCTATGTTAGTTGGGAACAGTAGCTGAATCAATATATATTGCATAAAGGAGTGAAAGAATGTGTTCTCACAGAAATTGCCTATGATTAGAAAACCAAATGGAGCTGGGAAACAGTAACACAGATTTGGACAACATGCTGGAGGAATGTTTTTATATTCTATTCGAGGTTCAGACCTGTTACAACTATAGTCTATGCAGTTTGTAAGATCAAAATAGAATACAGTAAAACATGAAAATATCAGGATGTGTCATATGTAATAAATGTTTTTGGTTTTTTTTGTTTAGCTTCCTTGTGTGTTTGTATGTGTATGCATAGGTGCACACATGTGTATTTATTCCTTGTCTGTGCACACATCCTAGATCATATGTAAGTTGCTTGTTTCACTCTGCCTGCGAGGGTGTGAAGTTGCTTCAGTCATGTCTGACTCTCCAATCCTTTGGACTGTAGTCTGCCACTTTCCTCTGTACACGGGATTCTCCAAGCAAGAATACTGGATTGGGTAGCCACGCCCTCCTCCAGGGGATCTTCCTGACCCAAGGATTTAACTCATGCTTCTTACATCTCCTGCATTGGCAGGTGGGTTCTTTATCACTTGGGCCACCTGTTTTACTCTAGGACTCAGTGAAAAATATTTCTTATCCATTGCAGTAAACACAAGAATAGTTTTGAAAGAAGCCTAGTTCCTGCTAAGAGAGAAACAATAAAAATAAAGAGCTCAAGAGAAGAATCAGTTTGCAGAGAGCACATGAAGCAGTGCACGTGCAAAGGTGACCTCAGACCCAAGGAACCACACACTCACTGCATCTTTATTCCTCCAGTGTTATTACAGTATCCATCTCATTCCACTGAGGTGTGGGAATTAGTTATTCCTGTCTTTTCTGTGTTTGAGTGCATTTCTTTCTTTTTTTTTTTTTTTTTTAATTATGAGTTTTCTAGGGGGCTCAGATAGTAAAGCATCCTCCTGCAATTCTGGAGACCCAGATTTTATCCTTGAGTCAGGAAATCCCTTGGAGAAGAAAATAGCAAACCACTCTAGTATTCTTGCCTGGGAAATCCCATGGACAGAGGAGTCTGATGGGTACAGTCCATGAGGTCACAAAAGGCAGACACTACTTAGAGACTGAAACACCACCATTTTTAATATGGTCCAATAGTGGATGAAGCTGGCTCTCTCTCTCTCTCTCTCTTTTTTTTTTTTATGTTGCATCTTTCTTTGTTATTCTTGGGCTTTGTATTCTAATCTCTTTTTGACAAACCTGTTGGTCACATTCTACTTTTGTTTCTGATTCCTATCCCAAAGGTAAAGTCCTCCCCCACAAAATATGCTATAAAACCATCCACATGCTACAAAAATTTTCCCCTTTCTTCATTTGGTTTATGCATGAGGACTTTTGTCACATATGCATTTATTTTATTGTGATCTTCTTTCTTCATCAGAGTGTAAGACCCTAACAGACAGGGACCTCACCTGATTTGTTCACTGTTCACTCTTGAGGTTTCAGAAATGTGTGCATTTATGTAGAAATAAATTTTATAAAACACAAAGAATATCAGAGGAAATAAAAGCAGATTAAATATAGCAGATTCAAAACAGTTTTACTAAACAATGTTGGATATTAGTAAAAGAGTAAGATGAATCTGAAAAAAAAATATACAAAAGAATAACACTAATAGATGGAGAAATATACCATGTTCATGGATTGGAAGAATCAATATAGTGAAAATGAGCACACTACCCAAAGCAATCTACTGATTCAATGCAATCCCTATCAAGCTACCAACAGTATTCTTCACAGAGCTAGAAAAAATAATTTCACAATTTCTATGGAAATACAAAAAACCTCGAATAACCAAAGCAATCTTGAGAAAGAAGAATAGACCTGGAGGAATCAACCTGCCTGACTTCAGGCTCTACTATAAAGCCACAGTAATCAAGACAGTATGGTACTGGCACAAAGACAGAAATATGGATCAATGGTACAAAATAGAAAGCCCAGAGATAAACCCATACACCTATGGACAGCGTATCTTTGACAAAGGAGGCAAGAATATGCAATGGAGAAAAGACAATCTCTTTAACAAGTGGTACTGGGAAAACCTGTCAGCCACTTGTAAAAGAAGGAAACTAGAACACTTCTAACAGCATACACAAAAATAAACTCGAAATGGATTAAAGATCTAAACGTAAGACCAGAAACTATAAAAATCTTAGAGGAGAACATAGGCAAAACACTCTCCTACATAAATCACAGCAGGATCCTCTATGACCCACCTCCTAGAATATTGGAAATAAAATAAAAAATAAACAAATGGGATCTAATTAAAATTAAAAGCTTCTGCACAACAAAAGAAACTATAAGCAAGGTGTAAAGACAGCCTTCAAAATGGGAGAAAATAATAGCAAATAAAGCAACTGACAAACAATTAATCTCAAAAATATACAAGCAACACCTGCAGCTTAATTCCAGAAAAATAAACGACCCAATCAAAAAATGGGCCAAAGATCTAAACAGACATTTCTCTAAATAAGACATACAGATGGCTAACAAACACATGAAAGATGCTCAACATCAATCATTATCAGAGAAATGCAAATCAAAACCACAATGAGATACCATTTCACGCCAGTCAGAATGGCTGTGATCCAAATGTCTACAAGCAATTAATGCTGGAGAGGGTGTGGAGAAAAGGGAACCCTCTTACCCTGTTGGTGGGAATGCAAACTAGTACATTCACTATGGAGAACAGTGTGGAGGGTCCTTAAAAAACTGGAAATAGAACTGCTGTATGACCCAGCAATCCCACTGCTGGGCATACACACTGAGGAAACCAGAAATGAAAGAGATACGTGTACCTCAATGTTCATAGCAGCACTGTTTATAATAGCCAGGACATGGAAGCAACCTTGATGTCCATCAGCAGACAAATGGATAAGAAAGCTGTGGTACATATACACAATGGAGTATTACTCAGTCATTAAAAAGAATACATTTGAACCAGTTCTAATGAGGTGGATGAAACTGGAGCCTTTTATACAGAGTTAAGTAAGCCAGAAAGAAAAACACCAATACAGTATACTAACACATATATATGGAATTTAGAAAGATGGTAACCATCAACTCTGTATGCGAGATAGCAAAAGAGACACAAATGTATCAGATCAAATCAGTCACTCAGTCGTGTCCGACTCTTTGCGACCCCATGAACCGCAGCACGCCAGGCCTCCCTGTTCATCACCAACTCCCGGAGGTCACCCAGACTCACACCCATCAAGTCAGTGATGCCATCCAGCCATCTCATCCTCTGTCATCCCCTTCTCCTCCTGCCCTCAATCCCTCCCAGCATCAGAGTCTTCTCCAATGAGTCAACTCTTCGCATGAGGTGGCCAAAATACTGGAGTTTCAGCCTTAGCATCATTCCTTCCAAAGAAATTCCAGGATTGATCTCCTTCAGAATGGACTGGTTGGATCTCCTTGCAGTCCAAGGGACTCTCAAGAGTCTTCTCCAACACCACAGTTCAAAAGCATCAATTCTTCGGCGCTCAGCCTTCTTCACAGTCCAGCTCTCACATCCATACATGACCACAGGAAAGACCATAGCCTTGACTAGGCGAACCTTTGTTGGTATGTATAGAATAGTCTTTTGGACTCTGTGGGAGAGGGAGGAGGGGGATGACTTGGGATAATGGCATTAAAACATGTATAATATCATTGGAAGGAAAGTTATGACCAACCTAGATAGCATATTCAAAAGCAGAGACATTACTTTGCCAACAAAGGTCTGTCTAGTCAAGGCTATGGTTTTTCCTGTGGTCATGTATGGATGAGAGAGTTGGACTGTGAAGAAGGCTGAGCACCGAAGAATTGATGCTTTTGAACTGTGGTGTTGGAGAAGACTCTTGAGAGTCCCTTGGCCTGCAAGGAGATCAAACCAGTCCATTCTGAAGGAGATCAGCCCTGAGATTTCTTTGGAAGGACTGATGCTGAGGCTGAAACTCCAGTACTTTGGCCTCCTCATGTGAAGAGTTGACTCATTGGAAAATACTCTGATGCTGGGAGGGATTGGGGACAGGAGGAGAAGGGGATGACAGAGGATGAGATGGCTGGATGCCATCACTGACTTGATGGATGTGAGTCTGAGTGAACTCTGGGAGTTGGTGATGGATAGGGAGGCCTGGCGTGCTGGGATTCATGGGGTCGCAAAGAGTCGGATACGACTGTGTGACTGAACTGAACTGAACTGAATAACATATAAGAAACGAATCACCAGTCCAGGTTCGATGCAGGAGACAGGAAGCTTGGGGCTGGTGCACTGGGATGACCCAGAGAGATGGTATGGGGAGGGAGGTGGGAGGGGGGTTCAGGATGGGGAACATGTGTACACCCATGGTGGATGCATGTTGATGTATGGCAAAACCAGTGCAATATCTAAAGTAACAAAACAAAACAAAACAAAAACACTCAAGTTGACATAAGTTTAAATATAAATGAAATTGGTGTAATCTTATGAAAAGGATTGGAAATATAATGTTTTATTTTATTTTTATTTTTTTGAGACTTTTAATTTTATGTTAACTTTACAATATTGTACTGGTTTCATGCCATATATCAAAATGAATCTGCCACAGGTTTCTTACATGTGTTCCCCAGGGTCCGGAGACCCTGGGGCCTGCCCTCTATGGGCTCTCCAGAGTTGGACACCTCTGAAGTGACTTAGCAGCAGTGCATGAAAAGGCCCCAGGAATTTTTTTTTTTTTATTTTATTTTTATCTTTTTTGAGACTTTTAATTTTATTTTATCTCACTTTCAAATATTGTACTGGTTTTGCCATATATCAAAATACATATTTCAATGCCATTCTCCCAAATCCTCCCCCCTCCCTCTCCCTACCATCCCCAGAGTCGCCCAGGCACCAGCCCCAGACTCTTCTATACATCAGTGTCTCTTTTGCTGATCTTGTCATATTTCAAGGCCATTCTCCCAAATCATCCCACCCTCTCCCTCTCCCAGAGTCCAAAAGACTGTTCTATACATCAGTGTCTCTTTTGCTGTCTTGTATACAGGGTTATTGTTACCATCTTTCTAAATTCCATATGTATGCATTAGTATACTGTATTGGTGTTTTTCTTTCTTGCTTACTTCACTCTGTATAATCGGCTCCAGTTTCATCCACCTCATTAGAACTGATTCAAATGTATTCTTTTTAATGGCCATGTAATACTCCATTGTGTACATATAATTTTTAAAAAACAGTGAAGGAAGCAGTATCTAACACTACAAATTCCACATTTATAAACATAAGTGGATTCAAACATGGTTTTAAAAAAGATGTAAGCAATCTTAAGCTGAACACAAACATATGTGTTCCACAAGATGGCAGCAAAGTATGACTACTATGTTTATTTTTTTTGTATTTTATTTTATTTTTTAACTTTATAATATTGTATTGGTTTTGCCATATATCAAATTGAATCTGCCACAGGTATACACGTGTTGCCCATCCTGAACTCTCCTCCCTCCTTCCTCCCCATACCATCCCTCTGGGTCATCCCAGTGCACCAGCCCCAAGCATCCAGTATCTTTCATTGAACCTGGACTGGCAACTCGTTTCATATATGATATTATTCATGTTTCAATGCCATTCTCCCAAATCATCCCACCCTTAAAAAGCAACCAGCGGGAGGACAAAATATGACCAACTGATAGACTGGGCAACTCACAATTTATGAACTCTCACAACTCAACAAATACATCATTCATACATACATGTGCATGCATGCCTACAAGCTCAGTCATTTCAGTCATGTCTGACTCTTTGTATCCCGACGGACTGTAGCCCACAATGTTCCTCTCACCATGAAGTTTCCCAGGCAAGAATACTGGAGTGAGTTTCCACGCCCACCTCCAGGGTATTGTCCCGACCTGAAGATCAAACTCGTGTCTGCCTGCATCTTCTGCATTGCAGGTGGATTCTTTACACATTGAACCACTTGGAAAGCACATATATATTTATATATATATATGCCTTAAGGTGGGGTATATTTGAGAAATTATATATAGAAACTATATATATAGCAAGCATATATATAATATTTAAATGGTAAATAGTAAACTGCTTTTAAAAATCGTAACTTTTTTGTTTGAAAGAATGCAATAAGAAAACAAGAATAAAGGGAGAGAGGAATAGGAAATCTGTGGTAAGGGAACTGGTTGCAGCTTAGACCAGTTTTGGGTGAAATGGTGTCACAAAAAGACACCTAACACACCTCTGTGGGGAAGGGAAAGGGTGGGGAGAGAAACACTACATGTATCTCTATTTTCAGTAGTAAGACTTTTCAAAATATTAAAAATATTTCTAATTCTCTCCTTCTTCCACATGTTTGAGTGCCCTTCCTGGCATTTTCTGAGTTGGAGATGAAATGATTTATAAAGGAAATAATACAGCCAAAAAAAAAAAAAAAAAAAAAAAGGAATAAAATCACTCAGACACCAGTATATAAAATAAAAAGCTTACATAGACAATTAGCAGTAGAGAAAGTAAATGGCTAATAAACCTAAAACTATATTCAGTCTCTCAGCTAGTGAACTAATTGCAAAGTTAATCCCTTTAACATATGCCTGTTTATATATTAAATGCAATTTCTTTATCAAGTGAATATGCCGGGTGAGTGAAGCTTCTGTGAAATGTGTATCTCAAGAATTGTGGTTACAGGGCAATAACTACTCCATTGATCTGTGTGTGCTCAGTGCATGCTCAGTCATGTCTGACATTTTGTAACCCAATGGACTGAAGCCGCCAGTCTCCTCTATCCATGGGATTTCCCAGGCAAGAATACCAAAGTGAATTTTCCAAGGGAAGATTCTCCAGGAGAAGATTCCTCAGGGGATTCTTCCTGACCCAGGAATCAAACCTGTGTCTCCTGTCTCCTGCATTGGCAGGTGGATCCTTTACCAGTATGCCACCTGGGATCCTAATGGATATAGAAGTTGCTCAAATACACCTCATCTTAAAAATTAAAACAAATAAATGAAATGTCCTCATTTCACTGCAAACCATTCCTAATCTAATAGTTTATTTTCCTACTCCCTTAAACAGCAAAATTTCTGGGGAAGATTGAAGGCAGGGGCAATGGGGATGATAGAGGATGAGATGGCTGAGATGGCATTACCGATTCAGTGCGCATGAGTTTGTGTAAATTCTGGGAGATAGTGAAGGACAAGAAAGCCTGGCATGCTGCGGTTGCAGAATTGGACACTACTGAGAAACTGAACAACCCCCCCCCCCCCCCCCCAACAATTTCTTCTTGAATCTCATCCAACTAGATTTTCATTCCCATCCCATAACTATCAACAACAACCCTTGACTTGCTGAATCTGATAGACATTTATATTTTTAACATATTAAATAAATTTATTATAAATTAGTCAATCAAACAAACAATCACGGAGACCTCTATGCTCCAGGCCAGCTGTTTGTCTTTTCAAATAACCTCAGGTAAATGTTCATAGGTTTCATAGGTTTTGCTCTCTCTAATTTTCTCCTGCAATGCCCACTGGAGTCTTACTCACTTGGCTGGGACAGCTGAGAGGAAGATCTTTACGTGGAAATCCAAATTCCTCCCTGGATGGTTGATGATGGAGACTGAAGGTCTGTCTTCCAACAAGAGAGTAGGAAGGAGTGAAACAGAACAGGACTTGGGAGTGCAAATGTAAAAACCATGCCCACTCCAGCTCACGGTGGAACTGCTCAGACATTCCAGCTGCAGAGATGGTCATAGCTCCTTATAGTTTCTGTAACTGCTCATTATACCTGCTCAGCACATTTTCCCTTGTTACTCCAACCTTGATCACATTGTTTCCTCAGGGGAACTTGTCTGGACAGAATGGATTTTTTTCCCCCCACTGGTTTGCTGATCCCAAGTGACCAGGTTAGAAGTCAAATGTGTTCAGTTCTTATTACTACTCCAAATTATCTCCTGGCTTACAGAGGTCTGACACTAAAATGTTTTTACAAACTTCAGTCATAATTTCCTCCAAGTCTAAGCCTGAGGAACCTGTCTTGACTCGATATCCTGGGTCTTGAAGGTACTGGTTTATGGTGAGAAGGCAACTATTGATATATCCAGAAAATTAGTATTATTTCTTCAATAAGGGAGAGAAGTGTGTCCCTTTGCTATAAAATCATAGGTAAAAAAACCCTTGGCTTCATAATGTTTTCCTCACATCAATTAGGAATTTTATATTTTTAATAGAAGTGTTAAACTGTTTTTTCATTCTTTACTTATTATTTGGTAATTATAAGAGATACACTTAGGTTTTTTGACACACCATAGGCAGAGCTTAGAATCATATATGTATTGTCTCATTTAAATTGTACAACAGGCTGTCAAAATGTGATTGGCTCAAAGTTATGAACTGAGTAAGTCATATGCTTTGATTACAACACAGAATATTTCCTTGTTCTTTTGCTCTGGGCCAGTGGTTCTCAATCAGAAATGATTTTGGCTCCAGAGGACACTTGGAAATATCTGAAGAAATATTTGATTGTCATATCTGGGGAAGTGCAATTGAAACAAAATATGCTGAGGCAAGTGATACAATTTAACAAAACTAAAATGCACAGGACATCCCCTAACACAAGGAATTACCTAGCACAATGTCAATAGTGGTGAGGTTCAGAAACACTGTTCACCAAATAAGCACTTCTCCCAACATCAATGTGTGTGTGAATAACTAGGGAATATTTTTCAAATACAGACTTTGATTTGACAAGACTAAAGTGTTCTGGAGATTCAGTATTTCTTTTTTTTTTTTTTTTAATTTAAATTTAAAGCTCCCAGATGTTGTTGATGTTGCAGGTCAGGTCCTGTTTTTGGACCACTCTCGTGAGTATCAAGACTGTGGACCAGTGTTACAGTCAGGTGTACATATTTTAGATTTTGTCCATTAGGATTCTTCTTTCCCATCTGAGATCTGATGAAAGGTGGTCAGATGTTGGATCTGGACAATTAATATCTGTATACCTAAGTTTACATGTGCTTCTTGAATATTTCCCTGAATATTTCCCAGAAAATACACTTTTAACCTTTATTTCCTTATCTACAAACTAGGGAATTTCCACCTAAGGAGCTGGTGTGAGAAGTTCATGATATTTTAGAGTCACAGGAAATTATGTGGCACAAGCAGATGTTCAATACATAGCACCTGTTGTGATTTTGTCCAAGTTCCCAAAATTACTAAGATCATTTGGACTCCAGAGAATTTACGGATTAGAAATGAGTCCGGGATGACTGCTCTTGGGAGACAGTGAGATGTGATCTTGAAGGCATATCTGCTCCGAGGGCCCCACAGAGGAAGCAGAGTGATTGTGAGGAAACATCATATCACTTGTTCTACAAAGGACATAAATTGTGACACCCTCATGTTGGCTCTATATAGTCTTAGGAAGAATTTTTACTCTCTCTATCGATTTTTACCATGTTTCTATGATCTACTAGGGCTTTCCTGGTGTCCCCGTGGTAAAGAATCCACCTGCACTGCAGAAGACATAGGTTCCATCCCTGGATTGGGAAGATCCCCAGAGGTAAGAAATGGCAACCCACTAGAGTATTCTTACTTGGGAAGTCCCATGGAGAGAGGAGACTGGTGAGCTACAGTCCATGTGATCACAAAGAGTTGTACAGGATTTAAAGACTAAACAGCAACAAATACCTTACTAAGTATGTGTGTAAAACTGCTGTTTCCTAAATCACCAGATCAGATCAGATCAGTCGCTCAGTCATGTCCGACTCTTTGCGACCCTATGAATCACAGCAAGCCAGGCTTCCCTGTCCATCACCAACTCGCAGAGTTCACTGAGACTCACATACATCGAGTCAGTGATGGCATCCAGCCATCTCATCCTCTGTCGTCCCCTTTTCCTCTTGCCCCCAATCCCTCCCAGCGTCAGAGTCTTTTCCAATGAGTCAACGCTTCGAATGAGGTGGCCAAAGTACTGGAGTTTCAGCTTTAGCATAATTCCTTCCAAAGAAATCCCAGGGCTGATCTCCTTCAGAATGGACTGGTTGGATCTCCTTGCAGTCCAAGGGACTCTCAAGAGTCTTCTCCAATACCACAGTTCAAAAGCATCAATTCTTCAGCGCTGAGCCTTCTTCACAGTCCAACTCTCACATCCATACATGACCACAGGAAAAACCATAGCCTTGACTAGACTAACCTTTGTTGGCAAAATAATGTCTCTGCTTTTCAATATGCCATCTAGGTTGGTGATAACTTTCCTTCCAAGGAGTGAGTGTCTTTTAATTTCATGGCTGCACTCACCATCTGCAGTGATTTTGGAGCCCACCAAAATAAAGTCTGACAGTGTTTCCACTGTTTCTCCATCTATTTCCCATGAAGTGACGGGACCAGATGTGATGATCTTCGTTTTATGAATGTTGAGCTTTAAATCAACTTTTTCACTCTCCACTTTCACTTTCATCAAGAGGCTTTTTTAGTTCCTCTTCGCTTTCTGCCATAAGGGTGGTGTCATTTGCATATCTGAGGTTATTGATATTTCTCCCAGCAATCTTGATTCCAGCTTGTGTTTCTTCCAGTCCAGCATTTCTCATGATGTGCTCTGCATATAAGTTAAATAAACAGGGTGACAATATACAGCCTTGACGAACTCCTTTTCCTATTTGGAACCAGTCTGTTGTTCCATGTCCAGTTCTAACTGTTGCTTCCTGACCTGCATACAGATTTCTCAAGAGGCATATCAGGTGGTCTGGTATTCCCTTCTCTTTCAAAATTTTCCACAGTTTATTGTGATCCACACAGTCAAAGGCTTTGGCATAGTCAATAAAGCAGAAAGAGATGCTTTTCTGGAACTCCCTTGCTTTTTCCATGATCCATCAGATGTTGGCAATTTGATCTCTGCTTCCTCTGCTTTTTCTAAAATCAGCTTGAACATCAGGAAGTTCATGGTTCACATATTACTGAAGCCTGGCTTGGAGAATTTTGAGCATTACTTTACTAGCATGTGAGATGAGTGCAATTGTGAGGTAGTTTGAGCATTCTTTGGCATTGCCTTTCTTTGGGATTGGAATGAAAACTGACCTTTTCCAGTCCTGTGGCCATTGCTGAGTTTTTCTCCAACTCTTCTTATCTTCCTTTGTTGTAAGTCTATAGCATATAATTTATAAAGATTTGCTGCTAATAGAAGTATAGACTATCTGTGTGGTTGTTTCTTCCCCAGGTGGACTTTTAAAATTTTTCACAAGTATTGATTTACTCTTACTTCATACTCTTAGGAGGACTGCACATCCTCATCTGTTGCTTTAAGTCTTGAATATGCCTCAGGTGGAAGGAGTGCATGTCCCCACTGATTGGCTTTGAACTTGGACATGTCGTACACTTAGGTGGATAGAATGAAGGCAGACATGAGGTGCTCAGTGCCAAAGGAGAAGCTCAAAGAGGCTTTTGGAAAGTCTACCCTTTCTACTACTGTCCCTCTCTACCATGAGAAAAAGTACCTTCCACATAGGAGCTGGTCCATTGGCATGACTCCCAGAATGAAGATATGCATGCAACCTAGCACAGTCGGGTCAGAGCCATAGAAACCTTGCAGGATTTGTCTAATATGATAAAAATACACTTTCATTATTGTAAGCCATTGGGATTTGAGGAGTAGCTTCTTACCAAGCAAGCTGACTGACTACTACTTTATATATACAGCATTACAGTGTTAGTCACTCAGTGATGTCCAACTCTTTGTGACCCCATGGACTATAGCCTGCCAAGCTCCTCTATCCATGTGATTTTCCAGGCAAGAATACCAGAGTGAGTTGTCATCTCTTTCTCCAGAGTATCTCCCCTGCTCAAGGATTGAACCTGGGTCGCCTGCATTACAGACAAATTCTTTACAGCCTGAGCCACCAGGGAAGCCCCAGTTTGCACAGTGCTACATGTCAATTATATCTAAAGAATACTGGAAGACAATGAAGGGCAAAGGATATTTTTCCTTTGGACATTTTTTTTTTTTCATTTTTCCAAAGGACAAAGACATACAGTTGTCCAACAAGTACATGAATAGTTGGCCAATTACCATGACTATTCAGGTAAATGTATATCAAAACTATGCTGGGATATGACTTCACACCATTAGAATGTATTTTATTGAAAAGACAAGAGCTAATAAATACTTCAGAAGATGTGGAGAAAAGGAAACACTTTAGTACTGTTGATGGGAGAGTAAACTAGTACAATCATCATGGAAAACTGTATGGAAGCTCCTCAAGAAATTAAAATAGAACTACAATATAATCCAGCAATCCCACTTATAGGATATATTCGGGAGGAAGTGAAAAACATTATCTTAAAGGACTATCTGCAGGCCTACGTTCATTCACAATAGTCATTGTATGGAGACAAACCGTTGACAGATAAGTAGGCAAAGTATGGTAGAAATAGACAAGGAAATTTAACTTTAAATAGAACGAAACCCTGTCATTTGCAACAATATGGATGGACCTTGAAAGCATTATGCTAAGTGAAGTAAGTCAGACAAAGATAAAAATTATATGATATTGCTTGTGTTTAACATAAAAAATAAACATATAGAAGAAAAGTAGAATGGCTATTGTAAGGTGCTGGGCATGGAGATTGAGGAATAGTTGGCAAGAGAGTCCAGATTTTTAGATACAAGATAATAAGGTTGAAGATCTCATAAATAGCATGATTAATATAGTTGAAAATACTGTGTTGTATAATTGAAATTGCTAAGATGGTAGAACTGTGAGAGATATAAGTAGAGTCTAGTTTCATCTTTCTAAGTGTGAGTACCCAGTTTTGGCAGGACCATTTATTAAAGAGACAGTCTTTTCTCCACTGAGTATTCTTGGCTGGTTTGTCAAATATTAAGTGATTATGTATGCATGGGTTTACTTCCAGGCTCTCCACTGTGGTATACTGGTCTTAACATGTCTCTTATTATGCCAGCACCATGCTATTTTGATTACTACTCTTAGTAAAATAAAATAAAAATTATAACTAGGTATTAGAAAAGGGAGAAGAAACTGAGTCCAAAATTAGAAGAAGAAAGGGAACAAAGATTGAATCAGAGATAAACATAATAATGGTGAGGAAAGCAATATCAAATATTTTTAAAACACTGAGCTGTTTCTTTGAAAAGATAAAATTGACAAAACTTTAGCTAGAATAACCAAAAAAATTACTTTAGCGAATAAGACAAAATTTTTGAAAGAGCAATCATTTCATCAAGATCAGTAGAGGATTCACATTTATAGGGAGAAATGTACATTTTTAACCAGAAAAAAAGCTAATTCAATAATAAAAATAAATATTTAAAATAATTCTACATCCAAATGGAAAAAACAAACAAAAAAAACAAAAACAAAAAACCCAAAACTTTTTGCCTGGGCACCAGTCTTCCACACTTCAATACAGCATGAAAATGAAATTTATTGCTTAGTAATATAAAGCATAATTTAAAATTTTGCTTCATCATACAATTAAGGTCTTCCTTGACTCAAAGACCATATTAAGTCAACCTATCTATTCAAATTTGTGTTTCTGTGTAGACTTCACATGGAGATACATATTTGATAAACATTTTGCCAGTCGCTATGGCAGTCCATTCTGAAGGAGATCAATCCTGGACTTTCTTTGGAAGGAGTGATGCTAAAGCTGAAACTCCAGTATTTTGGCCACCTCATGCGAAGAGTTGACTCATTGGAGAAGATTCTGACGCTGGGAGGGATTGAGGGCAGGAGGAGAAGGGGATGACAGAGGATGAGATGGCTGGATGGCATCACTGACTTGATGGGTGTGAGTCTGAGTGACCTCCGGGAGCTGGTGATGGACAGGGAGTCCTGGCGTGCTGCAGTTCATGGGGTCGCAAAGAGTCGGACACGACTGAGCGACTGATCTGATCTGATCTGATCTGATGGCAGGGATGTGGACATGACTGAATAAAAATACAGGATGTTAAGGAGGAGAAAAAAACTCAGTCACCACCTGTAAAGCATGAACATGCATGCTAAGTCACTTCAGTAGTGTCTGACTCTTTGAGACCCTATGGACTGTAACCCACCAGGCTCCTCTGTCTATGGGATTCATCAAGCAATAATCCTGGAGTAGGTTGCCATTTGGGGAAAGGCAATGGCACCCCATCCCAGTACTCTTGCCTGGAAAATCCCATGGATGGAGGAGCCTGGTAGGCTGCAGTCCATGGGGTCGCTAAGAGTCGAACACGACTGAGTGACTTCACTTTCACTTTTCACTTTCATGCATTGGAGAAGGAAATGGCAACCAACTCCAGTGTTCTTGCCTGGAGAATCCCAGGGACGGAGCCTAGTGGGCTGCCATCTATGGGATTGCAGAGAGTCGGACATGACTGAAGAGACTTAGCAGAAGCAGTAGTAGCAGTAGGTTGCCATTCCCTTCTCCAGCATATCTTCTTGACTCAAGGATTGAACGGGCAGCTTCTGCATTGACGGGCAGCTTCTGCATTGGCAGGCAGCTTCTTTACCACTACTGCCACCTGGGAAGCCCATCTATAAAGCACATTATTAAACTCTACATTATCAGGAAGAGCAGTTAAGGTAATTATATATAAATAAGTGATGTATGCAAATATGGCAAACTGTGTCTCAGATGTTCCTCTGTTATAAAATATACATTGTCTGGGTTTTCAAGTGTAGTTTTTATTCCCATGAGAAATACAACTAATAACTCCAATATACAAAGGAGGAAAAAAAAAAGACTTGGGATGATAAATACAGTTTGAGAAGAAATTATTTGTAAGACATTCAAGCTGCCCTATGGGGGGTAAAAACAGTAATTTCCAAATATTTCTTATACAAGATTGGGGAAAACTTTGCAAAAGTAGGAAAACAAATGGCAAACTATCTATATATGAGACAGAAAAAAAAAAGTCCAATAAGGTGAGCTACATACATTTCACAGAGAAGGTGCCAAGTAGAGTTTATTCCATAGGAGAAATACAACTCATGACTATTCTTAGTAAAACAAAAGGAAAAAAAAATACTTGTGATAATATTTCACCTGAGAAGAGATTGTTCTTAAGACATCCATATTCTCAAGAACCAGAACTTTGCAACTATTTGTTGTAAGTTTAGGAAAGCTCTGTGAAAGAAGGAGAATAGACAAATGGAAAAATTGTATGGGTGTCTGAGGAGAAAAGTTGATAAATTGAGTTACTTAAATGTAGAGAGAACTTGAAGTCACAGAAATGGAAATTTCAAGACACAATAGAAAGAGAAATTTCTACTTCCATAATTTGATCCAATAAAGGTAGTTTCAGGCTCCATTGATTTTAGCCCTGCAATCATGTGTACTTCTTCAGTCCCAGAATAGTTGGCCTTTTTGTAGAAACCATCCAAATGAATCTTTTCAGAGACCTCTTTATGTCTTTATTTTACAGACTGTAGATGAAGGGGTTCAGCATGGGTGTGACTGCACTGTACATCACTGAGGCTGCTAAACTTGAGTTTAACCAGTGGGTATCAGCAGGGCTAAGATACACTCCTAGAAGCATACCATAAAATAAGGCAAAAAAAAAAAAAAAAAAAAAAAGGCAACACTTGAAAGGTGAGATGCACAGGTGAAAATGCTCTATACTTTTCCCCTGAGCTCAGACTCCTCTTATGGAGGAAACTATCTTAGAGTAAAATATTGCAATGAAGGGACCCCCACCTAGTACTCCAGCTGAAGAATACATTACAATGTCATTCAGAAAGGTGTCACAACAGGCATGTTGGATCACCTGATTACATTCACAGAAGAAGTGGGGGATTTCCAAGACTGTACAGGACACCCACAACATCATTAAGTTTTGTAACAAGGAAATGAGGGCACTCATCATCTAGGACACCAGCACCAGCAGTCCACAGAACTGGGGATTCATGATGACTGTGTAGTGCAGGGGGTGACAGATGGTCACAAAGCAGTCATTAGCCATCTCAGCCAAGAGGAAGCCATCAAACCCCGCAAAGATAGTAAAAAAAATATACTTGTCCAATTAAAATAAATAAGTTTATATTTAAAAAAATATACTTGACTGATGTAGTGTGCTAATCAGTGTGTTATAATTTGGATCTGTGTCTGGATGTTCCACAGCATCTTTGGGATGGTGATAGAAATGAAACAGATGTCTACAAAGGACAGATTGGAGAGGAAGAAGCATTTGAGGGTGAGGGTGAGAGTCAGAGCTGACAACCAGGATGATGAGTAGGTTCCCAAACACAGTGCTCAGGTACATGGAGAGAAAAAGCCCAAATATTAGGGGCTGTAGTTCTGATTTCTTTGATAATATAAGAAGAAGAACTTCTTAAATCTGTGTACCATTTCTTGGTTTCATGTAGCACGGTTACCTGGAAACATTGCAAAAATAATATGAACAATTTTAATAAAGCATCACTAACATAGTGGAAATTCTGCAATTTGTATTTTGCAGTCATGAAACAAATAGCTATAATTTTGGTGTGAAATTTATCCCCATTAAGGCGTTCCATCTGCCATGTCTGTTTACAAATTTCTGTTAACCTCTCAGTCTTTGCCTAACTTGTGTGTGTGTGTGTGTGTGTGTGTGTGTGTGTGTGTGTATGCTCAGTGCTCAGTCATGTTTGACTCTGTAATCCTGTGGACTGTAGACCCCCAGGCTCCATTGCTAGCAAAGTAATGCTCAAAATTCTCCAAGCTAGGCTTTGACAGTACATGAACCTAGAATTTCCAGATGTTCAAGGTGTATTAAGAAAAAGCAGAGGATCAAATGATCAAATTGCAAACATCCATTGGATCATAGAGAAAGCTAGAAAACTTCAGATAAACATCTACCTCTGCTTCATTGACTACACTAAAGCCTTTGACTGCATGTATCATGACAAACTGTGGAAAATTCTTAGAGAAGGGAATACCAAACCACCTTACCTACCTCCTGATAAACTTATATGTAGGTCAAGAAGAAACAGTTAGAACCATACATGGAACAATGGACTGGTTCAAAATTAGGAAAGGAGTACAACAAGGTTGTATATTGTCACCCTGCTTACTTAAGTTATATACAGAGTACATCATGCAAAATGTCAGGATGGATGAGGCACAAACTGGAATCAAGACTGTAGGAATAAATATCAATAACCTCAGACATGCAGATGACACCATCTTTATGTCAGAAAGTGAAGAAGAACTAAAGAGCCTCTTGATGAAAGTGAAAGAGTAGAGTGAAAAAGTTGGCTTAAAACTCAACATTCAAAAGATGAAGATCATGGCATCCAGTCCCATCACTTCATAGCAAATAGATGAAGAAACAATGGAAACAGTGACAGATTTTATTTTCTTGGACTCCAAAACCACTGCAGATGGTGGCTGGAACCATGAAATTAAAAGATGATTGCTCCTTGGAAGAAAAGCTATGACCAACCTAGACAGCATATTAAAAAGCTGAGACAGTACTTTGCTGACAAATGTCCATCCAGTCAAAGCTATGGTGTTTCCAGTAGTCATGTATGGATGTGAGAGTTGGATTATAAAGAAAGCTGAGCATTGGAGAATCAATACTTTTGAACTGTTGTGTTGGATAAAACTCTTGAGAGTTCTTTGGACAGCAAGGAGATCAAACTAGTCAAACCTAAAGTAAATTAGTCCTGACTATTCATTGGAAGGACTGATGCTGAAGCTGAAACTCCTATACTTTGGCCACCTGATGTGAAGGACTAACTCACTGGGAAAGACACTGATGCTGGGAAAGATTGAGGACAGGAGGAGAAGAGGATGCCAGAGGATGAGATGGTTGGATGACATCACTGACTCAATGCATGTGAGTTTGAGCAAGCTCTGGGAGCTGGTAATGGACAGGGAATCCTGGTGTGCTGCAGTCCATGGGTTGCAAATTGTCGAACACAACTGAATGACTGAACTGAGCTGATTACTCAGCCTTATAAAAATGAAATTTTGCCAGTTGCAAAACCTAGGGATATCATGCTAAGTGATATAAATTAGAGAAAGGCAAAGATCACGTGATGTCACTTACATGTAGAATCTGAGAATCAAAACACTCAAGCATACAAAGTAAACTGAAAACAGAATCATACATTTGGTAAACAAGTGGGTGTTTGCTTGTAAGCAGGGTGTGGGAGGAACAAAACAGGGGAATGGGATCAAGAGGTAAAAATCTCCAGTGATAAAATACATACACCATGGGAAAGTAATATGCTACATTGACAATATGGTCAGTAATATTGTTATAATCTTGCATGGGGACAAGTGTTTAGTAGATTTATCTCTGATCATTTGCAATGTATTCAAATGTTAAATCAGGATATACTCCATGTGAAAGTAATATAATATGTCAACTATATTTCAATTTTAAAAAGTCGCTGATGAACTAATTTGCAGGGTAGGAATACAAAGACACAGGTGTAGCCACTGGACTTGTAGACACAGTGGGGGTAATAAGAGAGTGGGATGAATTGAGAGAAAAGCATTAAGATAGATATGTTTTACACACCTGCAGTGTGTAAACTGGAGAAAGCAATGGCACCCCACTCCAGTACTCTTGCCTGGAAAATCCCATGGGTGGAGGATCCTGGTAGGCTGCAGTCTGTGGGGTTGCTAAGAGTCAGACATGACCAAGCGACTTGACTTTCACTTTTCACTTCCATGCATTGGAGAAGGAGATGGCAACCCACTCCAGTGTTCTTGCCTGGAGAATCCCAGGGACAGGGGAGCCTGGTGGGCTGCCGTCTATGGGGATCGCACAGAGTCGGGTATGACTGAAGTGACTTAGCAGCAGCAGCAATGTGTAAACAGCTAGTAGCAAGTTTCTGTATAATACAGGAAACTCAACCTAGTGTTCTGTGACAATTTAGAGTGATGGGATGGGGGAGGTGGGAGAGAGGCTCAAGACAGAAGAGATAAGTGTAAACTTACAGCTGGTTCATGTTGTTGTGTGGAAGAAACCAACAGAAAAGATCTCATCCTGTTGGTGTATTTGTTCAAGATGAAAATAATCACTCAAATCAGTTGTCCAAAGTGCTTCCTGGGTTTTATTTTCTTACAGATTGTTAATGTTGACTATAACTTTAAAATCAGTCCCTTGTGAATTAATAAAAATTGTTTTGTTCTTCTGGCTGGAATAATGAGTGTCCAGTGGACTTGTTTTGACCATATGAAGCTATAGATACCTGCAGAGTCCTGCCTCTACTGTCAACCATCCACCTCTTCTCATATTTCTTTCACTGTATGCCTAGAAATTCCTGTAGATTTCAACATTACGGAGTAAATGTAAGTCATTGGAAATGGTTTTGTTGAGAGATGAACATGTCCCAATTCTTTGTTGGCAACTCCAAGTCCAGGTGATTGGGACTCGCTTAGTTATGAACAATTTGCCAGCATGTCTTAGATAGTCAAAGAAATTCAATCTTAAATGTTAAAGAAATATTCATGGGAAAGAAAATGGATATTAGATCCATGGAGAAAAGAGCATCGTGACTAAGGTGCAAGAGGAGGGGATATGCGTACCTCACATTTAAGAAGCTCCCATGGGTAGGAAAACAGAAAGAAGCCCCTTTGTATTTTGGCTTCCTCACTCATCAGATCAGATCAGATCAGATCAGTCGCTCAGTCATGTCCGACTCTTTGCGACCCCATGAATCACAGCACTTCAGGCTTCCCTGTCCATCAGCAACTCCCAGAGGTCACTCAGATTCATATCCACTGAGTCAGTGATGCCATCCAGCCATCTCATCCTCTGTCGTCCCCTTCTCCTCCTGCCCCCGATCCCTCCCAGCATCAGAGTCTTCTCCAATGAGTCAACTCTTCGCATGAGGTGGCCAAAATACTGGAGTTTCAGCTTTAGCATCATTCCTTCCAAAGAAATCCCAGGGCTGATCTCCTTCAGAATGGACTGGCTGGTTCTCCTTGCAGTCCAAGGGACTCTCAAGAGTCTTCTCCAACATCACAGTTCAAAAGCATCAATTGTTCGGTGCTCAGCCTTCTTCACAGTCCAGCTCTCACATCCATACATGACCACAGGAAAGACCATAGCCTTGACTAGGCGAACCTTTGTTGGCAAAGTGATGTCTCTGCTTTTGAATATGTGATCTAGGTTGGTCATAACTTTCCTTCCAAGGAGTAAGCGTCTTTTAATTTCATGGCTGCAGTCACCATCTGCAGTGATTTTGGAGCCCAGAAAAATAAAGTCTGACACTGTTTCCACAGTTTGCCCATCTATATCCCATGAAGTGATGGGACCATATGCCATGATCTTTGTTTTCTGAATGTTGAGATTTAAGCCAACCTTTTCACTCTCCACTTTCACTTTCATCAAGAGGCTTTTTAGTTCCTCTTCCCTTTCTGCCATAAGAGTGGTGTCATCTGCATGCTATGCTATGCTAAGTCACTTCAGTCGTGTCCGACTCTGTGTGATCCCATAGATGGGAGACCACCAGGCTTCCCCGTTCCTGGGATTCTCCAGGCAAGAACACTGGAGTGGGTTGCCATTTCCTTCTCCAATGCATGAAAGTAAAAAGAGAAAGTGAACTCGCTCAGTCATGTCTGACTGTTAGCGACCCCATGGACTGCAGCCTACCAGGCTCCTCCGTCCATGGGATTTTCCAGGCAAGAGTACTGGAGTGGGGTGCCATTGCCTTCTCCATATCTGAGGTTATTGATATTTCTCCCAGAAATCTTGATTTCAACTTGTGTTTCTTCCAATCCAGCGTTTCTCATGATGTACTCTGCATATAAGTTAAATAAACAGGGTGACAATATACAGCCTTGACGTACTCCTTTTCCTATTTGGAACCAGTCTTTTGTTGTTTTGGCTTCCTCACTCATGGGAACCAAATTTCTCTGAGAATAGAGTAACAATGGAACAATTAACTTAATGAGCAGTTGTGAGAATTCAATCTCTGAAGCTACAGAAATAGTAAATATGCCCCTTACTTCTCTCACTACAGCTCCATTGTCCCAGGAAGGAGGAAGTTCAGCTGTGCTCTTTCTGAGAAGTGACTCCTGATGTCATTGGCCTGCACTTCCTTGGAGTTGTGTTGAACATCCATCACCCAGGAAAGAAAATGTCCAGGGAACTAGGCTCAGTGATGGCAGTAGAGTGTGTGCTGTTGGAAACAGGTGTGAAGGCAGGCAGATCTCTCAGAGTATTAACAAGTGGGCATAATGCAATGGTGAAAGTTTGTTTACTAAAACATTCTACACAATTCAATTCCAGAGTTCTTTTCAATCTCTTCCTGTCAGCTTCCTTCCTTTCTCTTCTGAAACCAAATGTTAAGGATCTGTCAGCATTATTTGTTTTCATGTTAGAATGTTAAAACTTGAGGGAGGAGCTAAGATGGTGGAGGGTTAGGATGGGGAAAACACTTTCTCCTCCACAAATTCATCAAAAGGACATCTAAACGCCGAGTAAATTTCACAAAACAACTTCGGAATGCCAGCAGAGGACATCAGACACCCAGAAAAGCAACTCATTGCCTTCTAAAGGAGGTAGGAAAAAAATATAAAAGGCAAAAAGAGACAAAGAGGGAGGGACGGACCTCTGTCTGGGGAAGGGAGTCTTAAAAAAAAGAGAGAGAGAAGTTTCCAAACACCAGGAAACACTCTCACTACAGAGTTTGTGACAAACCTAGGAAGCATGGAGGCCATCATAACAGGGACGAAAACAAATAAACAATTAAAACCCACAGACCACGAGCCCTACGATAACTTCCACAGCGGAGAAGCATCTCAAACGCCCGCATCTGCCATTAGCAAGCGGGGGCTGGGCAGGGAGACGCCACAGGCCGGTTCTCTGCGAGCCGCTTCCTGCGGGCCACTTCTCTGCGTGGGCCGCAGCTGAGCGGGCTGCTTCTTCGCAGGCTGCTGTGGCCCGGGCCACTTCTGTGGGCCGCTTCTTCGTGGGCTGCATTGGCCTGAATATCCCGAGCACTACCTGATCGGAATAATTTGGGCCGGCAAACCAGACTGTGGGATACCTACCACACGAAAAGCCAGCCCTAACCCAAGACACCACTAGGCCCGCGCACAGAACAAAGGACTGTACAGAGATAGCCGGCTGCAGTCCGTCCCCCTCCGGTGACAGGCAGCCAGAGCCAGAGGGAGGCAATCGCAGCCCCAGAGAGACATTATTCACAAAGCTGTAAGCAGGCTTCTTTGCTAACTAAGACTTCTTGGGGCTCTGGTTGGCAACATCCACCTAAGAAAGTGCGCCGGTACACCTAAAAAACCGAGTGGCAGGGAGGCGATATGTCACAGAAGCCGCACTTGATAAACACCTCATTACCCGCACTGCTGGATTCTGCAAAGGGCACAAAATGCAGACCCAACCAAGCCATGGCCTCTGAGGACTACCGGAATGCCTGAACTTGAGTGACTTAGACCTGGGAGGGGCAAGCAGCCCAGGGCCAGCAGCGTATGGTTCTGGCGGGGAAACAGAGAGCCTAAGCAGAGCGGGCAGGGAGGCTACACGCACTGTGAGCTGGGGGCAAACCCAGTGTGGCTGAGCCACTGCGAGCACACGCCAGTAGTATTTATTTGCAACGTCCCTCCCTCCCTGCAGCGTGACTGAACAAGTGAGCCTAAAAAAAAAAAAAAAAAAAAAAGGTGTCCACCACTGCCCCCTTTGTATCAGGGCGGAAATCAGACACTGAAGAGACCAGCAAACAGAAGAAGCTATAACAGAGGGAACCGCCGTGGAACTGACAGGCAATAAACTAAAATCCCATGGTTAGTACCAACTACAGAGAAAAGGGCCTATAGATCTTGAGAAATTTAAGCTGGAACAAGGAACTAGCCGAAAATGAACTGAACCCACAATACCCACAACAATAATAAAGAAACTCTTATATATATTGTTACTGTTTTTACCATCATTATTTCTTTTATTTTTAATATATTTTTTTATTAAAAAAATTTTTTTTATCCTCTAGTACTCCTTTAATTTCCACTTTTAGATATAACTTTTGCGACCTTTTTTTTTTTTTTTCTTTCTGTCTTTTCTTTTTTTCCTTCCTTTTTTCTTTTCTTTAACATTGTATTTTTGAAACTCCAAACTCTACTTTATCTTTTTAACTTTTGCTTTTTAAAATTGGTTATCATTTTGCACCTATATATTCTTCATAACTTTTGTGACTCCTTTTTTTCTTTTTCTTTCTTTCTTTTCCTTCTTCTTCTCTTTAACACTGTATTTTTGAATCTCCAAACTCTACTCTAGGTTTGTAATTTTTGCCTTTAGGTATTTGTTACCAATTCTGTACCTTTAAGAACCTAAACTTCAGAACCCACTTTTTACTAGGGAGCGAGATTACTGGCTTGACTGTTCTCTCCACCTCCGGACTCTCCTTTTTCTCCACCAGTTCGCCTGTGTCTCCTCCCTAACCCCTCTCTAATCTATCCAACTCTGTGAATTTCTGAGTGTTCCAAATAAAGGAAAACACTTAGGGAACTGATTACTGACTGGACTTGTCTCTCTCCTTTTCATTCCCTCCTTTTATCCTCCTGACCACCTTTGTCTCCTCCCTTCTCTGTATAACTCCGTGAACATCTCTGAGCGGTCCAGTTGTGGAGTGCAGTATAGAAGAAGAAGTTTTTGAGACTACTGTAAAAATAAGACCGATAACTGGAAGCAGAAGGCTTAAGTCCAAACCCTGATCCCACGGAACATTAATTGACAGAAGCTCATCAAATGCCTCCATACCTACACTGAAACCAAGCATCACACAAAGGCCAACAAGTTCCTCGGCAAGATATACCAAGCAAATTCTCCAGAAACACAGGAACACAGCCCTGAGCTCTAATATACAGGCTACACAAAGTGACTCCAAAATCATAGACATCTCATAACTCACTACTAGACACTCCATTGCACTCCAGAGAGAAGAAATCCAGCTCCATCCACCAGAACACTGACACAAGCTTCCCTAACCAAGAAACCTCGATAAGCCACCTGTGCAAACCCACATATAGTGAAGAAACGCCACAATAAAGAGAACTCCACAGACTGCCAGAATACAGTAAGGACACCCCAAACTCAGCAATTTAAACAAGATGAAGAGACAGAAGAATTCCAAGCAGGTAAAGGAACAGGATAAATGCCTACCAAACCAAACAAAAGAGGAAGAAATAGCGAACCTACCTGATAAAGAATTTCGAATAATGATAGTGAAATTAATCCAAAATCTGGAAATCAAAATGGAATCACAGATAAATCGCCTGGAGAAAAGCACTGAGAAGATGCAAGAAAGGTTTAACAAGGACCTAGAAGAAATAAAAAAGAGACAATATATAATGAATAATGCAATAAATGAGATCCAAAACACTCTGGAGGAAACAAATAGTAGAATAACAGAGGCAGAAGATAGAATTAGTGAATTAGAAGATAGAATGGCAGAAATAAATGAATCAGAGGAGAAAAAAGAAAAACGAATTAAAAGAAATGAGGACAATCTCAGAGACCTCCAGGACAATATTAAACGTTACAATATTCGAATCATAGGAGTCCCAGAAGAAGAAGACATAAAGAAAGACCATGAGAAGATACTAGAGGAGATAATAGTTGAAAACTTCCCTAAAATGGGGAAAGAAATAATCACTCAAGTCCAAGAAACCCAGAGAGTCCCAAACAGGATAAACCCAAGGCGAAACACCCCAAGACACATATTAATCAAATTAACAAAGATCAAACACAAAGAACAAATATTAAAAGCAGCAAGGGAAAAACCACAAATAACACACAAGGGAATTCCCATAAGGATAACAGCTGATGTTTCAATAGAAACTCTCCAAGCCAGGAGGGAATGGCAAGACATACTTAAAGTGATGAAAGAAAATAACCTACAGCCCAGATTATTGTACCCAGCAAGGATCTCATTCAAATATGAAGGAGAACTCAAAACCTTTACAGACAAGCAAAAGCTGAGAGAATTCAGCACCACCAAACCAGCTCTCCAACAAATACTAAAGGACATTCTCCAGACAGGAAACACAAAAAGGGTATATAAATTCGAACCCAAAACAACAAAGTAAATGGCAACTGGATCATATTTATCAATAATTACCTTAAATGTAAATGGGTTGAATGCCCCAACCAAAAGACAGAGACTGGCTGAATGGATACAAAAACAAGACCCCTACATATGTTGTCTACAAGAGACCCACCTCAACACAGGGGACACATACAGACAGAAAGTGAAGGGCTGGAAAAAGATTTTCCATGCAAATAGGGACCAAAAGAAAGCTGGAGTAGCAATACTCATATCAGATAAAATAGACTTTAAAACAAAGGCTGTGAAAAGAGACAAAGAAGGTCACTACATAATGATCAAAGGATCAATCCAAGAAGAAGATATAACAATTATAAATATATATGCACCCAACATAGGAGCACAGCAATATGTAAGACAAATACTAACAAGTATGAAAGGAGAAATAAACAATAACACAATAATAGTCAGAGACTTTAATACCCCACTCACACCAATGGATAGATCAACTAAACAGAAAATTAACAAGGAAACACAAACTTTAAACGATACAATAGACCAGTTAGACCTAATTGATATCTATAGGACATTTCATCCCAAAACAATGAATTTCACCTTTTTCTCAAGTGCACAAGGAACCTTCTCCAGGATAGACCACATCCTGGGCCATAAATCTAGCCTTGGTAAGTTCAGAAAAATTGAAATCATTCCAAGCATCTTTTCTGACCACAATGCAGTAAGATTAGATCTCAATAACAGGAGAAAAACTATTAAAAATTCCAACATATGGAGGCTGAACAACACGCTGCTGAATAACCAACAAATCACAGAAGAAATCAAAAAAGAAATCAAAATCTGCATAGAAACAAATGAAAATGAAAACACAGCAACCCAAAACCTGTGGGACACTGTAAAAGCAGTCCTAAGGGGAAAGTTCATAGCAATACAGGCATACCTCAAGAAACTAGAAAAAAGCCAAATAAATAACCTAACTCTACCCCTAAAGCAACTGGAAAAGGAAGAAATGAAGCACCTCAAGGTTAGTAGAAGGAAAGAAATCTTAAAAATTAGGGCAGAAATAAATGCAAAAGAAACAAAAGAGACCATAGCAAAAATCAACAAAGCCAAAAGCTGGTTCTTTGAAAGGGTAAATAAAATTGACAAACCATTAGCCAGACTCATCAAGAAACAAAGGGAGAAAAATCAAATCAATAAAATTAGAGATGAAAATGGAGAGATCACAACAGACAACACACAAATACAAAGGATCATAAGAGACTACAATTAGCTATTATATGGCAATAAAATGGACAAAGTGGAAGAAATGGACAAATTCTTAGAAAAGTACAACTTTCCAAAACTGGATCAGGAAGAAATAGAAAATTTATCAGACCCATCACAAGCACGGAAATTGAAACTGTAATCAGAAATCTTCCAGCAAACAAAAGCCCAGGCCCAGACGGCTTCACAGCTGAATTCTACCAAAAATTTAGAGAAGAGCTAACACCTATCCTACTCAAACTGTTCCAGAAAATTGCAGAGGAAGGTAAACTTTCAAACTCATTCTATGAGGCCACCATCACCCTAATACCAAAACCTGACAAAGATCCCACAAAAAAAGAAAACTACAGGCCAATATCACTGATGAACATAGATGCAAAAATCCTTAACAAAATTCTAGCAATCAGAATCCAACAACACATTAAAAAGATCATACACCATGACCAAGTGGGCTTTATCCCAGGAATGCAAGGATTCTTCAATATCTGCAAATCAATCAACGTAATACACCACATTAACAAACTGAAGAATAAAAACCATATGATTATCTCAATAGATGCAGAGAAAGCCTTTGACAAAGTTCAACATCCATTTATGATAAAAACTCTCCAGAAAGCAGGAATAGAAGAAACATACCTCAACATAATAAAAGCTATATATGACAAACCCACAGCAAACACTATCCTCAATGGTGAAAAATTGAAAGCATTTCCTCTAAACTCAGGAAGAAGACAAGGATGCCCACTTTCACCATTACTATTCAACATAGTTTTGGAAGTTTTGGCCACAGCAATCAGCGCAGAAAAAGAAATAAAAGGAATCCAAATTGGAAAAGAAGAAGTAAAACTCTCACTGTTTGCAGATGACATAATCCTTTATGTAGAAAACCCTAAAGATTACACCAGAAAATTACTAGAACTAATCAATGAATATAGTAAAGTTGCAGGATATAAAATCAACACACAGAAATCCCTTGCATTCCTGTACACTAATAACGAGAAAATAGAAAGAGAAATTAAGGAAACAATTCCATTCACCATTGCAATGAAAAGAATAAAATACTGAGGAATATATCTTACTAAAGAAACTAAATACCTATATATAGAAAACTATAAAACACTGGTGAAAGAAATCAAAGAGGACACTAGTAGATGGAGAAATATACCATGTTCATGGATTGGTAGAATCAATATAGTGAAAATGAGTATACTACCCAAAGCAATATATAGATTCAATGCAATCCCCATCAAGCTACCAACGGTATTCTTCACAGAGCTAGAAGAAATAATTTCTCAATTTGTATGGAAATACAAAAAACCTCGAATAGCCAAAGCTATCTTGACAAAGAAGAATGGAACTGGAGGAATCAACCTGCCTGACTTCAGGCTCTACTACAAAGCCACACTCATCAAGACAGTATGGTAGTGGCACAAAGACAGAAATATAGATCAATGGAACAAAATAGAAAGCCCAGAGATAAATCCACATATATATGGTCACCTTATCTTTGACAAAGGAGGCAAGAATATACAATGGATTAAAGACAATCTCTTTAACAAGTGGTGCTGGGAAAACTGGTCGAACACTTGTAAAAGAATGAAACTAGAACACTTTCTAAAACCATACACAAAAATAAACTCAAAATGGATTAAAGAGCTAAATGTAAGACCAGAAACCATAAAACTCCTAGAGGAAAACATAGGCAAAACACTCTCTGACATACATCACAGCAGGATCCTCTATGACCCACCTCCCAGAATATCGGAAATAAAATCAAAAATAAACAAATGGGACCTAATTAAACTTAAAAACTTCTGCACAACAAAGGAAATTATAAGTAAGGTGAAAAGACAGCCTTCAGAATGGGAGAAAATAATAGCAAATGAAGCAACAGACAAACAACTAATCTCCAAATATAAAAGCAACTCATACAGCTCAATTTCAGAAAAATAAATGAACCTATATTGTCACCATGTTTATTTAACTTATATGCAGAGTACATCATGAGAAATGCTGGACTGGAGGAAACACAAGCTGGAATCAAGATTGCCGGGAGAAATATCAATAACCTCAGATATGCAGATGATACCACCCTTATGGCAGAAAGTGAAGAGGAACTCAAAAGCCTCTTGATGAAAGTGAAAGTGGAGAGTGGAAAGGTTGGCTTAAAGCTCAACATTCAGAAAACGAAGGTCATGGCATCTGGTCCCATCACTACATGGGAAATAGATGGAGAAACAGTGGAAACAGTGTCAGACTTTATTTTGGGGGGCTCCAAAATCACTGCAGATGGTGACTGCAGCCATGAAATTAAAAGACGCTTACCCCTTGGAAGGAAGGTTATGACCAACCTAGATAGCATATTCAAAAGCAGAGACATCACTTTGCCAACAAAGGTTCGCCTAGTCAAGGCTATGGTCTTTCCTGTGGTCATGTATGGATGTGACAGCTGGACTGTGAAGAAGGCTGAGTGCCGAAGAATTGATGCTTTTGAACTGTGGTGTTGGAGAAGACTCTTGAGAGTCCCTTGGACTGCAAGGAGATCCAACCAGTCCATTCTGAAGGAGATCAGCCCTGGGATTTCTTTGGAAGGAATGATGCTAAAGCTGAAACTCCAGTATTTTGGCCCCCTCATGTGAAGAGTTGACTCATTGGAGAAGACTCTGATGCTGGGAGGGATTGAGGGCAGGAGGAGAAGGGGATGACAGAGGATGAGATGTCTGGATGGCATCACTGACTCGATGAATGTGAGTCTGAGTGACCTCCGAGAGCTGGTGATGGATAGGGAGGCCTGGCTTGCTGCAGTTCATGAGGTCGCAAAGAGTTGGACACGACTGAGCGACTGATTTGATCTGATCAAAAAATGGGCCAAAGAACTAAATAGATATTACTTCAAAAAAGACATACAGATGGCTAACAAACACATGAAAAGATGCTTAATATCACTCATTATCAGAGAAATGCAAATCAAAACCACTATGAGGTACCATTTCATGCCAGTCAGAATGGCTGCGATACAAAAGTCCACAAGCAATAAATGCTGGAGAGGGTGTGGAGAAAAGGGAACCCTCTTACACTGTTGGTGGGAATGCAAACTAGTACAGCCACTATGGCGAACAGTGTGGAGATTCCTCAAAAAACTGGGAATAGAACTGCCTTATGATCCAGCAATCCCACTGCTGGGCATACACACTGAGAAAACCAGAATCGAAAGAGACACGTGTACCCCAATGTTCATAGCAGCACTGTTTACAATAGCCAGGACTTGGAAGCAACCTAGATGTCCATCATCAGATGAATGGATAAGGAAGATGTGGTACATATACACAATGGAGTATTACTCAGCCATTAAAAAGGATACATTTGAATCAGTTCTAATGAGGTGGATGGAACTGGAGCCGATTATACAGAGTGAAGTAAGCCAGAAAGAAAAACACAAATACAGTATACTAACTCATACATATGGAATTTAGAAAGATGGTAACAATAACCCTGTTTACGAGACAGCAAAAGAGACACTGATATATAGAACAGACTTTTGGACTCTGGGACCGGGAGAGGGCGGGATGATTTGGGAGAACAACATTAAAATATCTATAATATCATATCTTAAATGAGTCACCAATCCAGGTACGATGCCCGATAACGGATGCCTGGGGCTGGTGCACTGGGACGACCCAGAGGGATGGTATGGGGAGGGAGGAGGGAGGAGGGTTCAGGATGGGGAGCACATGTATACTGGTGGCAGATCCATCTTGATGTATGGCAAAAGCAATAGAATATTGTAAAGTTAGGCAAAATAAAATTTAATTAAAAAAAAAGAATGTTAAAACTTATTTTTGCAATACATGTTTATCATGATAGTCCTCAGAAATTTTTAGCTTATTGAGTAAATTTACTACTCTGTGTATTTGCAAGTTTCTCTTCCCTGATCCAGGATATTTCTATTTTTGTTATTATTTGAAGTAATAGTGATCTTTTTTTCAGAGATATTTAACTGTACTGATGAACACTAATTTTTTTTTCTTGCACTTTCTTTTTTGGGGTAGTTTTCATTTTTGAACAACTTGAGATTTATAGATAAATTAAAAAATTTGTAAAAGAAGCACCCGTAGTGATGAAATATTTTGAACTAGATAGAAGTGATTATTTTATTTTATTTTTATTTTATATTTTAGGACTTCCCTGGTGGCTCTGTGGTAAAGAATCCACCTGTCAATTCAGGAACACAGGTTTAATCCCTGGCTCAGGTATATATCTTGGAAAAGAAAATGGCAACCACTTCAGCATTCTTGCCTGGAAAATCCCATGGACAAAGGAGCCTGGTGGGCCACACTCCATGGGATCACAAAAGAATCAGACAACAGAAGTGATTATGCAAAACACTATGAATGTACTATGTGCTACTGAATGTCACCTTAAAATGGTTATTGGTTTTTACATATTTGTTTTATATCAGTTGCCTTACTAAAATCATATTCATTGAAAAGAGGTTTTCAGTTGTCAATTCATTATTAGCCACCAATCTATTATCTTCAAACAATGATATTTAGATCTCAAAATGAAGTGATTCACTCAGCTTTGTCCAACTCTGTGTGACCCACAGACGTGCAAGGCTTCTTTGTCCATGGAATTCTCAAGGCAAGAATACTGGAGTGGGTAGCCCTTCCCTTCTCCAGAGGATCTCTGTGACCCAGGATTCAACCCAGATTTCCTGCATTGCAGAAAGATTTTTTACTGTCTGAGCCACCAGGGAAGCCCTTAAAATAGGTATCGAAGGGATTAGTAAACAGTATTAGTGATGGTAGACTATCATTTTTCTTTAAGAATTAAAGGGGATTTCATCCAGTATTCATGTCACACATTTCCATAGCATTCTCAGGTAAGATGTGATGTTCATTTCATTCTTTTCTTAACTATTGATATATTATCCTCCATCCTGAATCAACCAATAAATTAATCAATAAATTCATTTCTTAGAGGTTTTCAAAAATTTGACTTACAGTTATAATATCTTGTAAACTTAAGCATTTTCTTATGCACGTGTCCATTTTTTATCTTTCTTATTTTTTCCCTAATATTTCTTTTTATTGCTTTTCTTAAATATGTGATTTTTTCAACTTGACTTTTGTCAAAGAATTAGCTCTGAAACTTATTTCTCAGTTAAATATTTTTTCTTTTTGATTAATTAACTCTGATTTTAGCTTAATTTTTCCTTTAATAGTTTTGTTTTGTAAAACTTTAATTTACAACATCTTTAAATCTTAAAATGTTTGTTTCTTAAGGATATGTTATCTGTGTGTCTATGTGTAGTGCTGCAAAGATAAAGTAGAGTAAAATGAATTTAAAAATCAGGATTTAAATTACTGCTCAAAGATGATCCCTGTCCTTGTTCTGGTCTATCTTATTGTAGACCAGAATATAGGTCATTTTCCCTTCAGTTCAGTTCAGTTCAGTCACTCAGTCGTGTCCGACTCTTTGCGACCCCATGAATCGCAGCACGCCAGGTCTCCCTGTCCATCACCAACTCCTGGAGTTCACTCAGACTCACGTCCATTGAGTCAGTGATGCCATCTAGCCATCTCATCCTCTGTCGTCCCCTTCTCCTCGTGCCCTCAATCCCTCCCAGCATCAGAGTCTTTTCTAATGAGTCAACTCTTCACATGAGGTAGCCAAAGTACTGGAGTTTCAGCTTTAGCATCATTCCTTCCAAAGAAATCCCAGGGCTGATCTCCTTCAGAATGGACTGGTTAGATCTCCTTGCAGTCCAAGGGACTCTCAAGAGTCTTCTCCAACACCACAGTTCAAAAGCATCAATTCTACAGCACTCAGCCTTCTTCACAGTCCAGCTCTCACATCCATACATGACCACAGGAAAGACCATAGCCTTGACTAGACAGACCTTTGTTTGCAAAGTAATGCCTTTGCTTTTTAATATGCTATCTAGGTTGGACATAACTTTTCTTCCAAGGAGTAAGCGTCTTTTAATTTCATGGCTGCAGTCACCATCTGCAGTGATTTTGGAGCCCCCCAAAATAAAGTCTAACAGTGTTTCAACTGTTTCCCCATCTATTTCCCATGAAGTGATGGGACCAGATGCCACGATCTTAGTTTTCTGAATGTTGAGTTTTAAGCCAACTTTTTCACTCTCCTTTTTCACCTTCATCAAGAGGCTTTTTAATTCCTCTTCACTTTCTGCCATAAGGGTGATGTCATCTGCATATCTGTGGTTATTGATATTTCTCCTGGCAATCTTGATTCCAGCTTGTGCTTCTTCCAGTCCAGAGTTTCTCATGATGTACTCTGCATACAAGTTAAATAATCATGGCCCAGCAGGATGGTATGGGGAAGGAAGAAGGAGGAGGGTTCAGGATAGGGAACACATGTATACCTGTGGCAGATTCATTTTGATATATGGCAAAACCAATACAATACTGTAAAGTTAAATAAAATAAAATTTTTAAAAAAGTTAAATAATCAGGGTGACAATATACAGCCTTGACTTACTCCTTTTCCTATTTGGAACCAGTCTGTTGTTCCATGTCTTGTTCTAACAGTTGCTTCCTGACCTGCATACAAATTTCTCAAGAGGCAGGTCAGCTGGTCTGGTATTCCCATCTCTTTTAGAATTTTCCACAGTTTATTGTAATCCACACAGTCAAAGGCTTTGGCATAGTCAATAAAGCAGAAATAGATGTTTTTCTGGAACTCTCTTGCTTTTTTGATGATCCAGTGGATGTTGGAAATTTGATCTCTGGTTCCTCTGCCTTTTCCAAAAGCAGCTTGAACATCAGGAAGTTCACGGCTCACCTATTGCTGAAGCCTGGCTTGGAGAATTTTGAGCATTACTTTACTAGCGTGTGAGATGAGTGCAATTGTGTAGTAGTTTGAGCATTCTTTGGCACTGCTTTTCTTTGGGATTGGAATGAAAACTGATTTTTTCCAGTCCTGTGGCCACTGCTGAGTTTTCCAAATTTACTGGCATATTGAGTGCAGCACTTTCACAGCATCATCTTTCAGGATTTGGAAAAGCTGAACTGGAATTCCATCACCTCCACTAGCTTTGTTCATAGTGATGCTTTCTAAGGCCCACTTGACTTCACATTCCAGGATATCTGGCTCTAGGTGAGTGATCACACCATCGTGATTATCTGGGTCGTGAAGATCTTTTTTGTACAGTTCTGTGTATTCTTGCCACCTCTTCTTAATATCTTCTGCTTCTGTTAGTTCCATACCATTCTGTCCTTTTGTGCAAATAGATAACTAATCATAAATGATCTGAGTTCAGTTCAGCTGCTCGTTGTGCCTGAGTCTGTCTCCATGGACTGAAGCACGCCCGGCTTCCTTTTCCATCACCAACTCACAGAGCTTGCTCAAACTCCTATCCATTGAGTCAGTGATGCCATCCAACCATCTCATCCTCTGTCGTCTCCATCTCCTGCCTTCAATCTTTCCCAGAATCAGGGTCTTTTCCAATGAGTCAGTTCTCATCAGGTGGCCAAAATATTGGAGTTTCAACTTCAGCATCAGTCCTTCCAATGAATATTTAGGATTGATTTCCTTTAGGATTGACTGGTTGGATCTCCTTGCAGTCCAAGGGACTCTCAAGAGTCTTCTGTGGCACCACAGTTCAAATGAAGCAGTTCTTCAGTGCTCACCCTTTTTATTGTCAATCTCTCATATCTGTACTTGGCTACTGGAAAAACCATAGCTTTGAATAGATGTACCTTTGTAGGGAAAGCAATGTCTTTGCTTTTTAATACGCTGTATAGGTTGCTCATAGCTTTTCTTTCAAGGAACCAGCATCTTTTAATTTCATGGCTGCAGTAATAATTTACAGTGATTCTGGAATCCCCCAAAATAAAGCTTGTCACTGTTTCCATTGTTTCCCCATCTAGTTGCCACGAAGTGTTGGGATTGAATGTCATGATCTTTGTTTTTTGAATCCTGAGTTTTAAGCCAGATTTTTCACTGTCCTCTTTCACCTTCATCAAGAGGCTCTTTTATTCCTCTTCACTTCCTGTGATAAGGGTGTTTTCATCTGCATATCTGAGGTCATTGATATTTCTTCTGGAAATCTTGATTCCAGCTTGTGCTTCATCCAATCTGGCATTTTGCATAATGTACTCTACATGTAAGTTAAATAGCAGGATGATAATACACAGCCTTGACCTTCTCCCTTCCCAGTTTTGAGACAGTCTGTTGTTCCATGTCCAGTTCTAACTGTTGCTTCTTGATCCGCATACAGGTTTCTCAGAAGGCAGGAAAGATGGTCTGGTATTCCCATCTTTTAAGAAGTTTCCACAGTTTTGTTGTGAACTACACAGTCAAAGGCATTAGTATAGTCAATGAAGCAGAAGTAGATTTTTTTTTCTGGAATCCTCTCGTTTTTTCGATGATCCAATGGAACTTGGCAATTTGAACTCTGGTTCCTCTGTCTTTTTTTTTTTTTTAAATCCAGATTGTACATCTGGCAGTTCTCTGTTCACATTCTGTTATATAGAGTAGAGAAAGAGGAGCTAGTACTTTTAGAATGCTCTCTGGAGTAATTTTCATGAAGTAGAGACCAGAGATACAGGGGCAGTATCTGGAGGGGAATGTGGGGTCAAGATAACACAATTTTATTAATGCACAAATCACATATTATAAACTTCATCAAGAAATATGGAGAAAATGGCAGTGTGTTTGAATAATTTGGTGTGTAATCTACTGGTGACAGCAAATTTGATGCTGCAAAGAGAGGAGATTTTCTGGATTTTCTTTGGTAGTGGAAGAGAATGTGTCTAAGATACATATGGAGATACTGCCTTTCATAGGAGCAGTGTTTATAGTAACAGCAGGAAGGCAGAGATTTTAGTGGTAGAGGTGGTGGGTGGATTGTTATGGAAGCGGGTTTCTTTGGGCTTCTGAATTATTATGATTTCTCAGTGAGTTTGGAGCCAATGGTATCAGTTTAAAATAAGGATGGGGTAGATGGTGTTTAAGGTATGAAAATAAAGAAGACAAGAAATAGTCATCAAGAGTTAAAAAAAGAAAAGAAGATAATGGTGGGAAGAAGAGGAAAGGGAAAAGGAAGGAAGAAAGAGAGAGAGGGAGAGATGGAGGGAGGAATGAAGGGAGGGAGGAATTACAATCCTAGAGTGTGGAAAGATTTTGGAAGGAATGTCCCCTGGCTCTTAGAATCTTCTTCAATCCTATTAATAACTTCCAATATTGTACTCTTTTATCACAGCTTTCTATCCATTCTTATTTCTCCTCTTCTGATTGTTGTTGTCATTCACTCAGTAAGTCATGTTGGACTCTCTGCGACCACATGAGCTACAGAACACCAGACTTCCCTATCCTTCACTATCACCCAGAATTTGCTCAAACTCTTGGTCATTAAGTCTTTGATGTCATCCAATCATCTGCCAAGCAAAATTCAGATTTCAACTCTTCCTTTTATTCTAATTTCATTAGTCACCTCCCAGTTTCATTGCTTTCCCACCCAGACCACACACTTTTGGTCATACATCCATTACATTTTTGACTCCTTGTTTTACCAATTACTTCAATTCAGTGCATTCTTACCTAGCTGATACACTCAATTTGGTGTAAACAGTTATTCTCCGTAAGTATGGGACTGCATGTTGGGATACTTTACTTCATTTTCTCATTGAGTAAGAGCTAGTTTTCTAAAGTTGTGGGTTTGAATTCTGATGCTCTATAAATTCCTGTGCACTTCCTCTGCTTGGTAATATGTCCTCATCTATTTCTCCCCCAATCTGGCTTCTACATTTAATCTCAACTAATCTGCCCCTCAATGGACATGAGTTTGAGTAAGATCTGGGAGTTGGTGATGGACAGGGAAGCATGGTGTGCTGAAGTTCATGGGGTCACAAAGAGTCAGACATGACTGAGCAACTGAACTGAACTGAATCTTCACCTATATATATATATATACAGGTGAAGATTCAGTTCAGTTATACACACACACACACACACACACACACACACACACATATATCTCACTAATGATTTACTAATAACCAGACCTCATGATCATTTGTTAATTATTCTCTGACTGTGTGAAGCAAAAAATATACAAAAGGAAAAAAAACTTTATATATTAGAGCAGAAAACTAAATTTAATTTATTAAATGTAAATAGAAGTTGAAGTCAAAGAAAAGAAAATATCAGGAACTAATAGAAAAAATATAGTCTACACATAAAATTTGATCAAATAATAGCAATTTCTGGCTCTGATTTTCTGAGCCCTGCCATCATGTTCACTTCTTCAACCACAGGCAACTTGGCATTTTTAGAGATGTCACCTTAATGAATCTTCTTAGAGCCCTCTTTATGTCTTTATTCCACAGACTGAAGATGAAGAGGTTCAGCATGGGTGTGACCACTGTGTACATCACTGAGGCCATTTATTTAACTGTGAACTGTGGGTAGAAGGTACACTGATAGGACTGCACAGTAAAATAAGGTAGCAACCAAGAGGTGAGATGCACAGGTGGAAAATGCTTTATACTTTCCCTGAGTTGATGAATTTTGTCATATGGAGGAAAATATCTTAGAGTTTGAATAAGTGATTCTAGTGAATGGACTGCCACCCAGGATTGCAGCTGCAAAATATATTACTGTGTCACTAAGAAAGGTGTCAGAAGAGGCATATTGGACAACCTGATTGAGTTCTCAGAAAAGTGAGGGATTTGCAAGTCTGTGCAGAAGGACAACCAAAGCATCATTAAGCTTTATAATGGAATTCAGGGCACCCAAGATCCAGGACATTAGCACCAGCAGTCCACAGATCCTGGTGTTCGTGATGACTAGGTCACACAGAGGGTGACATATGGCCAGGTAGCAGGAATAGACCATCACAATCAGGAGAAAGTTAACCAGCCCTGCGAAGAAGAGGAAGAAACTTATCTGGCTGATGCAGCCTTCATACATTATAACTTTGTTCTGTGTCTGGATGTTCCACAGCATCTTTTGCATGGTGGTCGAGATGAAACAGACATCTGAAAAGGACATATTGGAGAGGAAGAAGTACATAGGGGTGTGGAGGTGAGGATCTGAACTGACAGCCAGGATGATAAGCAGATTTCCAAACAGTGATCAGGTACATGGAGACAAAAAGCTCAAATATGAGGGACTGCAATTCTGGTTCCTCTGAAAACCCAAGAAGAAGAAAATTTGAAATTTGTGGATCATTTTCTAATTCCATGTGCTAAAGGAAACTACCTAGGAAAAAAAAAATAGATTTAACAAAACCGGGCCTTACTGACATAGTTGAAATTCTACAATTTGTATTTTGCAGTCATGGGATCAATACCTATAATTTTTGTGTGAAACTTGTTCCCTTCAGTCATCCTCTTACTGTAAATTCCTGTTCATCTCTGTCTTTCCCCCAAGAGATTATGCATTTTAAACTTTGAATGAGAAATTATGACAAAACATTGAAGGTATATATTGAGTACTCACCATCTCCTAAGCAAGAAGTAGAGTGTGCTGAGAGACAAAAGTCCTCACAGTTCAATGATGGAGAAAGAATGTAAACAATAGAAATCTTATACCATGTCAAATACTGACAAGTACAATTAAGAAGAACAGAGAAGATATATAGGAAGTGGTGGATGAGGTGATATTCTTTCCTGGGTATATAGCTAGGTTATCAAACAAGGTAACATTTGAACAGAGACTTCAAGGAAGAGAGGTTGGGATGTCAAAGTTATCTCAGTAAATGTTGACCTGGCAGGAAGTATGGGTAGTGCAAAGATCTTGAAGAAGGCATTTGTTTCTAATACTAAAGGCTCAAGTGGAAGTTTGAGTGTCAAGGGGAATGAGCAAGAGGGAGAGTGATGAGAGATTGGGCAAACAATGTTAAGGAATGAAGATACAGGGAGTCCCTCATTCACATGCTGTTCTTACACTTTATTAATTTTATTCCCAAGGAATTCTATACATAGGAATGGATCCACTTTTAATTTTAATACTATGCAAACATTCCAGTGTCTGTAATTCAAGGGGAATAATTTGCTTATATGAGCTCAGGTCCTTCTGTTCTAAGGACTCTTATGCCTCACAACACACACACACACACACACAACACACACAAATACACACACACACAATCATTTCATCTCCAGATGCAAAATTAGGATGGAAATAATACAAAGCATGCTCTCAAAAGCAGATTATCTATATCCTAAATTAGAGGAAAGTGAAAGTGTTAGTTGCTTGCTGTGCTGTGCTGTGCTATGCTTAGTCACTCAGTCATATCCAGCTCTTTGTGACTCCATGGACTGTAGCCCACCAGGTTCCTCTGTCCATGGATTTCTCTAGGCAGTAATACAGGAGTGGGCAGCCATTCCCTTCTCCAAGGAATCTTCCTAGGGATCAAAACCAGGTCCCATGCATTGATATTTTTAAAAGCAAATCTAACCAAAAAGGGAAAAAATTACCATTAAAGAAATATAGACACACAATAAGAATGCTATACATATAAAAGGCTGTTATTACTACCAAGCATACAAGAAAATTTTCTCTGCATAAAATGGTAAGACATGACAAAATTAATAGAACTAACTATGCAAAATACATACAGTTTCTCACATTTCTCTCTGTCTCTCTCTGTCTCTATCTCTCTCTGTCTCTCTCTCTCTCTCTCTCTCTCTCTATATATATATATATATATATATGTAAGTGAATTGATGCCAAATAGCAGTTAGTGGAAAAAATTATTTTTTCTGAAAATATGGAATAAAAAGAATCTTTAAAACTCAGACCATTTTGTATATATATGTATATATATACACATATACTGTGCAAAGAAATTTTTATACTATAAAATAAAAATATAATATAAAAAAGTAAATGTGTAAAAAACCTAAAAATATCAATACATGCAAACTCACAAATAATGAAATAGTTGCAGAGAAAAAGCACTTAGTGTTCCTCTTGTATAAAATCATAAAAAATTAAATGCATTTTTTTCATATGAGCACACATCATGAGAAAAGATACTGTGAAATGGATATCTCACTAACTGTTGTTGCAAATAGCTACCTCCTTTGATTTGGATCTTTTCAATGAACACAGAGCATGCTCAAATACGCCCCAAATTTGAAATTAAAAAAAATACTTGATGTTCTGCATAGTCCCTCACACATAATACATGTTTCTGTTCCTCTGAACAGCATAACTCACATATATTTTAATTTTCATGGAACCATGTTATTTATTTCACTTATTTTACAGTGTCTTCTGATTGGACCTTTATTCCCATCATTTAATTGTCAGCTTGTGTTGCAGACTCAAACAGACATATCTCATTATTATATTAAACAAATAAATTATGCATTACTAGTTAACCAAGAGTACAAACTGGAGAAGGCAATGGCACCCTACTCCAGTACTCTGCCTGGAAAATCCCATGGGTGGAGGACCCTGGTAGGCTGCAGTCCATGGGGTCACTAAGAGTCAGGCATGACTGAACGACTTCACTTCCACTTTTCCTTTCATGCATTGGAGAAGGAAATGGCAACCCATTCCAGTGTTCTTGCCTGGAGAATCCCAGAAACAGGAGAGCCTGGTGGGCTGCTGTCTATGGGGTCGCACAGAATCGGAAATGACTGAAGTGACTTAGCAGCAAGAATACAAACAGTTATCTGTCATCTCTGGACTAAGTTCAGGCACTTAGCTGATTTCAGGTAAAACTTCTAAGGTTTCATTTTCGCTAAATATTTCCTAGAGTAATTCCTGTGATGGAGTTTCTTAGAAAGAAGTCTCTTGTGGAATATGAGTCACTCCTTGGGTGATTGATGATGAAGACTGAAGCTGTCACCAGACAAGACAGCAGAGTGTAGTAAAGCATTGGCCTCTGATCCAGACTTATGACTCCAAAAGCAATTCTGCGTCCTATCCAGCTTAAGGGTGCAAACACTAAGGCACCTCAGCAGGGGAGATATTAATAGCTTTCTATACCTGCTTATTAAAATTAAAAGATGTTTGCTTCTTGGAAAGAAACTTATGACCAACCTAGACAGCATATTAAAAAGCAGAGACATTACTTTGCTAACAAAGGTCCATCTAGTCAAGGCTATGATTTTTCCAGTGGTCATGTATGAACGTGAGAGTTGGACTATAAAGAAAGCTGAGAGCCAAAGAATTGATGCTTTTGAACTGTGGTGTTGGAGAAGACTCTTGAGAGTCTTTTGCTTGGACTGCAAGGAGATCCAACCAGTCCATCCTAAAGGAGATCAGTCCTGGGTGTTCTTTGGAGGGACTGATGTTGAAGCTGAAACTCCAATACTTTGGCCACCTGATGCAGAGAGCTGACTCATTAGAAAAGACCCTGATGCTGGGAAAGATTGAGGGCAGGAGAAGAAGGGGATGACAAAAGATGGTTGGATGGCATCACTGACACAATGGACATGGTTTGGGTGTACTCCTGGAGTTGGTGATGGACAGGGAGGCCTGGAGTACTGGGGTTCATGGGGTCGCAAAGAGTCGGACACGACTGAGTGACTGAACTGAACTGACACCTGCTTATTAGGCACCTTTCCCCTCTCATTATTTCTACTTCTATGTACATGATTTCTCTCTATGTCATTGGAATCAAATGAAGAAAAATTCTCCTAATGATGCTTTGCTCTCAAGAGACCAGGTTCAAAGTCAAGTGAATTCAGTCTTTATTAGTCTTTGAAATTACTCTTGTATGTTTTTCAGAGGTCTAACTTGGACCACCTTATCCTAAACCTTGGTTTAATATTTTTCCAAAGGCTGAGACTAAGGGAACTCTCAGGTTGAAGTCCCTTTGATCCTTAAAAGATTAATTTGTGGTGAGCACACAGGACTTTATTGTCAGAAAACTGTTCTTCCTTTTTTCAACTAGAGGGAGGATAGTGTTTTTAGATATATAGTTATGGATGCCGCATTCTTAGGCTTCTTGACACAACTGACCAAAAAAATGGCTTCACTGGTGGCTCAGATGGAAAAGCATTTGCCTGCAATACAGGACCCTGAGTTCGATCCCTGGGTCAGGAAAATCTCCTGGAAAGTGGTAGCCCACTCCAGTATTCTTATCTGAAACAATCCATGGACAGAGGAGCCAGGTGGGCTAAAGCCCATGGGCTCACAAATAGTTGGAAACAATGAGTGACTAATTTTTACACTTTTTCTGAATGCTACATTCTTTGGCTTCTTGACACGTTTGCCCCCAAATTTAGGAATGTCACACTTTATCACAAGAGCTGATACTTAGTCCCTTACTATAAAATCAGTTCATTTCAGTTTAGTTGCTGTCAGGTCCGACTCTTTGTGACCCCATGCATCACAGCACACCAGGCCTCCCTGTCCATCACCAACCCCCGGAGTTCATTCAAACTCATGTCCATCGAGTCTGTGATGCCATCCAGCCATCTCATCCTCTGTCGTCCTCTTCTCCTCCTGCCCCCAATCACTCCCACCATCAGGGTCTTTTCCAATGACAACTCTTCTCATGAAGTGGCCAAAGTATTGGAGTTTCAGTCTCAGCATCAGTTCTTCCAATGATCACCTAGACCTGATCTCCTTTAGGATGGACTGGTTGAATCTCCTTGCAGCCCAAGGGACTCTGGAGAGTCTTCTCCAACACCACAGTACAAAAGCATCAATTCTTTGGCACTCAGCTTTCTTCACAGTCCAACTCTCACATCGACACATGACCACTGGAAAAACCATATCCTTGACTAGACAGACCTTTGTTGACAAAGTAATGCCTCTGCTTTTTAATATCTGATCTAGGTTGGTCATAACTTTCCTTCCAAGGAGTAAGCGTCTTTTAATTTCATGGGTGCAATCACTATCTGCAGTGATTCTGGAACCACCCCAAAATAAATCCTGACACTTTTTCCACTGTTTCCCCAGCTATTTCCCATGAAGTGATGGGAGCAGATGCATGATCTTAGTTTTCTGAATGTTGAGCTTTAAGCCAACTCTTTCACTCTCCTCTTTCACTTTCCTCAAGAGACTTTTTAGTTCCTCTTTATTTTCTGCCATAAGGGTGGTGTCATCTGCATATCTGAGGTTATTGATATTTCTCCTAGCAATCTTGATTCCAGATCGTGCTTCTTCCAGCCCAGTGCTTCTCATGATGTACTCTACATATAAGTTAAATAAGCAGGGTGACAATACATAGCCTTGACGTACTCCTTTTCCTATTTGGAGCCAGTCCAGTGTCCTATTTCCAGTTCTAACTGTTTCTTCCTAACCTTCATATAGGTTTCTCAAGAGGCAGGTCAGGTGGTCTGGTATTCACATCTCTTTCAGAATTTTCCAGTTTATTGTGATCCACACAATCAAAGAATTTGGCATAGTCAATAAAGCAATTTTTCTGAAACTCCCTTGCTTTTTCGATGATCCAGTGGATGTTGGCAATAAATACTTGTTAATTATTAAAAAGCATATTTAGATATTTTAATGCTAATTAACCTGAGATTAGCATCTTATAGGCACTACTTGATTTAAGTTTTAGAAAAGTTTGTGCTAAGAAGTAGTATTATCGTGAGCTCAATTTTGCATTGCAGGAATGCATTTTAAGCAGTTCAATGATCTGTTTAAATCTCAGACTGAGGAAGGAAAGGGTTTTTCTCAGAATTCTGTCAGGATGCACCATGTTTCAACCATAGGCCATGGGTTCTCAAACAGAGATAAATTTCCCTTGGGAGAGATTTGTCAATATCTGAAACAATACTGCTAGACACATACAGTACCAATACAAATATTTATGCAGTCCAATTGTTAACTTGAGATGATGACAAAACCACTTCCAGACCAGCATTCCCCCAACTTCATTGTGCATAGGAATCATGCAGGATTGTAGTTCTGATACCAATTGGGATTCGTCAGGTTCTTATGCTGCTGCTAAGTCGCTTCAGTCGTGTCCGACTCTGTGCGACCCCATAGACGGAAGCTCACCAGGCCCCCCTGTCCTTGGGATTCTCCAGGCAAGAATACTGGAGTGGGTTGCCATTTCCTTCTCCAATGTATGAAAGTGAAAAGTTCTTATAGGCCCAGAGATTCTGAAAATCAAAGAATCCTGTTGGTGTTGATACTACAGGTCTTAGTCTGTAGACCACTCTTTGAGTAGCAAGATTCCATCCAAATGGAATGCAGCAGAATACACATTCTTCACAAGTGCAGATATAACATTCTCAAGCCAGAAAGAAAAACACCAATACAGTATACTAATGCATATATTCAAAATTCTCCAAGCCAGGCTTCAGCAACATGTGAACCGTGAACTTCCTAATGTTCAAGCTGGATTTAGAAAAGGCAGAGGAACGAGAGATCAAATTGCCAACATCCGCTGGATTATCGAAAAAGCAAGAGAGTTCCAGAAAAACATCTATTTCTGCTTTATTGACTATGCCAAAGCCTTTGACTGTGTAGATCACAATAAACTGTGGAAAATTCTGAGAGAGAGGGGAATACCAGACCACCTGATCTGCCTTTTGAGAAATCTGTATGCAGGTCAGGAAGCAACAGTTAGAACTGGTCATGGACCAACAGACTGGTTCCAAATAGGAAAAGGAGTACGTCAAGGCTGCAGATTGTCACCATGTTTATTTAACTTATATGCAGAGTACATCATGAGAAATGCTGGACTGGAAGAAACACAAGCTGGAATCAAGATTGCCAGGAGAAATATCAATAACCTCAGATATGCAGATGATACCACCCTTATGGCAGAAAGTGAAGAGGAACTCAAAAGCCTCTTGATGAAAGTGAAAGTGGAGAGTGAAAAGGTTGGCTTAAAGCTCAACATTCAGAAAACGAAGATCATGGCATCTGGTCCCATCACTACATGGGAAATAGATGGAGAAACAGTGGAAACAGTGTCAGACTTTATTTTTCTGGGCTCCAAAATCACTGCAGATGGTGACTGCAGCCATGAAATTAAAAGACGCTTACTCCTTGGAAGGAAGGTTATGACCAACCTAGATAGCATATTCAAAAGCAGAGACATCACTTTGCCAACAAAGGTTCGCCTAGTCAAGGCTATGGTCTTTTCTGTGGTCATCTATGGATGTGAGAGCTGGACTGTGAAGAAGGCTGAGTGCCGAAGAATAGATGCTTTTGAACTGTGGTGTTGGAGAAGACTCTTGAGAGTCCCTTGGACTGCAAGGAGCTCCAACCGGTCCATTCTGAAGGAGATCAGACTTGGGATTTCTTTGGAGGGAATGATGCTCAAGCTGAAACTCCAGTATTTTGGCCACCTCATGCGAAGAGTTGACTCATTGGAGAAGACTCTGATGCTGGGAGGGATTGAGGGCAGGAGGAGAAGGGGACGACAGAGGATGAGATGGCTGGATGGCATCACTGACTCGATGAATGTGAGTCTGAGTGACCTCCGAGAGCTGGTGATGGATAGGGAGGCCTGGCGTGCTGCGGTTCATGGGGTCGCAAAGAGTCGGACACGACTGAGCGACTAATCTGATCTGATCTGATCTGAATGCATATATATGGAATTTAGAAAGATGGTAACAATAACCCTGTATATGAGGCAGCAAAAGAGACACTGACGTATTGAACAGTCTTTTGGACTCTGTGGGAGAGGAAAGAGTGGGATGATTTGGGAGAACGGCATTGAAACATGTATAATATCATATATGAAATGAGTCACCAGTCCAGGTTCGATGCATGATATTGGATGCTTGGGGCTGGTGCACTGGGACAACCCAGAAGGATGGAGGGAGGAGGGTTCAGGATGGGGAACACGTGTATACCTGTGGCAGATTCATGTTGATATATGGCAAAACCAATGCAATATTGTGAAGTTAAAAAAAAAAAAAAAGAATAGACCATATGTTGGGACAAAATACAAATCTCAATAAATTTAGAAGGCTGACATTATATTAAGCATTTTTCTGATTGTAATGGCATGAAACTACAAATGGACTATAAGAAAAAAGCTGGAAAATCAAAATATCTGCAAGCAAAACATGATCTGCTGAACAATATTGAGTCAATTAAGAAATAAAGGAGTCATAGAAAACCCTGAAGACAAATGAAAATAAAAATATGACATATATTAATATCTGAGACAAAGCAACAGTGTTAACAAGAAGGAAGTTCATAGTAATGCATACCTATTCAAGAAACAAGAAAGATATCTAACAAAGTATTTAATTTTACATCTAAAGGAAGTAACAAAAAAAGAGCAAAGAGCCCAAAGTTGGAAGGAAGAAAATAATGAAAGCAAGGAAATAATAAAAATCATAACAGGAAAATGAAAAAGTACTGATAAAATTCATCATCTTTTCATGATAAAAACCTTTACTAAAGTAAATATATATGGAAAATGTTAGTGCTTAGTCACATCCAACTCTTTCTAATCCAATAGACTGTAGCCCCTAGACTCCTCTGTCCATGGAATTCTCCAGGCAATAACATTGGAACGGATAGCCATTCCTTTTTCCAGGGGATCTTCCTGATCCAGGGATCAAACCTGGGTCTCCTGCATTTGAGGCAGATTTTTTTACTATCTAAATCAGTAGGAATGCCATGTAGGTAACATATCTCAACATAATAAAAACTACTTATGCTGATTGGAAAACTGATATAATATTCAACATTGAAAAGCTGAATGACTTTCCATTAGAATCTAGACTATTATTCCCACTCTCACCATTTCTCTTTAATATAGAATTGGAAGACAAGAAAAAGAAATAAAATGTATTCATATTTTCAAGGAAGAATCAATGTTGTCATTAAACACAGACAACATGATGCTCTATATACACAGGAAACTCTAAACATTCATACAAAAACTAGTAGAAATGATGAACAGATTCATCAAGGTAACAGGATACAAAATTAGTATACATAAATCAGTCCCATTTCTTTACACTAACAATGAAATCTCAGAAAGGGAATGTAAACAAGCAATTTAACTTAAAATTGCATCTAAAAAGTACTCAGGAGAATATCTCACCAAAGAGGCAAAAGATTTATATACTGAAAACTACAAAACATTTAGAAAGGAAATGTAAAATGATTCAATATTGGAAAAGACCCTGATGCTGGCAAAGATTGTATGCAGGAGGAGAAGAGGATGACAGAGAATGAGATGGTTGGACAGCATCACTAATTTAATGGACATGAACTTGAGCAAACACCCAGAGATGGTGAGGGACAAGGAAACCTGGCGTGCTGCAGTTCATGGGTCATGAAGAGTCAAACATGACTAGGTAGCTGAACAACAACAAAAATGATTCAAAGAAACTGAAAATTATTTCATGCTCTTGAAATAGAAGAATATTGTTAAATGGACATACTACCCAAGCAATCTACAATTTTAAGGTAATCCCTATCAAAATACCCATGACATTTTACATAGAAATATAAAAAATAATCCAACAATGTATATGGAACCATGAAAGACCCACAGATGGCAAAGAAATCCTGAGGACAAAAGAACAAAGCAGAAGACAAAACCCTCCCACATTCAGACAATACTATAAAGCTTCAGTTATCAAAACTGTACTATTGGCAAAAATCAGACATGTGGATCAATATAACACAATAGAGAGCCCCAGAAAATAACCCATAGACCTATGGGCACTTAAATTTTGAAAAAGGAAATAATGGGAAAAAGACAGTCTCTTTGGCTAATGGTGTTGAGATATCTGGAACAACCACATGTAAATCAATGAAGCGAGAGCATATCTTCACACTATACACAAAAATAAACTCAAAATGGCTTGGAGATTTAAATATAAGTGAAGACACCATGAGCCTTCTAAAAAAAGATTACAGGCAAAACATTTTCCAACATAAATCGTAGCAATGTTTTCTTAGGTCAGTCTTTCAGGACAATAGATATAAAAGCAAAAATAAACCAATGTGATTTAATCCAACTTATAAGCTTTTGCTTCCAAAGGCAACCATAAATAAATAGAAAAAACAGCCTATGGACAGGGATAAAATATTTGCAAATGATGTGACCAACAAGGGGTTCATTTAAAAAAACATGCAAATTAAATTAAAAAACATCAGTTGAAAAATGCACAGAAGACATAAATTTTTGGAGACATGTGGATGACCAATAGGCACATGCAAAGATGCTCATCATCTCTAAGTATTAGAGAAATGCAAATCAAAACAACAATGAAGTACAACATCAAACTGGTCAGAAATGTCATCTTTAAAAAGTGAGCTAAACCAATACAATATTGTAAAGTTAAATAAAATAAAATAAAAAAAGTCAGCTAATAAATTCTGGAGAGGGTCTGGAGAAGAGGGAACCCTCTTTACACTGTTATTGGGAATGTAAATTGGTGCATCCACTGTAGAAAACAGTAAAATCTGAAAAAGATTTAAAAAAATTTCTTCATGATAGTAGCCCAAGTCCTTCTGCAGTCATCCTACAAAAGATACTGAGTGAGTTCCCTGATGATGTCCAAAGATGGAAATGCTTCTGGAGTCCTTGGGTGGGCAGGCCTGGGGTCGGAGTAATCAAGTTTCCTAATTCTTGAGTCCCTGTGGCCTGTTCAATATCTGAGACCATACAAGCAAGGGCTGGATCTTGAAATCACCTGCTTGAGTCTGTGGTGGTGAGTATAACATGTAGTTCTATGATTAGGAATGAAATTTTTGCTCAAAGTTGCCAACCAGGTGCCAGGGACCCCTGCTTTGGGCTTGACATTTCAATCAGTAGAGTTTGGTTTTATTCTGGTGAAGGTTGAGATCTTTAGTTTGAGGGAGATTTCCTAGAGAATGGGGACCATATGCTGGGTTGGTTCCATGTCAAGCCTGGATGTTGGGTCTCAGGGGCCAGCCTTGATGCTTAGATGAGCCACAATCCTGTGTCTGAAGGAGATTGCATAAACTGTTTGTTGGAGCTTGCATGGACACTGAAAACATAAGGAATAGCCTGGTGCTGAGCTTGTGTTTGCAGGAAGTGTTGGAGGTCTAGACCACAAGGGCTAGACTGACACTAGTAAAGACATGGTATTGGAGTATGAAGTGAAGTCAAATACCTCCTTCATTTGTCTTTCCCCCACTTGGATGTGTCTCTCTTCATCTTGGGATGCCTAGATTTGGGGTAGAAGTGGCAAGGATAATGTGAAGTTGTCCTTCCTATTCTATTCAATACATCTTTAAATTTTTTTTTTTTTTTTTCTTTCATCAAGGTGCTATAATGCCTCACCTGAAATGCTTTGCTTGTTTGAAGGTATTCTGGTGAATGGATAGTTCTTCAATTTGATGTTTCTGGGAGGGGACAGGTATAGGATTTCCTACACTGCCATCTTGTTTTGATGTCACCCTGGGAAAGGCCCTCTACTTCTTCTATTACTAGTACATGTTAAATATATTCAGTTTATTGCATGCTGCTGCTGCTGCTGCTAAGTCGCTTCAGTCGTGTCCGACTCTGTGTGACCCCATAGACGGCAGCCCACCAGGCTCTGCCATCCCTGGGATTCTCCAGGCAAGAACACTGGAGTGGGTTGCCATTTCCTTCTCCAGTGCATGAAAGTGAAAAGTGAAAGTGAAGTTGCTCAGTCCTGTCCAACTCTTTGCGACCTCATGGACTGCAGCCTACCAGGCTCCTCCATCCATGGGACTTTCCAGGCAAGAATACTAGAGTGGGTTGCCATTTCCTTCTCCAGTTTATTGTATGGCATACTTTAATTAGTTAAAGGGGAAAATAATCTAAAGATGCATGACTCAGGGTCAGATTGAATACAGGTAGCTGAGCCACACTGAACAAGTGTGGATGATATGTCTTCTAACTGGGAAGAAAGCAAAGTGTTATGTATGACCATAGGAGCAGTGCAATAAATTAAAGCCATGTACATATGATAAAATCATTTTTTTCCCTGTAAACTAGATTAACTAGATATAGAAATGAACGAACTAACTATAATTTAGTTCAAGACGGAAGAGCACTATAGCCAGGCACAGATGAGCCTTAGAAACCCTATGTAGAGATAGACAGCTAATTACAGGCTCATGAGGAAACTAACAGAGCTTGGAAAAATTCCAGACCATACCATTCCATTAAATAATAAATACATTATATTTTGGGGCTTCCCGGATGCAAGGAGATCCAACCAGTCCATTCTGAAGGAGATCAGCCCTGGGATTTCTTTGGAAGGAATGATGCTAAAGCTGAAACTCCAGTACTTTGGCCATCTCATGCGAAGAGTTGACGCATTGGAGAAGACTCTGATGCTGGGAGGGATTGGGGGCAAGAGGAGAAGGGGACGATAGAAGATGAGATGGCTGGATGGCATCACTGACTCGATGAACATGAGTCTGAGTGAACTCCGGGAGTTGGTGATGGACAGGGAGGCCTGGCGTGCTTAGATTCATGGGGTCGCAAAGAGTCGGACAGGACTGAGCGACTGATCAGATCTGATCTGAGGTGGTGCTAGTGGTAAAGAACTTGGCTGCCAATGCAGGAGACATAAGAGTCACCAGTTTAATCCCTGGATCAGGAAGGTGCCCTGGAGGAAGGCATGGCAACTCACTCCAGTATTCTTCCCTGGAGAATTCCATGTACAGAGGAGCCTGGTGGGCTACAGTCCATGGGGTCACAAAGAGACACGACTGAAGTGACTTAGCATGCACACACATTATATTTTACCATTTTATTTTAGGATGGCTGATAATGCAACCCAGGAAAGAATATAATAATCAAAGTGAATGAAGCAGGAATCTCTTTTTTTTTTTTTTTTTTAATGTTTTATTGGAGAGGGTGGGATGATTTGGGAGAATAGCATTGAAATATGTATAATATCATATCTGAAACGAGTCGCCAGTCCAGGTACGATGCCTGATAACAGATGCCTGGGGCTGGTGCACTGGGATGACCCAGAGGGATGGTATGGGGAGGGAGGAGGGAGGAAGGTTCAGGGTGGGGAACACATGTATATTTGTGGCGGATTCATTTTGATGAATGGCAAAAGCAATACAATATTGTAAAGTTAAGCAAAATAAAATTAAAAAAAAAAGAAAAAATAAAATTAAAAAAAAGAAAAAAAAAATAAACCATGAAAAAAATGTTTTATTGGAATACAGTTAATTTACAATATTGTGTTAATTGTGTTAGTTTCAGGTGTGCAGCAAAGTGAATCAGTTATACATATGCATATCCAGTCTTTTTTGGATTATTGTCCCCATGTTAGACCGTGTTCTGACATTTGGAGACAGCATTTCTGATTACTTTGTTACTCAAGTTTTTGTTTTTGTTTTAATTTTTCTTCACAAAATTGTATTAGCTTGAGTCTGATGCCTTAAACCACTTGGGCATCCTGATAGCCTACCGAACTGCATTAAAAAGTGATTTCATTGATATTCCTGTCCAGATACCAAGGAGAGCTTGCAAGGACATACATATTTGTACACAAAATCTGTTGACCCTAAACGATTTGACTAGGCAGAAATTCAAGTTCTTTCATGAATCCTGATCATGAAAACTGAAGGAATTCTATTGTATCATATGGGAAATATGAAGTGGATAATATCACTTACTGCTAATTTTGTTTATGACAGTATTTAGAATGAATTAGCTTTTTTATGTAAAACAGTGGGGAAAATAATGGTTGTAGGCATCACTACAAGTTTTCAAGCAGGAAGAATAAGACGATTCAATAAGGAAATATAAAACAGTTTCACCAGTCTTTCACCTCAATGAAGAAATCATCTTATACATTGACGCTGATGTTCCATAATATTTTTAAAATTTTTCATACAATTTAAAAACATTTTTAATAGGGTTATTTTTACCATCTTTCTAAATTCCATATATATGCGTTAGTATACTGTATTTGTGTTTTTGTTTCTGGCTTACTTCACTCTGTATAATAGGCTCCAGTTCCATCCACCTCCTTAGAACTGATTCAAATGTATTCTTTTTAATGGCTGAGTAATACTCCATTGTGTATATGTACCACAGCTTGCTTATCCATTCATCTGTGGATGGAATTTAGAAAGATGGTAAAAATAACCCTATTTATGAGACAGCAAAAGAGACACTGATGTATAGACCAGACTTTTGGACTCTGGGACCGGGAGAGGGTGGGATGATTGGGGAGAATAACATTGAAATATGTATAATATTATATCTGAAATGTATTAATCGTTCAAACTAAACACTGTCATGTTACAATTTGTTCATATTAGATGTTTGTAATGTTTCTGATAATCAATAAAAGAGATTCTTGATAAAAAAACATTTTTAATCTTTATTGAACTATCTAGACAAAAAATTACAACTGAATCTGAAATATAGACCTTGAAACATACATTCATTTATAGTATGTAAATTTCTTTCATAAATGGACAAAACTATGGACATTATCAATGTCTCAGCATATAGTCTAGGAGATGAACTGCCTGTTTATTAGTTTATGAAATTCTTGTATATTCCCTTCTCAGAGTTCTCTGCTTTCTATATATTACACTAATACCTCTATTTCTTACTGTCTCTACCTATGGGTAAGGAGGTTTTCCTTAATTTATTGAGTAGATGTATAGTTTGAAAAGGAATGAAATGCATAATATTACAAAATATAATTTAAAGTTTGTTTCATGATTTTCCATGTCTTCTCTGACTTGAAGGTCATATTAAGTCAATCTGTTTATTGTGGTTTCTGTTTCTGTGTAGACTGAAACTCTCAGACATGTATTTGATAATCAGTTTTTTCCAGTAACTATGATAGTCAATGTGGATATAGAGCCTGCTAAAAGAACAGAATCTTATTTAGGAGAATAAAACTCAATGGCCTATTATTAAAAAAAAAAAAAAAAAAGACACTAGTACGTTAAAGTCCTCATTATCAGGAACACCAATTCAGGAAGTGATATTAAAAAGGAACAATGGACATAGACATAAAAAAACTGTATCATTCCCACCAACATTGTAAAAGGGTTCCCTTTTCTCCACACCCTCTCCAGCATTTATTGCTTGTGGACTTTTGGGAGGGAGGAGGGTTCAGGATGGGGAGCACGTGTATACTAGTGGCAGACCCATCTCGATGTATGGCAAAAGCAATACAATATTGTAAAGTTAAGCAAAATAAAATTTAATTAAAAAAAAAAAAAACTGTAGTCTCAGGTTTTTCCTCTCTGTAATGTTATAAACATGATCAAGTTTCCAAGCTTAGATTTTTTTTTTCCCCAAGAGAGTGGTAACTCATGACTAGTCTTTTTTAGTAAAACTGAAGACATATTACACGGGGGTAATATTTGTCATTTAAGAAGAAATGATTCTTAATAAATTATGGCAGTTCCATGAGATACATGGGGATTTCCAACATTTCATATCAAAGTTTGAGAAAAAAGAATGGACACAGTATGAAAGAAAACGAAGAGAAAGCCTTTGGATATTTTCATTAATAATGAGGTAATTACATTGTACAGAGCAACTGAAAAAAATAAAAGTTCCAGGAAACAAATAAAAAGGCAACTTCTACATCTACAATCTGATTAAAGAATAACAACTTCTGACTCTGAAACCTTGAGCTCTGTAGTCATGGGCATTTCTTCAAATCCAGTATAAATGGCTTTTTTTTGGACTCACCATCACAAAGAGTCTTTTCAGAGCCCCCTTTATGTCTTTGTTTCTCAGACTGTAGATGAAAGGTTTCAGGATGGGTGTGACCAGAGTGTGCATCACCAAGGCAGTATACTTGAGCTGGGAGTAGCAGCAGAGCTAAGGTACACTCCTAGGCTTGTAAAAAAGAATAAGGAGACAATTGAGAGGTGAGATGCATTGGTGGAAAATGCTTTATACTTCCCTTGAGCTGATTAGATTATATATATATCTCAGAGCGGCAGTGTTTAAAGTGACAGGTAGGAAGGCAGAGATTTTAGTGGTAGAGTTGGTGGGTGGACTGTTATGGAGGTGCATCCCTTTGGAAAATTGTTTCTAAGTTCTTCTGATTTCTCAGTGAGTTAGGAGTCAAGGGTATCAGTTTACATAAAGATGGGGGAAGATGGTGTTTAAGGTACGAAGATACAGAAGACAAGAAATAGTCATTGCGGGGTTAAAAAAAAAAAACAGGATTATGGTGGGAAGAAAAGAAATCAGGAAAGGAAGGAAAGAGGGAAGGAAGAAAGGGAGGGAGGGATGAAGGGAAGGATGCATTACAATCCTAGTGTATGGAGAGATTTTGAAAGGAAGGTCATTTTGCTCAAATATATGTACATTGAGTTGGTGATGTCATCGAACCATCTGCCAAGCAAAAATTCAGGGCTTTCAAATCTTCCTTTCAGTCTCAATTCGTTAGTCACCTCCCAATTTCATTTCTTTCCCACCAAGACCACACACTTTTGATCAGGCATCCATCACAATTCTACTCCTTGTCCTATCAATTACTTCAAATTAGCCCCTTCTTATCTAGTTGATACACTCAGTTTGTTGGCAACCAAATTCTTCTTCATAGGTATGGTCCTGCATGTCTGCTAAATTTTGCTTCCTTTTCTCATTAAGAAAGAACTAGTTTTCCTTCTACTTGTGGTAGATTTGAATTTTTTTTCAGATCACCCTTATTTATATTTTAATATAAATTTATTTTAACTGGAGGCTAATTACTTTACAATATTGTATTGGTTTTGCCATATATCAACATGAATCCTCCATGTTTTATAAACCCCTGGGCACTTCCTCTGCTTGGAAAAAATTCCTTATCTATTGTTTTTCCCCAATCTAACTTCCACCATTAATGCCAAGTAATCTGCACCTGTTTATATCCTTAATAAATGACTAACAGCCAGATATCATAATCATTTATTTATTATTCTCTGAATGTGTGAAAACAGAAAAATGTTTTATATGTTAGAGTGGAAATCTTAAAAAATTGAATCTCTTAAGTGTAGATAGAAGTTGAAGTGAAAGCAAAGGAAATATCGGGAAATAATAGCAAAAGCATGGTCTACACCTACAATCTGGTCAAAAAATAGTGATTTCTTACTACAGTTTCTTTAACCTGGTGATCATTTACACTTCTTCAACCAGAAATGATGCTAAAGCTGAAACTCCAGTACTTTGGCCACCTCATGCGAAGAGTTGACTCATTGGAGAAGACTCTGATGCTGGGAGGGATTGGGGGCAGAAGAAGAACGGGACGACAGAGGATGAGATGGCTGGATGGCATCACTGACTCGATGGATGTGAGTCTGAGTGACCTCCGGGAGTTGGTGATGGACAGGGAGGCCTGGCGTGCTGCAGTTCATGGGGTCACAAAGAGTTGGACATGACTGAGCGACTGATCTGATCTGAACCAGAGGTAAATTGACATTTTTAGAGATGCCATCCTAATGAATCTTCTCAGAGCCCTCTTTATGTCTTTATTCCGCAGACTGTAGATGAAAGGGTTCAGCATGGGTGTGACCACTGTATACATCACTGAAGCTGTTATATTTGACTGTGAGCTGTGGGTAGAAGCGGGGCTAAGGTACACAGATAAGACTGTACAATAAAATAAGGCAACAACAGAGAGGTGAGATGCACAGGTGGAAAATGCTTTATATTTCCCCTGAGTTGATGAAATTCTTCGTATGCAGAAGATTATCTTAGAGTATGAATAAATTATTCCAGTGAATGCACCACCACCCAGGATTGCAGCTGCAAAATATATTACTATGTCATTAAAAAAGGTTTCAGAACAGGCACATCGGACAACCTGATTGAGTTCACAGAAAAAGTGAGGGATTTCCAAGCCTGTGCAGAAGGACAACCGCAGCATCATTAAGCTTTGTAACAGGGAATTCAGAGCACTCATTGCCCAGGACACCAGAACCAGCAGTCCACAGCGCCAGGGGTTCATCATGACTGTGTAGTGCAGAGGGTAACATATGGCCAGGTAGCGGTCATAGGCCATCACAGTCAAGAGAAAGTTGTCCAGCCCTGCGAAGAGTAGGAAAAAATGTATCTGGCTAATACAGCCTGCATAACTTATATGTTTTCTTTGCCTCTGGATGTTCCACAGCATCTTTGGGATGGTGGTGGAGGTGAAGCAGATGTCTACAAAGGACAGGTTAGAAAGGAAGAAGTACATGGGGGTGTGGAGTTGGGAGTCTGATCTCACAGCCAGGAAGATGAGCAGGTTTCCAAACACAGTGATCAGGTACATGAAGAGGAAAAGCCCAAATATGAAGGGCTGCAGTTCTGGTTCCTCTGAAAATCCCAGAAGAAGAAATTCTAAAATTTGTGTATTGTTTCCTGATTCCATGTAGTGCAGGGCACTACCTAGCAATAAAAATAATAATAAGACTGATTTAACAAAAATAGACCTTACTGATATAATTCAAAATGTACAATTTATATTTTGCGGTTAAGAAATCAACACCTACAGTTTTGGTGTGAAACTTTTTCCTTTTGGGACATCCTCTAATTACAAATTCCTGTTCATCTCTGTCTTTTCACCAGATCAGATCAGATCAAATCAGTTGCTCAGTCGTGTCCGACTCTTTGCTACCCCATGAACCGCAGCATGCCAGGCCTCCCTGTCCATCACCAGCTCCCGGAGGTCACTCAGACTCGCATCCATCGAGTCAGTGATGCCATCCAGCCATCTCATCCTCTGTCGTCCCCTTCTCCTCCTGCCCTCAATCCCTCCCAGCATCAGAGTCTTCTCCAATGAGTCAACTCTTCGCATGAGGTGGCCAAAATACTGGAGTTTCAGCTTTAGCATCATTCCTTCTAAAGAAATTCCAGGATTGATCTCCTTCAGAATGGACTGGTTGGATCTTCTTGCAGTCCAAGGGACTCTCAAGAGGTCATGTATTGTAAACTTTGAATGAGGGATTCTGACAAAGTATTGAGGCTATATATTGAGTACTCACCATCTCCTGAATAAGCAGAGTATGCTTAGAGACACAAGTCCCTACAGTTCAATGATGGAGAAAGAATGTAAACAAGTAAAAATATAATAAAATGTCAAATGAAGAAAAGTAGAGAAGGTATATAGAAGGTAGCAGTAGAGGTGTTATTTTTTACTGGGTGTTCAGCTAGACTGGCAAACAATGTAACATTTGAACAGAGATATCAAGGAAGAGGGTCTGGGGTGTCAAGGTTATCTCAGGAAATGTGGCCCTGGAAAGAGAAATGGGCAGTGCAAAGACCCTGAGGAAGACTATTGTTTCTGATAATCAAGGCTCAAGTGAAAGTTTGTGTGTCAAGGGGAATGACCAAGAGAGAGAGCCATGAGAAATAGGGCAGAGTGCTAAGGAACGAAAAAACAGGGAGTCCATCATTCACATGTTGTTCTTGCACATTATAAATTTTGTTGATTTTATTTAATATATTTGTGCTCTAATCTTATGATGGCCATCGTTCTGATTTTGTACTTAATTGAAGGGTAATTGCTTTACAGAATTTTGTTGTTTGCTGCCAAATAACATGGTGCCATAAGTATACATATGGCCCCTCCTTCTTGAACCTCCCTCCCGTCTCCCTCCCCATCCTACCCCTCCAGATTGAGTTTGAGTTTGAGTTCCCTGAGTCATATAGCAAATTCCCTTTGGCTGTCTATTTTGCATATGGCAATGTAAATTTCCATGTTACTCTCTGATGTCTGTATTTTAAAGAGAATAATTTGTGTATATGAGTTCAGATCCTCCTGCCATAAGGGCTCTCATACCTCACAACATACACACACGCACACACACACACACACAAACACACACAGCATATTCTCAACTTCAGCTGCAAAATTAGGACAGAAATAATACAAGGTGAGCTGTCAAAATCAGATTATCTATACCCTCAATTATGGGGAAGTAGTACCCAAGTTCCAGTTATCAAGTTTTCTATGAACAGTGAAACATTGCTCTCCATTTTAATATGACTACTTTCTCTTTTTATTTGATGAAACATTTTAAAAAGTTCAAACAGCATAGTTGTAGGAAAGAAATAGACATGAGGGAGAAAAAATGATCTAATAAACTCAGGTTGTCTCTGAGAGAAGAAGATGAGGAGAGAACGGCAACTTCTGTTATTGCCCTGTCCATGAGATTTTCCAGAATACTGGAGTGGGTTACCATTGCCTTCTCTGGGTATCTTCTCTACCCAGGGATTGAACCAGTATTTCCTGCATATCCTGCCTTGCAGGAGGAATTTTTACCACCAAGTAACCAAAGAAGCCCCGTGATGCCCAGAATAACCCGTAAAGCAGCAAAATATCAGATCAGATCAGTCGCTCAGTCGTGTCCGACTGTTTGCGACCCCATGAACTGCAGCATGCCAGGCCTCCCTATCCATCACCAACTCCCGGAGGTCACTCAGACTCACATCCATCGAGTCAGTGATGCCATCCAGCCATCTCATCCTCTGTCGTCCCCTTCTCCTCCTGCCCTCAATCCCTCCCAGCATCAGAGTCTTCTCCAATGAGTCAACTCTTCGCATGAGGTGGCCAAAGTACTGGAGTTTCAGCTTTAGCATCATTCCTTCCAAAGAAATCCCAGGGCTGATCTCCTTCAGAATGGACTGGTTGGATATCCTTGCAGTCCAAGGGACTCTCAAGAGTCTTCTCCAACACCACAGTTCAAAAACATCAATTCTTCGGCGCTCAGCCTTCTTCACAGTCCAGCTCTCACATCCATACATGACCACAGGAAAGACCATAGCCTTGACTAGGCGAACCTTTGTTGGCAAAGTGATGTCTCTGCTTTTGAATATGCTATCTAGGTTGGTCATAACTTTCCTTCCAAGGAGCAAGCGTCTTTTAATTTCATGGCTGCAGTCACCATCTGCAGTGATTTTGGAGCCCAGAAAAATAAAGTCTGACACTGTTTCCACTGTTTCTCCATCTAGTTCCAATGTAGTGATGGGACTGGATGCCATGATCTTCGTTTTCTGAATGTTGAGCTTTAAGCCAACCTTTCCACTCTCCACTTTCACTTTCATCAAGAGGCTTTTGAGTTCCTCTTCACTTTCTGCCATAAGGGTGGTATCATCTGCATATCTGAGGTTATTGATATTTCTCCTGGAAATCTTGATTCCAGCTTGTGTTTCTTCCAGTCCAGCATTTCTCATGATGTACGCTGCATATAAGTTAAATAAACATGGTGACAATATACAGCCTTGACGTACTCTTTTTCCTATTTGGAACCAGTCTGTGGTTCCATGACCAGTTCTAACTGTTGCTTCCTGACCTGCATACAGATTTCTCAAGAGGCAGATCAGGTGGTCTGGTATTTCCATCTCTCTCAAAATTTTCCACAGTTTATTGTGATCTACACAGTCAAAGGCTTTGGCATAGTCAGTAAAGCAGAAATAGATGTTTTTCTGGAACTCTCTTGCTTTTTCCATGATCCAGCGGATGTTGGCAATTTGATCTCTGGTTCCTCTGCCTTTTCTAAAACAAGCTTGAACATCAGGAAGTTCACGGTTCACATATTGCTGAAGCCTGGCTTGGAGAATTTTGAGCATTACTTTACTAGCGTGTGAGATGAGTGCAATTGTGCAGTAGTTTGAGCACTCTTTGGTATTGCCTTTCTTTGGGATTGGGATGAAAACTGACCTTTTCCAATCTTGTGGCCACTGCTGATTTTTCCAAATTTGCTGGCGTATTGAGTGCAGCACTTTCACAGCATCATCTTTCAGGATTTGGAATAGCTCCACTGGAATTCCATCACCTCCACTAGCTTTGTTCGTAGTGATGCTTTCTAAGGCCCCCTTGACTTCACATTCCAGGATGTCTGGCTCTAGGTCAGTGATCACACCATCGTGATTATCTGGGTCTTTTTTGTACAGTTTTCTGTGTATTCTTGCCACTTCTTCTTAATATCTTCTGCTTCTTTTAGGTCCATACCATTTCTGTCCTTTATCGAGCCCATCTTTGCATGAAATGTTCCTTTGGTATCTCTGATTTTCTTGAAGAGATCCCTAGTCTTTCATTTTCTGTTGTTTTCCTCTATGTCTTTGCATTGATCACTGAAGAAGGCTTTCTTATCTCTTCTTGCTATTCTTTGGCTCTCTGCATTCAGATGCTTATATCTTTCCTTTTCTCCTTTGCTTTTTGCTTCTCTTCTTTTCATGGCTATTTGTAAGGCCTCCCCAGACAACCATTTTGCTTTTTTGCATTTCTTTTCCATGGGGATGGTCTTGATCTGTGTCTTCTGTACAATGTCACAAACCTCATTCCATAGCTCATCAGGCACTCTATCTATCAGATCTAGGCCCTTAAATCTATTTCTCACTTCCACTGTATAATCATCATGGATTTGATTTAGGTCATACCTGAATGGTCTAGTGGTTTTCCCTACTTCCTTCAATTTCAGTCTGATTTGGCAATAAGGAGTTCATGATTTGAGCCACAGTCAGCTCCTGATCTTGTTTTTGCCAACTGAATATTGCTTTTCCATCTTTGGCTGCAAAGAATATAATCAATCTGATTTCGGTGTTGACCATCTGGTAGTGTCCATGTATAGAGTCTTCTCTTGTGTTGTTGGAAGAGGGTGTTTGTTATGACTAGTGCATTTTCTTGGCAAAACTCTATTAGTCTTTGCCCTGCTTCATTCTGTATTCCAAAGCCAAATTTGCTTGTTACTCCAGGTGTTTCTTGAATTCCTACTATTGCATTCCAGTCCCCTTGGGATAATGAAAAGGACATCTTTTTTGGGTGTTAGTTCTAAAAGGTCTTGTAGGTCTTCATAGAACCATTCAACTTCAGCTTCTTCAGCATTACTGGTTGGGGTATAGACTTGGATTACTGTGACATTGAATGGTTTGCCTTGGAAACGAACAGAGATAATTCTGTCGTTTTTGAGTTTGCATCCAAGTACTGCATTTCGGACTCTTTTGTTGACCATAATGACCACTCCATTTCTTCTGAAGGATTCCTGCCCACAGTAGTAAATATAATGGTCATCTGAGTTAAATTCACCCATTCCAGTCCATTTGAGTTTGCTGATTCCTAGAATGTTGACATTCACTCTGGCCATCTCTTGTTTGACCACTTCTAATTTGCCTTGATTCATGGACCTGACATTCCAGGTTCCTATGCAATATTTCTCTTTACTGCATCAGAACTTGCTTCTATCACCCGTCACATCCACTGCTGGGTGTTCTTTTTGCTTTGGCTCCATCCCTTCATTTTTTTGGAGTTATTTCTCCACTGATCTCCAGTAGCATATTGGGCACCTATTGCCTCGGGAGTTTCTCTTTCAGTATCCTATCATTTTGCCTTTTTATACTTTTCATGGTGTTCTCAAGGCAACAATACTGAAGTGGTTTGCCATTCCCTTCTCCAGCGGACCACATCCTATCAGATCTCTCCACCATGACCTCTTATCCTGGGTTGCCCCATGGGCATGGCTTAGTTTCACTGAGTTAGACAAGGCTGTGGTCCTAGTGTGATTAGACTGACTAGTTATCTGTGAGTATGTTTTCAATGCGTTTGCCCTCTGATGCCCTCTTGCAACACCTACCGTCTTCCTTGGGTTTCTCTTAGCTTGGGCGTGGGGTATCTCTTCACGGCTGTTCCAGCAAAGCACAGCCATCGCACCTTACCTTGGATGAGGGGTTTCTCCTCACCACGGCCCTTCCTGACCTTCAACGTGGGATAGCTCCTCCCTCCTGTGCCCGTGCAGCCACAGCTCCTTGGAGTGGGGTTGTTCCTCCCGGCCACTGCCCCTGGCCTCAGGCGTGGGATTGCTCCTCCCGCCCGCCGTCCCTGGCCTCAGGCTTAGGGGTGTGGGGTATCTCCTCCGAGCCGCAGCCCCTGACCTCGGACGCGGGGTAACTCCTCTTGTCACGGCCCCTGACCTCGGACGCAGGGTAACTCCTCTCGTCGCGGCCCCTGACCTCAGATGCAAGGTAACTCCTGTTGGCCATTCCTGCGCCATAGCAGTCTGGTACTCTCCACCGCTGCCCCTGACCTCGGACGCGTGGTAACTCGTCTCATCGCGGCCCCTGACCTCAGACACGGTAACTCCTCTTGGCCATTCCTGTGCCGTCGCAGTCTGGTACTGCGACGAGGTGGATGAAACTGGAGTCTATTATACAGAGTGAAGTAAGCCAGAAATAGAAACACCCTTTATTTGTTTTTCATATGAATATCCAACATGAGGGTATCTGAATTCTTTGTCTTGGGAACTGATGTTGCAAGGTAATAGCCACCTCCCTTAGTCTGAGGGTTTCTAATAAACATTCTCAAACATGAAAATATGTGCATGTGATACATGCACAAACATGAAAATATTTGGTAAAGATGCAACCAACAAAGGGTTCATCTCTAAAATTTACAAACAGCTGTGTAACTCAATATCATAAAACAATAAACCAATCAAAAAACGAGTCTTTCTAAAAATACACAAATTTGCTCAAATACAACCCATATTAAATGTTAAAAAAAAAAAAAATGTCTTCAGTTCTCTGCATAAGCCTCCAAACCTAATATTCTAGCTTACTAGGTCTCTTAACTGTAAATCTCCTCAGCTATGTTCTAATTTAATGGAACCACTTTATGCCTCTTTTTCTTTTCATTCTCATTAATCTGAATTTCCTTTCCCATCAGTTAGCTGAATGATCCATGTATTGATGAGTTCAAAAGACACTTCTCTTTTCAACATATTAAATAAATTAATTATAGACTAATTAGTCACCCTATCATAGAAACATGACAGTCTCTTGATTCTGGGCTAGGGTGTTCTCACTCTCAATGACCTTAGGTAAAAGTTCTCAGGTTCATTTTCCTCTGAACTTTTCCTCATGTACCTACTGAACTCTCAGATTTACCTGGCTCTAAGAGGAAATTTTATGTGTGGAAGTCTGAATTACTCCCTGGAGGGTTGATGATGGAGACAAATGCTCTGCTCCCAAATAGGCCAGAAGGAAGGAATACAACTTTGGTTCCTGAGGTATGATAAGGATTCCAAAGGCAACATCCATGTCTTGTCCAGCACCTGGGATGCACACACTGAAGGACATAGATGAGATAGATACAGCTCCCTAGACTGTTCCTTAGGCACTGTTTCCACTGTTACCCCAACTTCTGAGCTCATATTTCCCTGTTTGAATACAAAGAAAAATGATTCCTATTGAGTCTTTGTATCCTAGAGACCAGATTAGAGTCCAGTCAGTTGAATTCAGTCTTTATTTCTCCATTTGCATGAACTCTTCTGCCTTCCAAAGGTCTCATCTGCTTATAACTTCTCCCACAGTTGAGTTAATGTTTTCTTCAAATCTGAGACTGATAGCCTGTGTTGTCTAGGTCCCATGGACCTCCAAAGTACTGCCTTGTGACAAGGAATGCCGCTCTAGAAAATTATTGTTCCTCTCTTCAACTTGGGAAAGAGATGTGTTTCTTTCCTATAAAATCATGGATGCTCTGATTTTGGCTTCATGGTGTTTTGACCAGAACTTCCTCAATATCAAAGTGTATATGAGTCACTAGGGGATCTTCTTTAAATAGAGATTCTAATTTTGGAGAACTAGAGTGTCTCAGAGATTCTGAATTTGTAACAAACTCCCAGATGTTGTTGATGCCAGGATCTGGCATCATGAGGAACCTAACAGCTTGAACAATTCCAAGCCATACCATCTCTCTGAAAAGAAATACATTATGTTTTGGGCTTCCCAGGTGGTACTAGTGGTAAAGAACCCAGCTGCCAAGTAGGAGACATAAGAGGCATGGATTCAATCCCTGGGTTGGGAAGATTCCCCTGGAGTAAGGCAAGCCACTTCAGTATTCTTGCCTGCAGAATTCCATGAACAAAAGAGCCTGATAGGCTACAGTCTATGAAGTCTCACAAATTGGACCCAACTGAAGTGACCTAGCACACATGCACACACATTATGTTTTACATTTTATTTTAGGATGGTTGATAATGCAACCCACTAAAATTGCAGTAATCAAAGTGAATTATGTGGGCAATAATAATCTATTACTTCTTTAAAAAAATATTAAGGTATAGATGATTTGCAATGTTGTGTTAGCTTTGGGTGTATAACAAGGTGAGTCACTTACATATAATTCACTCTTTCTTGGATTATTTTGCTCTTTGGTCATATTCTGACACATGGGGACATCATTTCTGATTACTTTGTTACTCAAGTTTATTTTTTTTTAAGTTTTTCTTCACAGAAATATGTTAGCTTGAGTCTGGTGTCTTAGACCACTTGGCTATCTTGATTGTTCACAGAACTGTGTTAAAAAGTGACTTCATTGATGCTCCAAGGAGAGCCTGGAAGCACATACATATTTTTATACAAAACCTGTTGACTCTGAACCTTATGAGTGGGCAGAAATTCAAGTTCTTTCATGAGTCAGTTTTGATCATGAAAATTGAGGAAATTCTATTGCATCATATGGGAGATATACAGTGGATGCTATCACTTGTTCACTGCTCATTTTATGGCAATATTTAGAATGAATGAAATTTTTTATTTAGAACAATGGGAAAAATCATAGTTGTAGGCATTGCTGCAAGTTTTCAAGCAGGAATAGTAAGAAATAAGAAATAAGAAACAGTATCATCAGTTTTTCACCTTAATGAATAAAATGTCCTTTGAAATGAAACCAGTGTTCCACACTATTTAAAATTTTTTCTTTTATAATTTAAAAGCATATTTTTAAATTTATTTTTTATTGAAGGATAATTGCTTTACAGAATTTTGTTGTTTTCAGTCAAACCTCAACATGAATCAGACATAGGTATACATATATCCTCTCTCTTCTGAACCTCCCTCCCATCTCCCTCCCCATCCCACCCATCTAGGTTGAATCAGAGCCCCTATTTGAGTTTCCTGAGCTATACAGCAAATTCCCATTGGCTATCTATTTTACATACGGTAGTGTAAGTTTCATGTTACTCTTTCCATACATCTCATCCTCTCTCCCCTCTCCCCATGTCTATAAGTCTATTCTCTATGTCTGTTTCTCCATTGCTGCCCTGTAATATTCTTCAGTACCATTTTTCTATATTCCATATATTCTATATTCAGTTAGAATATGATATTTATCTTTCTCTTTCTGAGAAAGAGAAAGATAAATATCACTTCACTCTGTATAATAAATAACACTTCACTCTGTATAATAAATAACACTTCACTCTGTATAATAAATAACACTTCACTCTGTATAATAGGTTCTAGGCTCATCTACCTCATCAGAACTGACTCAAATGTGTTTCATTTTATATCCAAGCAGGAATAAAATGAAAGAGAAATGAAAGAAACAATAGTAAAGATGAGTAAAACTAAAATCTTGCTCTTTAAAAAGATAAACAAAATTGATAAGCCTTTAGTCAGACTCATAAAAAACATATTTTAATCTTTAATTATTTAGACAGAAAATTATAACTGAATCTGAAATATAGACCCTGAAACGTTTATTTTCATTTGCAGTGTGTAAATTTCATTCATAAATATGATATTGCTGGATGTTGTGAATGTCTCTATTTGATTCCCAGCATGTAGTCTAGGAGAGGAACTGTCTGTTTATTAGTCTATGGAATTCTTGTATACTCCCTTCTCAGTAGTCTATGCTTCCTATGTGTGCATGTGTGCTAAGTTACTTCAGTCGTGTCTGATTCTTTGCAACCCTATGGACTGTAGCCACCAGACTCCTCTATCCATGGGGATTCTGCAGTCAAGAATACTGGAGTGGGTTGCCATGCCCTCCTCCAGGGGATCTTCCTGATCCAGTTGTCAAACCCAGGTCTCTTCTGTCTCCTGCATTGGCAGGCAGGTTCTTTACCCCTAGCACCACCTATATATTATGCTAATACCTCTATTCCTCACTGTCTCTAACTATGGGTAAGGAGGTATTCGTTACTTTAATGGGTATATGTACAGACTGAAAATGAATGCCATGCATAATATTATAAAATATAAAGTTTACATTATTACATTCAATATCATCCCTGACTTGAAGGTCATACTAAGTCAATTCCTTGTGGCTTAGATGGTAAAGAAAGAATATGCCTACAATGTGGAATACATGGATTTGATCCCTGGGTTGGGAAGATCCTCTGGAGAAGGAAAAGGCTACCTACTCCAGTATTCTGGCCTGGAAAATCCCATGGACTGTATAATCCACGGGGTTGCAAAGAATCAGACAGGACTGAGCAACTTTCATTTCACTCATTGCTTCTGCATACACTATAAAGGCAGATATGTATTTGATAATCAGTTTTGCTAGGGACTTTGGTAGCCAGTGTGGACAAGAGAACAAAATCCTAATTAGGAGAATAAAACTCAATGGTCTGTTATAAAAAACATAATCATATAATGGTCTACATCATTAAGAACACCAGTTCAGGAATGGTATAAAAAGGGATGATGGACATAGAAGTGAAAAACTGCACTCTCGGGTTTTTCCTCTTCTATAATATTATAAACATGGCTTAGCTTCCAAATGTAGTTTTTTTCAATGGATTATTCTTTTAGTAAAACAAGTGACACAGTAAACTAGGGTGATATTTGTCATTTGAGAAGAAATGGTTCTTAATAAAGGACAGAAACAGTACAGACCTAAAACAAGCAGAAGATATTAAGAAGAGGTGGCAAGAACACACAGAAGAACTGTACCAAATTAAAAAAAAAAATCCTAATGACCCAGATAACCATGATGGTATGATCACTCGCCTACAGCCAGACATCCTGGAATGTGAAGTCAAATTGGCCTTAAAGCTAGTGGAGGTGATGGAATTCCAGGAGAGCTATTTCAAATCCTAAAAGATGATGCTGTGAAAATGCTGCACTCAATATGCCAGCAAATTTGGAAAACTCAACAGTGGCCACAGGACTGGAAAAGGTCAGTTTTCACTCAAGTCCCAAAGAAAGGCAATGCCAAAGAATGCTCAAACCACACAATTGTGCTCATCTTACATGCTAGCAAAGTAATACTCAAAATTCTACGTCAGGCTTCAACAGTATGTGAACCGTGAACTTCTAGATGTTCAAGCTGGATTGAGAAAAGCCAGAGGAGCCAGAGATCAAATTGCCAACATCTGCTGGATCATTGAAAAAAAAAATGAGAGTTCCATAACAACGTTTCCTTCCGCTTTATCGACTACACCAGAGCCTTTGTCTGTGTGGATCACAACAAACTGGAAAATTCTTAAAGTGATGGGAATACCAGATGACCTTACCTGCCTCCTGAGAAGTCTACATGCATGTCAGGAAGCAACAATTAGAACTGGACATGGAACAACAGACTGGTTCCAAATTGGGAAAGTAGTATATCATGGCTTTATATTGTCACCTGCTTATTTAACTTATATGGAAAGTACATCGTGCAAAATGCCAGCTGGATGAAGCACAAGCTGAAATCACAATTGCTGGGAGAAATTACAATAACCTCAAATATGCAGATGACACCACCCTTATGGCAGAAAGTGAAGAGAAGCTAAAGAGCCTCTTGATGAAAGAAGAGAGTGAAAAATCTGGCTTAAAACTCAACATTCAAAAAACTAAGATCATGACATCTGGTCCAATCACTTTATGGCAAATAGATGGGGAAACAATGAAAACAGTGACAGACTTTATTTTGGAGGGCTCCAAAATCACTGCAAATGGTGATGCAGCCATGAAATTACAAGATGCTTGCTCCTTGAAAGAAAAGGTAGGACCAACCCAGACAGCATATTAAAAAGCTGAGACATTACTTTGCTGACAAAGGACTGTCTAGTGAGAGCTGTGGTTTTCTACTAGTTATGTATAGATGTGAGAGTTGGACCATAAGGAAAGCTGAGCACTGAAGAATTGATGCTTTTGGATTCTGGTGTTGGAGAAGATTCTTGAGGGTCACTTGGACTGCAAGGAGATCAACTCAGCCAGTCCTAAAGGAAATCAGTCTTTAATATTCATTGGAAAGACTGATGCTGAAGCTGAAATTCCAATTCTTTGGCCAGCTGATGCAAAGAACGTGACTCACTGGAAAAGACTCTGATGCTGGGAAAGATTGAAGGCAGGAAGAGAAGAGGCAAAGGAGAATGAGATGGTTGTATGGCATCACTGACTCAATGAACATGAATTTGAGCAAAGTCTGGGAGTTGGTGATGGCCAGGGAAGCCTGGTGTGCTGCAGTCCGTGGGGTCCCAAAGAGATTGAACTGAAGTGATTCTTAGTAAATTAAGGCAGTTCCTTGCAACACATAGGATTTTTCAACTGTTTCATATCAAAGTTTGAGAAAAAAGTAAGGAAACCTAAGGAAAAAAAAAAAAAAAAAAAGAAAGCCATTGCATATCTTCATTAATAAATGAGGTAATTCAACTGTACCAGATGGTTGAAAAAATAAAAATTCAAGAAATAAACAAAAGAGCAACTTTCACTTCCACAGTCTGATTAAAGAATCACAACTGATAATTAAGAAATAAACAAAGAGCAACCACCCACAGTCGATTAAAGAATCTAAGGCATTGATCCCTGCAATGATGGGCATTTCTCCAGACCCAGAATTATTTGCCTTTTTGGACTCACCATCACAAAGAGTCTTTTCAGACCCCCCTTTATGTCTTTATTTCTCAGACTGTAGATGAAGGGATTCAGCATGGGAGTGACCACAGTGTACATCACCGAGGCTGTTGCACTTCAGTGTGAGCTGTGGGTAGCTACAGAGCTAAAGTACACTCCTAGGCTTGTAGAAAAAAATAAGGAGACAACTGAGAGGTGAGATGCACAGGTGGAAAATGCTTTATACTTCCCTTGAGTTGATTTGATCCTATGCATGGAGGAAACAATCTTTGAGTAAGAGTAAAAGATACCAGTCAGGGCACCACTACCTAGCAAAACAGTTGTAAAATAAATCACTATGTAATTAAGAAAGTTGTCAGAACAGGCAAGTTGGGTCATCTGACTGAGGTCACAAAAAAAGTGGGGGATTTCCACATTAGTGAAAAAGGAAAGCTGCAACATTATTAAGCTTTGTAACAAGGAATTCAGAATACCCATGATCCAAGACACCAGAACCAGTAGTCCACAGATCCGGGGATTCATGATGATTGTATAGTGCAGTGGGTGACAGATGGCCACAAAGCGGTCATAGGCCATCACTGTCAGGAGGAAGATGTCCAACACTGCAGAGAGTAGGAAAAAATACATTTGTGTGATGCAGCCTTCATAGGTTATATCTTTGCTCTGGGTCTGGATGTTCCACAACATCTTTGGGACAGTGGGAGAGATGAAACAGATGTCTACAAAGGACAGGTTGGAGAGGAAGAAGTACATGAGGGTGTGGAGGTGGGAGTCTGAGCTGACAGCCAGGATGATGAACAGGTTTCCAAAGATGGTGATCAGTTACATGGAGGGGAAAAGTCCAAATATGAGGGGCTGTAGCTCTGGATCCTCCTTGAATCCCAGGAGAATAATTTTGAAATTTGTGTATCATTGCCTGGTTCCACGTGTTTGAAGTAACTACTAGGAAAGAAAAAAATGATATTACAAATATTCACACAAACTTGAAGGAAATATATAATTAAAATTGGCCTTACACTTGACCATCAAGAAACTAATTTTAATAGTCTTTGTGCAGACCTGATTTAGTGTTTTCCCTGTTCAACCTGTGACTTGAAATTTTTGTCCCAATCAACTTTCCCCCCAAGAAGTTATGTATTCTACAGTTTTAATTAAAAATTCTTCATGATTTCAGGAATGTAAATTGAGGTCTGACCATGATTCATTAATAGTTACTATCTAGGAAATTTCTTCAAAGGTCCTGAAGAGCAAAAGTGCCTACAGTTCAATGATGGATAAAAATATGTAAGCCATTAATAACATTATACAATACTTACAGATGGCAACAAGTGGTATAAAGAAATCTAGAGTAGTTATAAAGGAGATAATGAATAGTGCATTCACTTTGTCATGGGTATTTAGGCAAGACCTGAAAGCAAGGTGACATTTGAGCAGTGACTGCATGTAAGAGAAGAGAAATGAAAGGTTGTGTGTGGAAGTGTGTACCTGGCAGAGGGAATGTCCAGAACTCACATAAATAAATTCAAAAATGAAAGAGGAGATTTTACAACTGATACTAGAGAAATGTAAAGGATGATGAGAGACTTTTGTGAGCAATCATATGTCAAGTTGGATAATCTAGAAAAAATGGAAAAATGTCTTGAAAAATACAACCTCCCAAGATTAAATCATTATAAAACAGAAAATGTGAAGAAGCAAATCACTAGTAAGGAGGCTGAATCAATAATAAATAACCTCCCAACAAACAGATATCTAGGATGAGATGCCTTCACTGGTGAATTCTACCACACTTTCAAAAAGGAATTAATATCAATCTTCAGAAAGTATTTGAAAACTAGAAGGAGAAGAGACTGTTCCAAACTCATTTTATAAAGGCAGCATTACCCTTATACCAAAATCAGAAAAGGACTCTACAAGCAAAGAAAATTAAAGACCAATATCCCCAGTGCAAACATTCTCAACAAAACGTTAGCAAAACTAAATAATGAATAAAAAGGATCATGTATCCTGATCAAGTGAACTTATTCCAAGCATGCAAGAATGGTTCAATGTCTGTGATCAATCAGTGTGATATAATACATTAACAAAATGAAGGATGAAACTTGTATAATCTTTTCAACAGATGCAGAAAACCCTCTTGACAAAATCCAACATATCTTTATGATTAAAAACTCTCAACAAATTGGATAAAGCAGGAACAAAGCTCAACATAATAAAGGCCATGTATCACAAGCACAGAGCTAGCATTATATTCAATGAAGAAAAGCTTTTCCTCTTTGAACAGGAGCAAGACAAAAGTCAGCTGTTTATTTTCTAGTTTCATTTAAAAAATAATTGATATACACCACTGTGTAAGGTCTTGGAATATAGCATGAAGGTTTAATTTGCATATATTTTGAAATGATTACCACAGTGGGTTAAGCTAACATCCATCTTCTTATATAGATACAATAAAAAATAAACTAAGAAATAAAATAAAAAAGAAAATAAAAAATTTCTCACCTCAGGAACGAACCGGGCTCCTCTGCACTGGCAGGCAGATTCTTTACCATCTGAGCCATGAGGTAAGCCCCTCCTAGTGATTAGAATTCTTATATTTACTCTCTTAACAATTTTTCTATATATTGTACAGCAATGTTAGGTTGTTGTTTAGTCGCTAAGTCGTGTCCAACTCTTTTGTGGCCCCATGGACAATAGCCTGCCAAACTCCTCTGTCCATGGGATTTACCAGTCAAGAATACTGGAGTGGGTTGCCATTTCCTCTTCCAGGGGATCTTCCTGACTCAGGAAGCAAACCCACATCTCCAACATTAGCAGATGGATTCTTTGCCACTGACCCATCAGCGAAGTCCAACATTAGCTATACTTATCATTTTTTACATTGCATCTACATCTAGTAATTATATCTGGAAGTTTTTGTCTCTTGATAACTTTTTTTTCTATTTTCTTAAGCCTCAATACTCTGCTTCTGATAGACACAAGTCTGATTTTTCTATGAATTTTCTGTTGTTTTTATTTAAAGTTCAACATATAAGTGAGATCATATAGTATTTGATTTTTTGTTGTTGTTGTTGTTTTACATCTTTCAGTTAGTATAATGCCTCCATGTTCCATTCATGCTGCCCTAAGCCAGAGGATTTCCTCTGTATGTCATGTTTTATGGCTAAGTGTTATTTCATTGTGTACATTCACCATAACCTTTTTATCCACTCATCCATCCATTGAACCTAAGGTCATTTCCATATCTTGGCTTTTGTGAACAATGCTGCTATGAATATCAGTTGCAAATCTGTTGCAATTCTCTACATTAATCATGAACTATCAAAAATAGAAATTAGGAAATAGCACATTTTCCAACTGCATCAAAATGAATAATATACCTAAGAATAATCAAGCAGGTTTAAGTCCTGTGCAGTGACAAGTATAAGACATTAGTGAAAGAAATTGAAGACACAAATATATGGAAAGATATACTCTACTCATAACTAAGAAAATTAATATTATTTTCAAATTAATTAATTTATTTTAATTGGAGGCTAATTACTTTACAATATTGTGGTGGTTTTGGCCATACATTGACATGAATCAGCCATGGGTGTACATGTGTCCCCCATCCTGAACCCCACTCCCGCCTCCCTCCGCATCCCATCCCTCAGGATTGTCCCAGTGCATCGGCTTTGAGTGCCCTGTTTCATGCACCATACTTGGACTGATGATCTATTTCACATATGGTAATATACATGTTTCAATGCTATTCTCTCAATTCATCCCACGCTCGCCTTCCCCCACGAGAATTACTGTCGTTAAGATGCCCATACTACCCAAAGAAACCTATAGATTCAATACAATTTCCATCAATGAATAAATGAAAAAATAAGCTATGCCTTTTTAATTTAGCCATAAAAAGTAATGAAATATTGTTATTTGTGATAGCATGGATGGACCTTGACTGTTTTATGTTAAATGGACTAAGAAAAATACTAATACTATATAATCTCATGTGTGGATTCTGAGGTGTCCCAAGGACAAAAGAACAGAAGAAAAACAAGGAGGGCCTTGGAATGCAGGAACAGGAAAAAAAACAGACTCTTATTGTCCCTTCCTCCCCCATGTTGTAACTATTAAAGAATTTCAGGTCATCCTGAGCAGTATAACCTGTCTCCCCTCCTACCCTTATGGGGAAGGCATTTGCCTTACTCTTCCCCCACCTCATCCAACCAGCAAATGACCCGTAAGACCCCTATCCTGCTCATTGTACCCTTGGTATAAAAATGAACTAAGTATCCCTGTTCAACATCAGCTCTCCCTTGAGCTGGCCCACTGTTCTAACAGCATCTACCACTCTAATAAACTTTATTCTCCTCTAATTCTGCCTCATGTCTGTAAATTCTTTTCCAACTCGTACACAGCCCATGACAGTTTCTAGAATAACAACAACAAAAAACCCTAACCCTAACAAAAATGAGCTCATAGAAAAGAGAAAATTTGGTGGTTGCCAGAGAAAGATGAGTAAAATGGGTAAAAGAAATAAAAATATGCAAACTTCCAGTTATATAAATTGTCATTGGGATGTAGTGTACAGAATAGAGTCTATAGTTTATTTAGTTGCATTTTGAGATTTTTATCTTTTTTAAAAAATATAAATTTATTTATTTTAATTGGAGGTTAATTACTTTACAATATTGTATTGGTTACCTTTTATTAATTTTTACTGGAGTATATTTGCCTTATAATATTGTGTTAGTTTCTAATATACTTCAAAGTAAATCAATTGTATTTATAAATATATATTTTTATTTTTTGGATTTCCTTCCCATTTCTGTCATCACAGAGCACTCAAAACTAATAAGTTATCACTTCACACCTGTCAGAAGGAACATCATCAAAAAAATCTACAAACAATAAATGCTGGAGAGGATGTGAAGAAAAGGGAAACTTCTTGCATTGTTGGTGGGAATGTAAGTTGATACAATCACTATGAGAACAGTAAGGAAACTCCTTAAAAAAAAAAAAAAAAAAAATAGAACTACCATATGACCCAGCAAGGGGCTTCCTCAGTGGCTTAGCAGTAAACAATCTGCCTGCAATGCAGGAGAAAAATGAGATGCTCATTGGATTCCTGGGTTGGGAGGATCCCCTGGAGGAGTGCATGGCAACCCACTCCAGTATTCTTGCCTGAAGAATCCCGTGGACATAGGAGACTTGCAGACTACAGTCCATAGAGTCACAAAGAGTTGGACAAGACTGAAGCGACTGAATATGCACACATACAATACCCAGCAATCCCACTACTGGGGATATATCCAGAGAAAACCATAATTCAAAAGACACACACACCCCAATTTTTATTGTAGCATTATCTAAAATAGTCAAGTCATGGAAGTCATCTAAATGTCCATCAACAGAAGAATGGATGAAGAAAATGTGGTACATATAATTAAGAACATTGGTGAGTTTCAAATACATATCTTGCTTTTTTTGAACTCTCTGGGATTTCCTGGAATATTTCTAATCTATTTTTGGATGAATCCATAGATGTGGAACCCACAAATTCAGAGAGCTAAATGGACTAATGTAAGAGAGTAGGATATGCCAGAAAAATGTTTCCCATATTCTAAGACTGAGACCCATTGGTGTTGCAGACTAAACAACATATAGTCAAATACTTGAGGACTACAATTCATAATCTCTGAAAAATTGCTTCATAGTTCTCTTTGTCCTATTCTGTGTGAATATGTGTGTATGTGTTCATTTTAAAAAAAATAATATAAATTTATTTATTTTAATTGGAGTTAATTACTTTACAATATTGTATTGGTTTTGCCATTAATTTTTTTGTGAGCAAGCATGCAGGATCACAAAATAAAGGCATGGATTTACTACATAGTCAAAAACATCTAGAACCCAATGCATTAAAGGCAAGAAAAGTTTAAGAAGAGTTGTTCTAATAATGAGGGGAAAGCAACATAAATGAAGAGCCCAACAGAGGAGCCAGGTTGCAGATAGAACAGGCAACAATGTGGGTGCTGACATCACATCAGTCTCGAGGGACCAAAGACTGACTGGACCTTTACTGCTTCACTTGCTTCACCATGGAATCCACCTCATGAACTTGGTCTTACTGAGATTTTATACTTATCTTTGTTTATTTGATAGCAGTTAAAAAAAAAAATTCATGCAGCTGTGGATGTGCTGGCCCTTCTTTCATTTTTCTTTGTGGTATTCCTTTCTGTGTTTTTATTTAGCTTTGGCTTTGGTCATTTTTGACACATCCGATGGGCATGCTCTAGACCTGGTTCTGTTCCTAGGCTTAACACGCAGAGGCTTCTCCACACCATACTCCGTAAAATACTACGTAGGCTATAAAGTTTGTCTTTTAACATGATTTATCTCTGAGGACAGTATATCATATCCATGCATTTATATTATGTAACAGGCCTTTCCCATTATGATTTAAGGTCCAAAGGAACAGAGACTTCATATTTTGTTCACTTTTGTGTTTACAAAATATGTGTATTTATATAGAAATTAATTAAAGAAATGAGAATTCACAAAATAAAAAATATGATAAGGAAAATAAAACCATGTGAAAACTAGTGGATTCAAACAATTGTACTAAATGATATTTGATAAAAATCTAAGACTGATTATGAAATAAGACATATAAAGTAAAATTTTAATCACATCCACATGGGTCTCTTAATTAAAGATTATATAAGAAATATAAAGATACAATTCTTGAAAAGTAGAGAAAGACACTATATTAAGTTAAACTTTCTATCAATAAAAACATAAACAGATTCCAATATGCTTATGAAAAAAGTCAGTAGCCAGTTGAATGCCAAAAATGTCTTCCACAAGAGGGGAGAAGATGATTATTATTCTTAAAAACAAATCTAACTACAAAAAAAAAAAAAAAAAAAAAAAGCTACCATTAAGGAAGTACAGATGTGAAATAAGAACACGATGCATTAAAAGTCTGCTATTATTATCAGGGATGAAGAAAATTTTTCTCCATATAAAATGTAATTATAGTTAAGGGTGTGACATGATTAACTAATAGAACTGATCATACAAAATGTGTGCATTTTCACACACTCCCCACATATATCTAAATTTATATTTAAAATGATTTATGTCAAACAATAAACTTAGTGGGAAAAAAATCACTTTTTTCTGAAAATATGACAAAAATATTAAAAATTTTGCAAGGGTGGTTGCTCAGTTGTCTCTGACTCTTTGCCACCTTATGGATTATAACCCTCCAGGATCCTCTAGTCTATGAGATTTTCCAGGCAAGAATACTGTAATGGTTTGCCATTTCCTCCTCCAAAGGATCTTCACAAGACAAGGATCAAAACTGAGTCTCCTGAATCTCCTGCATTGGCAGGCAGATTCTTTACCACTGAGCCATTTAGACCCTTATACATAAATTGTGTTAATAATATTTACAATCAATTTGCAATAGAGAGTGTAAACCCGTCACTTGCTCAGTTATGTCCTACTCTTTGCCACCGTGGACTGTAAACCCCCAAGCTTCTCTGTCCATGGAATTCTCCAAACAAGAATACTAGAGTAGGTTGACACTTCCTTCTCCAGGGATCTTCCTGACCCAGGGATTGAACCCAAGTCTTCCACATTGCAGGCAGATTCTTTACTGTCTGAGCCACCTGGGAAGACCCTGGTCCTGGGAAAGATTGAGGGCAGGAGGAGAAGTGGAGACAGAGGATGAGACAGTTATATAGCATAACCAACTGAATGGACTTGAGTTTGAGCAAACTCTGGGAGATAGTGAAGGACAGGGAAGCCTGGCATGCTGTTGTTAATGGGTCGCAAAGAGCTGGACATGACTTAGCAACCGAACAACAACAAAACTGCTGTTGGAAGGTTATGTCTACCTCCTTTGACCTGGAATTTCTTTTTTTTTTTTTTTTTTTCTTTTGCTTAACTTTACAATCTTGTATTGCTTTTACTATACATCGAGATGGATGAATGCAGAACATGCTCAAATATACTGCAACTTAGAAATTTGAAAAAAATATTCTTTATTTGCTGCATAGTCCTCCACATATAATAATATTCTTTCCTACTCCTCTGAAGAGCAAATCTCACATAAGTTTTCATTTTACTGGAACCATATTTTTATTTCACTTAATTTACAATGTCATCATACTAAACCTCCATTCCTATCACTTCCTTGTCAGCTTGCACTGCAGATTCAAACAGACACATCCTTATTAACATAGTAAATAAATCAATTATACTTCACTAGTTAATCAAGAATACAAACACAGTGAGCTCTCATTTCTGGGCTAGAATGATTAGGTTCTCAGGTGATTTAAGATAAAAGTTCTCAGGTTCCATTTTCTCTGAATCTTTTCTGGAGCACCTGCTGGGTTTTCAGACTTACCTAGATGGGATCTCAGAGAGGGAGTTGTCTGGTTGAAATCTGAATCACTCTTTGAACTGTTGATGGTGATAACTGATGCTCTGTCACCAGACAAGACAGCAGAGAGTAGTGGTAAAACATTTGCTCCTGATCCAGACTTATGACTCGAAAGCACCTGTCATGGCCTGTCCAGCTTAGGGATACAAACACTAAGGCACCTCAGCAGGGGAGATATTAATAGCTCTCTATACTGGCTCACTAGGCACATTTCTCTCCCATTATTCCAATCGCTAAGAACATGATTTCCCTCTGGGTGTCTGGAATAAACAGAAAAGCAATTTCTCCTAATGGCTCTGTTCCCTATAGATCAGGTTAGAAGTCAAGTGAATCCAGTCTTTTATTACACTTGTCCTCAATCTTTCCTGATTTTTGGAGATCTAACCTCAATCACATTATCCCAACTGTGAATTAATATTTTTTCCAAACTCTGACATTAAGGAATTTGTCAGTACTAAGTACACTTGATCCTTAAAAGGCTGCTTTTTGGTCAACACACAGCCTTGTTGTCCTCAGAAAATTGTTATTCCTCTCTTCAACAAAGGGGAGAACTAAAATGCAATTTGGGGTGCAATAATCTCTGGCTTCTTAAAACACTTGTCCAAGAATTAAGGATTTCAAATTTCATCACAAGCTAAGAGCTGATACTTAGTCCCTCACTATAAAATATTCTGTTAAGTGTAGATGTTATGTGTAGATATTTCAATATTATTCACCTGAGGTTGGTATCTCTTAGGCATTGTTCAAATTACCTTTTAGTAAACTTAATATTATGAGGTAGTATTACTATGAGCACCATTCTACATGGCAGAAATGTGTTTAAAGGAATTTAATGACATGCCTGAAAGTTCCAGAAAAACATCTATTCCTGCTTAATTGACTATGCCAAAGCCTTTGACTGTGTGGATCACAATAAACTGTGGAAAATTCTGAAAGAGATAGGAACACTGGACCACTTGACCTGCCTCTTGAGAAATCTGTATGCAGGTCAGGAAGCAACAGTTAGAACTGGACATGGAACAACAGACTGGTTCCAAATAGGAAAAGGAGTACATCAAGGCTGTATATTGTCACCCTGCTTATTTAACTTCTATGCAGAGTACATCATGAGAAATGCTGGGCTGGAAGAAGCACAAGCTTGAATGAAGATTGCCAGGAGAAATATCAATAACCTCAGATATGCAGATGACATCACCCTTATAGCAGAAAGTGAAGAGGAACTAAAAAGCCTCTTGATGAAAGTGAAAGAGGAGAGTGAAAAATTTGGCTTAACGCTCAACATTCAGAAAACAAAGATCACGGCATCTGGTCCCATCACTTCATGGGAAATGGATGGAGAAACAGTGGAAACAGTGTCAGACTTTATTTTTCTGGGCTTCAAAATCACTGCAGATGGTGACTGCAGCCATGAAATTAAGACGCTTACTCCTTGGAAGGAAAGTTATGACCAACCTAGATAACATATTCAAAAGCAGAGACATTACTTTGCCAACAAAGGTTCGTCTAGTCAAGGCTGTGGTTTTTCCTGTGGCCATGTATGGATGTGAGAGTTGGACTGTGAAGAAGGCTGAGTACCGAAGAATTGATGCTTTTGAACTGTGATGTTGGAGAAGACTCTTGAGAGTCCCTGGGACTGCAAGGAGATCCAACCAGTCCATTCTGAAGGAGATCAGCCCTGGAATTTCTTTGGAAGGAAAGATGCTAAAGCTGAAACTTCAGTACTTTGGCCACCTCATGCGAAGAGTTGACTCATTGGAAAAGACTCTGATGCTGGGAGGGATTGGGGGCAGGAGGAGAAGGGGACAACAGAGGATGAGATGGCTGGATGGCATCACTTACTCGATGGACATGAGTCTGAGTGAACTCGGGAGTTGGTGATGGACAGGGAGGCCTGGGGTGCTGTGATTCATGGGGTCTCAAAGAGTCGGACACCACTGAGTGACTGAACTGAACTAAACTGAATGATATGCCTAAAGGTTCAAACTAAGTATAGAAAGGACCTTAATCAGAATTATGCCAGGATGTATCCAGCTTTCACACTGTAGACTGATCAGCCCAAGATCATTTTGCTCCTGGGAATATTTGTCCATGTCTGAAGGAATGCTGCTAAACACCTGTAATTCTCAATACAAATAATTATACCATTTCAACTGTCAGCATGAGAAGGTGAGAAAACCTCTTCTATACCATCATTTCTCCAACTTCAGTGTGCATAGGTATCACCTATGGTTGTAGTTTTAATACAGATTCTGATTCATCAGGTCCTGGAAGGCCCAGATATTCAGATTGTGGACCACTTTGAGTAGCCAGGCTGTAGGCCTATGCAACTCAGGTGTAGGTAGTTTTAGCTATTCTAAATGAAAATTCATGTTTGCATGTCATTTTGAATAAACATTGTATTCATTCATTCCAGAGGGTGTTGTAACTTCATTGTCCAACACACCAGGCATACCACAACAAAGATAATGACAAGTTGATTCCACCAATGTATATAGATGCAAAAATGCTCAGCAAAATATTAACAAACCAAATTCAGCAATACGTTGAAAGAGTCACACACCAAGACAATTGAGATTTACCCCAGGGATACAAGGATGGTTAAATACTAACAGACTGATCAGTGTGATACTTCTAATTAACATATGAAGAATAAAATTGGTAGTATCATCTGAATAGATACAAAAAATCCTTTTGACAAAATTCAATATGTATTTATAATAACTCTCAACAAAGTGAGCATAAAGGAAAATACTCCAACATAAAAAAGGCTGTATATGACAAAACAATAGCCAATATTATGCTCACTGGTGAAAAATTAACAGTATTTCTCCTAAAATCAGGAGCAAGCAAAGATATCCACTTTCGACAATTTTATCCAACATAATATTAGAAGTCCTAGGCAGAGCAATCAGATAAGAAAGAGATATGAAAATAATCCAACTGGAAAGGAAGAACTGTTACTGTTCACAATTGACATGATGCTATATATGTGTACATGCTCAGTCACTAAGTCATGTCTGACTCTTTTGCAACCCCATGGACTGTAGCTCACTAGGCTCCTCCATCCATGGGATTTCCCAGGTATGAATGTCGCAGTTGGTTTCCGTTTCCTTCTCCTTAGGATCTTCCTGACCCAGGGATCAAACTCATGTCTCCTGCATTGGCAGGCAGATTCTTTACCACTGAGCCACCACGGAAGCCTGATGATGTATATAGAAAATCCTAAAGACACCACCAGTTATAACTCATGTTTTCAGTAAAGTTACAGAGTGCAAAATTAATATACAGAAGTTTGTTAAGTTTCTATTTGTCAGTAATGAACTATAAGAAAGATGGGAAAATATAATTTACTTTCACATCAAAGAATAAATAACTGAAGAGTAATTTAATAAAGGAGCAAAAAACTTGAACTTTGAAAATCATAAAACTTTCATGAAAGAAATTGAAGATGACACAAAAACCAGAAAGATATACAATAAAATAATTGTTAAAATGACCATACCACCCAAAGCAATCTCCAAACTCAATGGAATCCCTGTCAAAATAACAAAGGCACTTTTTGTTTTTTACAGAACCAGGAAAAATAGTTCTAAAAGTTGTATGGATAAAAAAAATAGACTGAAAATGGCCAAAGCAATCTTGAGAAAGAATAAGCTGGAGTTGCCACAGTCTCTAATATCATCATATATTACAAAGCTACAGTAAACAAAACAGTATGGTACTGGTTCAGAACCAGACAATTTCAGAAGATATGGATCCATATGTAGCTGCACATTTGGTGTGTCTGTGGATCGAGGTCAGTGTCTGATCTTCCTATGCTGCCAACTTGAACCACCTTCTAATATTTGATATTGATCCAATGAGACTTATTCATTTTACACGTCTGATATCCAGAACTATAACAGCACATATTTGTTTATTGTAACCAATAGTTTGGGGATATTTTACAACAGCAACAGAAACATAATATAGATGTTCATTCAATAAAATTTGCTGGCAAAAATTGAGTTTAACTCATTCAGCAGTTACTTTAATGAGTATTTTATGTTGAAAACCCACACTAAGTAGAAAAAAATCTTTTAAATCAGTATGAAGTTATTTCATACCATTAGCTGATAAAATGATCTATGTATTACATAACTGTAAAAGTTGCCTGACATTGATGCCTTGTGACATTAAGGCAGGAAATGTAATCCAGTATGAAGATAGAGGTCACCCACTGTATTTTAAATTTTTGTGTCTTTATTTCTACATTCTTTTATTTTATATTAATTGAAATGTTCATTCATTTTTTTCTATTCTCTCGACTTTTCTCTCGTTTCCTTTAAAAAGAAAAGATGGAATCCTAATCTTATCTGTGTGTGTACATATGTGTATTGTTTGTTGTTGTTTTAGTCACTAGATCATGTTGAACTCTTTGGCTACCCCATGGACTGTAGCTGGAAGGCTCCTCTGTCCGTGGGATTTCCCAGGCAAAAATATTGGCTTGCTTTGTCGTTTCCTTCTCCAGGGTATCTTCTCACAGATGGATTGAAGTATGAACTCCTGTATTGGCAGGCAGATTCTATTTCACTGAGCCACCAGGGAAGCCCTTACATTTATGTATAGGATTGTGCTTATTTGAAAGAAAATTGTAGGCAAACATGCTCACATAGAAACAACATTTGCACTTGAATGTTTTCTTTAGACTAAAGAATGAATATAGAAATTCATGAATTCTATATTCATTTTGTTTATTTCTCAGAGCATCTATATGAAGTTACATTTAGTATCCCACACTGCCTTCAGAAATAAGGAGACAAGAAGTTCAGAGAGCATAAATTGTTTGCAACTCCGTAACAAAGCGTTTAAAATTGTTATCACTGTCAAATTATACACACATATAAACATGCAGTATACTCTCTTATACAGAAAACTGAGCACCAAAGAATTGATGCTTCAAGTTTTGGTGCTGGAGATGACTCTTGAGAGTCCCTTGGACTGCAAAGAGATCAAACTAGTCAATCCTAAAGGAAATCAACCCTGAATATTCATTGGAAGGAACTGATGGTGAAGCTGTAGTTCCAATATTTTGGTCACCTGACGCAAAAAGCCAACTCATTGGAAAAGAGCCAAATGCTGGGAAAGATCAAAGATAAAAGGAGAAGAGGACAGCAAAGCATGTGATGGTCAAATATCATCACCAACTCAAAGGATATGAATTCGAGCACACTCTGGGATATAGTGAAGGACAGAAGAGACTGCTGTGCTGTATGTAGTCCATGGGGTCGCAAAGAGTCAGACACAACTTAGCCACTGAACAATAACAAATGTTATTTTAATTTTCGTAGAGACCTTGTAATTCATCAAGTTGCTCACTTTAAATACTCAGTTTATTGAATGCAACGGTACTCCACTAATTTAATTAAATAGTAAAAAAACTAAAGGTGCATGAGTAAGATTTGAATCTATACCAAAGGCAGCAGTTTCTCACTTAAAAAGGGTGGGAGATATATCTTCTAACTGGGAAAGAAGCCAAGTCTTAGTTAGAGATGTAGAATGGGTGTTATTAAATTTAAGTAATTCAAGTGATAAGCTCTTTTTTATCTGTAAATAAAAACTTAACCTAGATATAGATATGCAGTAAACTGATAATAAATTGATTTAAGAGAGAAAATCAATACAGTCCTACTCAACATCATGGATGAGCCTTACAAATACAATGTAGAGATTGAGATCTGACTTATACACTCATGCCGGGCATAAAAAAATCAGTACAACTCCACATTATGTAATTTCTTTTGATTAAAAGAAAGTACTATTATATATCCCTTTTCTACAGAATGACTTGTTAGGCATCAATAGCTAACTGACACAATAATGAAAATGAGTAGAACTGAGGGCAATTTAATAATCTGTAGCTTTTTATTTTTGGCATATATTCTAATATTTGAGAAGAACATCCATGATCATTCTGTTATTCAAACATATTTCAGATCAGTGTAGTAACAAGTGACTACCTTGAGGTTCTCTTCTAGGTGACTAGGAGAGGTAGATAGACAAGCATGTTTGTGGAGAAAAACTGGTGACCTGGGCAAGATATCAATGTCTGGGCAGGATATTAAACTCTTGTGTGTGGATCATCCTCTGATCACAAAGAATGGACTGATTTCTGAACATAAAGGAGATGGGAAATGGATGAACTGACATTGTTAAATCGCTATCCCTTTTCATGTTTATTACAAATATTAGGAAAGGGGAGTTAGTTTTAGAACAATAAGAAGAGTCATATAAGTAGGTAGCATTAGAAGTTTTCAAGCAGAAAGAGGATAATAATTTAATAATAAAATACGGTAACCTATCCCCCACTTCAATGAATAAACCCCTTCAATTGTACTCACCTATCTTCCATGCTTTAATTAATAGATGTGTGGCATGAAAAATAAACATTTTGCATCATAACAAAATGTGTGATTTAGCATTTTTCCCTCATATTTATGGTCATCTGTGACACTAAGATAATATCAGGTAAATTTGTTCGTTTGTCTTTCGATGTAGATTTCACTGGGAGTTATACATATGTGTCTAAAAATCAATTTTTTTCCAGCAGCTACCAAAAAGCAAGAGAGTTCCAGAAAAACATCTATTTCTGCTTTATTGACTATGCCAAAGCCTTTGACTGTGTAGGTCACAATAAACTGTGGAAAATTCTGAGAGAGATGGGAATACCAGACCACCTGATCTACCTCTTGAGAAATCTGTATGCAGGTCAGGAAGCAACAGTTAGAACTGGTCATGGAACAACAGACTGGTTCCAAATAGGAAAAGGAGTACATCAAGGTTGTATATTGTCACCATGTTTATTTAACTTATATGCAGAGTACATCATGAGAAATGTTGGACTGGAGGAAACACAAGCTGGAATCAAGATTGCTGGGAGAAATATCAATAACCTCAGATATGCAGATGATACCACCCTTATGGCAGAAAGTGAAGAGGAACTCAAAAGCCTCTTGATGAAAGTGAAAGTGCAGAGTGAAAAGGTTGGCTTAAAGCTCAACATTCAGAAAACGAAGATCATGGCATCTGGTCCCATCACTACATGGGAAATAGATGGAGAAACAGTGGAAACAGTGTCAGACTTTATTTTTCTGGGCTCCAAAATCACTGCAGATGGTGACTGCAGCCATGAAATTAAAAGACGCTTACTCCTTGGAAGGAAAGTTATGACCAACCTAGATAGCATATTCAAAAGCAGAGACATCACTTTGCCAACAAAGGTTCGCCTAGTCAAGGCTATGGTCTTTCCTGTGGTCATGTATGGATGTGAGAGCTGGACTGTGAAGAAGACTGAGCGCCGAAGAAATGATGCTTTTGAACTGTGGTGTTGGAGAAGACTCTTGAGAGTCCCTTGGACTGCAAGGAGATCCAACCAGTCCATTCTGAATGAGATCAGCCCTGGGATTTCGTTGGAAGGAATGATGCTAAAGCTGAAACTCCAGTATTTTGGCCACCTCATGCGAAGAGTTGACTCATTGGAGAAGACTCTGATGCTGGGAGGGATTGAGGGCAGGAGGAGAAGGGGACGACAGAGGATGAGATGGCTGGATGGCATCACTGACTCGATGAATGTGAGTCTGAGTGACCTCCGAGAGCTGGTGATGGATAGGAAGGCCTGGCGTGCTGCAGTTCATGGGGTCGCAAAGAGTCGGACACGACTGAGTGACTGATCTGATCTGACCTTCCCTGGTGGCTTGGATGGTAAATAATCCTCATGGAGTGGAGGAGACCCTGGTTCAATCCCTAAGTTGGAAAGATCCCCTGGAGAAAGAAATGACTACCGTCTCTAGTATTCGTGTAGAGAGAATCCTATGGACAGAGGAGCCTGGCAGGCTACAGTCCATGGAGTCACAAAGAGTCAGACATGACTGAATGACTGAGCACATTTGTGATCACCAAAGTGAATAATTGAATGAAACCAGATATGCAGTTATGAGACACTAGCAAGTTTGCAGTTTAAGTATCTGGCATTATGGTTTCGACTACAATTTAAGAGCCAGTACTTTAGCTTGGATTTCTGAGCCATTCCTTTAAAAGACAATACATTAAATAAACATATTGCCAGCTGTATGACAACAGCACCTAAACAAACACCCAGAACACCCAAGCTCATGAGGTCTCCTTTTAGAAAACCCTGAGTAAATAGATTACTGAACTCAAGAGTGCCTGCTTTTCCTTGGTTATGCCCTCATTCTGCCTTATGTATTCATCACTAAATAATGAACTAGCAGAATCCTAGCCACCTTACTCTCAGAACTCAATAAAGCACAGCCCCTAGTTGGATCTTTCTCTCTATCCATCTGTCTCTCTACATAATACTTAAGTACATAGATCTTGGTCATGCTGTGTACCTTCCAGGATTTGTTATTACTGTATTTTTTTCAGTTTTCCAGTAGATATTTCTAAGGTTTTGTTCAGTCACTGTGTCCAACTCTCTGCAACCCCATGAACTGCAACACACCAGGCTCCCCTGTCCTTCACTATCTCCCAGAGTTGGCTCAAACTCATGTCTATGGAGTCAGTGATGCCATCCAACCATCTCAACCTCTGTCTCCCCCTTCTCCTCTTGTGCTTGGGCTTAGTCTCTCAATTATGTTCCTTTCCCAACATTACAGTCTTTTCCAATGAGTTGGCTCTTCGCATCAGGTGACCGAAGGATTGGAGCTTCACTATCAGTCCTTCCAGTGAATATTCAGTGTTGATTTCCTTTAGGAGTGACTGGTTTGATTTCCTTGCAGTCCAAGGGACTCTCAAGAGTCTTCTCCAGTCAGTCAGTTCAGTCACTCAGTCGTGTTTGACTCTTTGAGACCCATGAACCTCCTCATGCCAGGCCTCCCTGTCCATCACCAACTCCCAGAGTTCACCTAAACTCACATCCATTCAGTTGGTGATGCCATCCAACCATCTCATCCTCTGTTGTCCCCTTCTTCTCCTGCCCTCAATCTTTCCCAGCATCAGGGTCTTTTCAAATGAGTCAGTTCTTCACATGAGATGGCCAAAGTATTGGAGTCTCAGCTTCAATATCAGTTCTTGCAGTGAACACCCAGGACTGATCTCTTTTAGGATGGTCTGGTTGGGTTTCCTTGCAGTCCAAGGGAATCTCAAGAGTCTTCTCCAACACCACAGTTCAAAAGCATTGATACTTCTGGGCTCAGCTTTCTTTATAGCCCAACTCTCACATTCATACATGAATACTGGAAAAACCATAACCTTGACTATTGGACCTTTGTTGACAAATAAATGTCTCTGCTTTTTAATATGCTGTCTAGGTTGGTCATAACTTTCCTTTCAAGGAGTAAGCGTCTTTTAATTTCATGGCTGCACTCACCATCTGCAGTGATTTTGGAGCTCAAAAAATAAAGTCAGCCACTGTTTACACTGTTTCCCCATCTATTTGCCATGAAGTGATGGGACCAGATGCCATGATGTTAGTTTTCTGAATGTTGAGGTTTAGGCCAACTTTTTCACTCTCCTCTTTCACTTTAATCAAGAGGCTCTTTCGTTCTTCACTTTCTGCCATAAGGGTGGTGTCATCTGCATATCTGAAGTTATTGATATTTCTCCTAGCAACCTTGATTCCAGCTTATGCTTCTTCCAGCCCAGCATTTCTCATGATGTACTCTGCATAGAAGTTAAATAAGCAAGGTCACAATACACAGCCTTGACATACTCCTTTTCCTATTCGGAACCAGTCTGTTGTTCCATGTCCAGTTCTAACTGTTGCTTCCTGACCTGCATACAGGTTTCTCTGGTACACCCATGTGTTTCAGAATTTTCCAGTTTTCTCCAGTACCACAGTTCAAAATGATCAGTTCTTTGGCATTCATATTGCTGAGGGTCATACTAAAATCTTAATAAATACCACAAGCGTCTATCCAATCACATTATAGATTTGGGTACCTCAGACATAGTTAGCTAAGAGCATATCTACTAATAGGCTGAAACTTAAATGGGCAAATTAATGTCTATACTGTGATGAATAGAAGATATGGTAGAAATGACAAAAATGATGGTCTGAAGTAAAATCTGTAGCTTCATACCTTCCTCTATAATGAAATTATACATATGGCCTTAGTTGCCAAGGTAGTTTGTTTTCTGCATGAGGAAAACAAGATTATTCTTTCAGGGAAATTATTTGATATTATATATATATATATCAAATAATTCAAATAATATATATACTTATATATATAAATTCAAATTATATATATATATATATATTATATATATATATATTTTTCTGAGAAGAAGTAAGTTTTAGGAAATCTGTTTCCCCAGGTAAGATATTAAACTTTTCAAATAGTTTCAATCCAGGCATGGGAAAATTTGGGGAATATCTAAATGTGTTATTTGTATGGACATAGGGCAAAACTATGTATGTATGTATACACACACACACATCAAGAAGCTCTTTAATTCTTCACTTTCTGCCATAAGGGTGGTGTCATCTGCATATCTGAGTTTATTGATAATTTTCCTAGCAATCTTGATTCCAGCTTGTGCTTCTTCCAGCATTTCTCATGATGTACTCTGCATGGAAGTTAAATAAGCAAGGTGACAATATACAGCCTTGATGTAATCCCTTTCCTATTTGGAACCAGTCTGTTGTTCCATGTACATTTCTAACTGTTGCTTCCTGATCTGCATATAGGTTTCTCAAGAGGCAGATCAGGTGGTCTGGTATTCACATCTCTTTCAGAATTTTCCACAGTTTATTGTGATTCACACAGTCAAAGGCTTTGGCATAGTCAATAAAGCAGAAATAAATGTATTTCTGGAGCTCTCTTGCTTTTTCAATGATCCAGCAGATGTTGGCAATTTGATTTCTGGTTCCTCTGCCATTTCTAAAACCAGCTTGAACATTGGAAGTTCACGGTTCATGTATTGCTGAAGCCTGGCTTGGAGAATTTTGAGCATTACTTTACTAGCATGTGAGATGAGTGCAATTGTGCAGTAGTTTGAGCAAGTTCTATTTCAAGAATCTGATAAAAAACAAATAACAATTTTTGGCTCTGAGTATTAGAGCCCTTAAATCATGGGTATTTCATCAGCCTCAGGACAACTGGCTTTTATAAAACTGCCATCTCATTGATTCTTCTCAGAACCCTCTTTATATCTTTGTTCCTCAGATTATAGATGAAAGGGTTCACCATGGATGTGACCACAGTGTACATCACTGAGGCCGTTGCACTTGAGTGTGAGTTGTGACCAGCTGTTTAGACAAGGTACACTCCTAGGCATGTACAATAAAATAAGGAGACAACTGAGAGGTGAGATGCACAGGTGGAAAATTCTTTATACTTCCCCTGAGCTGATGAGATTCCTCTTATGGAGGAAACTATCTTAGAATTGGAAGGACTGATGCTAAAGCTGAAACTCCAATACTTTGGCCACCTCATGTGAAGAGTTTACTCATTGGAAAAGATTCTGATGCTGGGAGGGATTGGGGGCAGGAGGAGAAAGGGACGCTAGAGGATGAGATGGCTGGATGGCATCACTGGCTCGTTGGACGTGAGTCTGAGTGAACTCCGGGAGTTGGTGATGGACAGGGAGACCTGGTGCACTGCAATTCATAAGGTCACAAAGAGCTGGACATAACTGACCAACTAAACTGATTGGTCTTAGAATTTTAATAAAGAATTGCAATGACGGAACCACCACCCAACATCACAGCTGCAAAATACATCACCAAAACATTAAGAAATATGTCCAAACAAGCAAATTGAATCACATGATTAATTTCACAGAAAAAGTGGTAGGTTTCCAAATCTGTACAGAAGGACAGCCACAACACCATTAAACTTTGTAGCAAGGAATTCAGGACACTCATCATCCAGGACTTTAGCACCAGCAGTTCAAGGAGCCATGGGTTCATGATGACTGTGTAGTGCATGGGATGGTAGATGGCCACAAAGGCCATCACTTAGGCCATCACAACAAGGAGAAAATTGTCCAATCCAACAAAGAGTAGGAAAAACTTTATCTGGATGATGTAGCCTTCATAAGTTATAATTTTGTTCTTTGTATGCATATTATTCAGCATCTTTGAAATGGAAGAGGAGGTGAAACAGATGTCTACAAAGGACAGGTTGGAGAGAAAGAAGTACATGCAGGTGTGGAGTCGGGGGTCTGAGCTGACAGCCAGGATGATGAGAGCAGCTTTCCCAACACAGTTATTAGGTACATGTGGAGAAAAAGCCCAAATATGAGAGGTTGCACCTCTAGTTTCTTTTATAATCCCAGAAGAAGAAATTCTGCTATTTGCATATCATTCCCTGTTTTCATGTGGTGAATATGACTGGCTGGAAACACAAAATAGTACAGTTTTCTCAAAATTGGCATTGCAAACACAGCTGAAATTCTACAATTTATATTTTGCACTCAAAAACTCAGTATCCATATTTTTCAGTGAAATTTCCATGTCAAGGGATCATCGTGCCATCTCTGAATCAGATCAGATCAGATCAGTCGCTCAGTCGTGTCCGACTCTTTGCGACCCCATGAACCGCAGCATGCCAGGCCTCCCTGTCCATCACCAGCTCCCGGAGGTCACTCAGACTCGCATCCATCGAGTCAGTGATGCCATCCAGCCATCTCATCCTCTGTCGTCCCCTTCTCCTCCTGCCCTCAATCCCTCCCAGCATCAGAGTCTTCTCCAATGAGTCAACTCTTCGCATGAGGTGGCCAAAATACTGGAGTTTCAGCTTTAGCATCATTCCTTCCAAAGAAATTTCAGGATTGATCTCCTTCAGAATGGACTGTTGGATCTTCTTGCAGTCCAAGGGACTCTCAAGAGTCTTCTCCAACACCACAGTTCAAAAGCATCAATTCTTCGGCGCTCAGCCTTCTTCACAGTCCAGCTCTCACATCCATACATGACCACAGGAAAGACCATAGCCTTGACTAGGCGAACCTTTGTGGTAAAGTAATGTCTCTGCTTTTGAATATGCTATCTAGGTTGGTCATAACTTTCCTTCCAAGGAGTAAGCGTCTTTTAATTTCATGGCTGCAGTCACCATCTGCAGTGATTTTGGAGCCCATCTCTGAATAGGACTTCCCTATTGCACACTTATCTATTTCTCATACCAATTTAGTGATAATCCAGAGTGCAGCATATCACATCAGGGTATTTTGGTTTTCTTTGTTCAGCTGTGTGTGTGTGTGTGTGTGTGTGTGTGTGTGTGCACATGTGTGTATGTTGGCATGTACAAACATGTATTGCTTGCTTCGTTGTGCACACATGCTGGATCACAGGTAAAAGGTATGTTTTGCTATGGGACATAGTCCAAAATCTTTCTAATCCGTTGCTTAATTGCAAGAAATAGTTTTCAAAAAAGACCAGTATCTGCTGAGGGAAAAGAAATGTGAATTAAGTGTTTAGCAGAAGAGGTAGGTTGCAGAGAGAACAGGCAGCAAGGTGTTCAGACTCAGGAGACCACATCTTCTTTCTCCACTAAAATGTGAGATCTGGATGGGCAGGGACCCCATCTGCTTTATTCACTTTGTGGTTTCATCAATATGGGTCTTATTATAAAAATAAATTTTTACAAAATGCAATTTATAAATAAAAAGACTAACTTGGAGGATAAAACCAGGTTAAATACACCCAATTGAAAACAACTTGGTTAAAAAAAATTGAATGAAATAACAATATGAATACCTGAAGGGAAAATATAAAATAACAATAGTCACATTAACACAGGCTTTAAATATAAGTTAAATATTAAAAAAGTAACAAAGTATATGAAATGTAATTATAAACTTGTGTGAGAAACAGTAACTAACATTTTAATTTTAACCTAAATAAACATATATGGGCTTAACTTGATTATGAGGAAGATGTAAGTTATCTTCAGTTGAAAGCAAAATCATATATTCCACAAGATGTCAGCAAATGATGGAAGTTTTCAAAATAGATCTAACCACTAAAGGCAAAAGTTGGCATTACTGCTAAAACATATGAAATAAGATGTTAATTCATATTAAAAGGTGATTTATTACCGCTACAGATGAGGAGAACATTCTATGTTTAAAATGCAATGGAAGGGAGAACAAAATATAACCAAATACTAGATCTGACCACACCCATAAAAACTCCCACACACCCCAACAAATACATTAAACAAAAATACACACATATAAAAATTAAATGTCAATAGCAAATTCTTTGAAAAATTGTAATTTCTTGTTTGAAAGAATGCAATAAGAATAAGAATAAAGAGAAATTGGGATATAGAATTCAGAGGTGCAAAGGGAAGTGATTACAGCTTAGAGAAGTTTGGGGTGAAATGGTGTCATAGAAAAGATATCTGACATATTTCCCTAGGGCTTCCCAGGTGAAAAGTGAAAATGAAGTCGTTCAGTCATGTCTGACTCTTTGTGACCCCGTGGACTGTACCCTACCAGACTCCTCCATTCATGGGATTCTCCAGGAAAGAATATTGGAGTGGGTTGCCATTTCCTTTACTAAGGGATGTTCCCCACCCAGGGATTGAACCGAGGTCTACCCACTTTGCAGGTAGCTGCTTTACCCTCTGAGCCACTAGGGAAGCCCTTTGCTAGTGGTAAAAACCCACCTGCCAATTCATGAGATGTAAGAGACATGAGTTTGATCCTTGGATCTGGATGATCCCCTGGAGGAGGAAATGGCAGTCCACTCCAGTATCCTTGTTGGCAGAATCCTATAGACAGAGGAGTCTGGTGGGCTACAGTCTGTGGGATCACAAAAAGTTGGAGATGACTGAGCATCTGAGCACATTTCTCTAGTTTTAGCATAGAAATCTTGTCAAAACATTAAAAATATATCTAATCTTCCCTTTCCTCCATATTTTGGAGTGAAGTTCCTGGCTTTTTCTCTGAGAGCTCGAGATTGAATTAAACTGTGAAGGAAGGCAATGGCACCCCGCCCCAGTACTTTTGCCTGGAAAATCCCATGGACGGAGGAGCCTGGTAGGCTCCAGTCCGTGGGGTCGCTAAGAGTCGGACACGACTGAGCGACTTCACTTTCACTTGCATTGGAGAAGGAAATGGCAACCCACTCCAGTGTTCTTGCCTGGAGAATCCCAGGGACAGGGGAGACTGGTGAGCTTCTGTCTATGGGGTTGCTCAGAGTCGGACACGACTGAAGCGACTTAGTAGCAGCAGCAGCAGCATGAAGGAAATGATATGGACAAAAAAGAAAATAAATAAAAACACTCAGATTGCAGTATATAAAGCAAAGAATGTGCATAGACAATTTGCAGTAAAGTATTGAAAAATGGCTAATAAACCCCAAAATATATTTGGTCTCTCACATAATGAAATAATTGCAAAGTTAAGCCCTGTACCATATACCTGCTTGCATATGAAATGCAATTTTTCAAGTAAATATGCAGTGTTAGAGACAATTCTGTGAAATATGTGTCTCAAGAACTGTAGTTACAAGGCAGCAGCTATATCCATTGATTTGATGCTCACATATATCCCATATTAAAATATTTTATATACTTTTGTATATAAAAGTATACAAATATAATCACTTCACTGAAAAATATTTCTCACCTAATTATTTTTTTGCTTCCCTAATTGCTCATCTCCTCGGAAATGTTCAGATTTTACTGACAACACTATGTTTCCCACTTGAGTCTCATTCAACTAAATTTTCATTCCCAAACTTAACTGTCAACAATAGTCCTTGAATTTCTGAATCCAACAGACACTTCTCTATTCAACTTATTAAATATATTGATTCTGAATTAATTATTCTATCAAGTAAACAAACATGGAGATTTCTCCATTCTGAACCAGGTGTTTACATTTTCAGGTAACCTCAGGTACTTATTCTTGGATTTTAAGTCTCACTTTCTTCTGCAGCATTAATTGGGGTCTTTAAAAAAATTATTTACTTATTTTAATTGGAGGCTAATTACTTCACAGTATTGTGGTGGTTTTTGCCCTGCATTGACATAATGCTCAAAATTCCGTAAGCAAGTCTTCAGCAGTACATGAACCATGAACTTCCAGATGTTCAAGCTAGTTTTAGAAAAGGCAGAGCAACCAGAGATCAAATTGTCAACATCAGCTGGATCATCAAAAAAGCAAGAGAGTTCCAGGAAAACATCTATTTTTGCTTTACTGATTATGCCAAAGCCTTTGACTGTGTGGACCACAATATACTATGGAAAATTCTGACAGAGATGGGCATACCAGACAACCTGACCTGCCTCGTAAGAAATCTGTATGCAGGTCAGGAAGCAACAGTTAGAACTGGACATGGAACAACAGACTGGTTCCAAATAGGAAAAGGAGTACGTCAAGGCTGTATATTGTCACCTTGCTTATTTAACTTCTATGCAGAGTACATCATGAGAAATGCTGGGCTGGAAGAAGCACAAGCTGGAATCAAGATTGCCGGGAGAAATATCAATAACCTCAGATATGCAGATGACACCATCCTTATGGCAGAAAGTGAAGAGGAACTAAAAAGCCTCTTGATGAAAGTGAAAGAGGGGAATGAAAAATTTGGCTTAACGCTCAACATTCAGAAAACAAAGATCATGGCATCTGGTCCCATCACTTCATGGCAGACAGATGGGGACACAGTGAAAACAGTGTCAGACTTTATTTTTGGGGGCTCCAAAATCACTGCAGATGGTGATTGCAGCCATGAAATTAAAGACTTACTCCTTGAAGGAGAGTTATGACCAACCTATATAGCATATTAAAAAGCAGAGATATTACTTTGCCAACAAAGGTGCATCTAGTCAAGGCTATGGTTTTTCCAGTGGTCATGTATAGATGTGAGAGTTGGACTGTGAAGAAGGCTGAGTGCTGAAGAATTGATGCTTTTGAACTGTAGTATTGGAAAAGATTCTTGAGAGTCCGTTGGACTGCAAGCAGATTCAACCAGTCCATTCTAAAGGAGCTCAGCCCTGGCATTTCTTTGGAAGGAATAATGCTAAAGCTGAAACTCCAGTACTTTGGCCACCTCATGCGAAGGGTTGACTCATTGGAAAGGACTTTGATGCTGGGAGGGATTGGGGGCAGGAGGAGAAGGGGACAACAGAGGATGAGATGGTTGATGGCATCATCAACTTGATGGACGTGAGTTTGAGTGAACTCCGGGAATTGGTGATGGACAGAGAGGTCTGGCGTGCTGTGATTCATGGGGTCACAAAGGGTTGGACATAACTGAGCGACTGAACTGAATTGAACTGAACTGACATGAATCAGCCATGGGTGTACACGTGTGTCTTGTAGCCACCTTGATGGTAACTCAGAGTTAGAACTTTGTGTGGAAGTTCAAATTCATCACTGGATGGTTGATGATGGAGATTGAAGTTCTGTCTTTAACAAGAGACCAGGAAGGAGTTAAACAGAGCCAGACCTAGGAATCCAGATGCAAAAACCATGACTGCTCCAGCTCAAAGTGGAACTACTCAGACATTACAACAGTGGAAACATTTACAGCTCTATATATTCTTTGTCTGCTCACCACATCTGCTCATTAACACATTTTCCACTGTTACTCTTATTTTTGAGCACATTTGCCCATGGGAACAGGTCTGGATGAAACAGGAAAATTTTCCTGCTGATTTGCAATTCCCAAGAGAGGAGCTTAGACATCAGGTGCATTTAATTCTTATTATCATACTACTCCATCAACACTTCTGGTTTCCAGTTAACATTTAAACTTTTTACAAAACCCTTAGATCAAGTTTTCTCCAAATCTAAGGCTGAGGAACCTGACTAATTCACTTGCATCTCAAAAGGATTGACTTGTGGTGGGAACATAGTCCCCAGTACCACCAGAAATTTACTATTTCTCCTTTAATAAATTAGTGAACTTTGTTCCTTTGCTTTAAAAACCATAGGTAAAAATAATCTTTGATTTCATAATGCTTTTGACACATCACTTAGGAGTTTCATCCTTTTATTACAAATGAAAAGCTGGCATTTTCTCTTATTTATGAAACATTTATGCAAAATTATAAGAGAAAAGTTTAGATCACTTAATATATGGTGGGCTGGGCTTAGAATCTTACACATATTGTCCCATTTATTTTTGCATAGGTCCATCCTATGAAGGCTCTGCAATTCTGTCCTTCCTTCTCAATTTTCAGAATTAGGTGACTGGCCCAAAGTTGTTGCTATTGTTGTTCAGTCACTCAGTAATGTCTGACTCTTTGCAACCCCACAGACTGTAGCACGCCAGGCTTCCCTGTCATCTACTATCTTCTAGAGTTAGCTCAAACTCATGTCCATTGAGTTGATGATACCATCCAACTATCTCATCCTCTGTTGTCCCATTCTCCCCCTGTCCTCAATCTATCCCAGCACCATGGTCTTTTCCAATGAGTCAGCTCTTCCCATCAGGTGGCCAAAGTATTGGAGCTTCAGCTTTAACATCAGTCCTTCCAATGAATATCTAGGGTTGATTTACTTTAGGATTGACTTAATCCTAAGGTTTTAGGATTTAAAGCAAAGTTTAATATCCTTCCTGTCCAAGGGATTCTCAAGAGTCCAGCACCACAATTGAAAGGCCCAAGTTTAGAAGCTGATTAAGGTATGGGCTTTGATTATTACACAATCTATTTCTAGTTCTCTTGCTTTAGGTGAGTGGTTCTAAATCAGAGATGACTTTGCCTCCAGAAGGCTCTTTGGCAATATCTGGAGAAAGTTTTGATTGTTACATCTGTGGTAGTGCTACTGGCATGTGGTGTGATGAGACCAGCGATGCAGTCCAGCAAACTGCAAAACACAGGACAGCCGTCATTATAGGGAATTATGCAGCACAGATGTCAATAGTGGTGAGGTTGAGAAACACTATTTTAAACAAGCAGTTCTCCAACATCAATGTGTATATGAATCACTAGAGAATAGTATTTAAACACAGATTTTGATTTGAGAGGGCTAGGGTGTCACAGAAATTCTGCATTTATAATAGTCTCCCAGATGTTGTTGATGATGCAGGTCCTGTTCTGTGGACCACTCTGTGAGTATCAAGACGGTGGTCCAGTGTTAAGAGTCAGGTGTAGGTAGTTTAAGATCTTTTCCATCAAGAAAAGATGGAAATTTTCCACCCCACCTCATGTCTGATGTAAATGGTGGGCTCAATCATTCAGCTTCTACATACACAAGTTTACATGAGCTTCTTGAGTATTTCCCTCTTAACAGGAAATAAACCTTTCAGACATTTGTTTCCTTATATACAAACTGGAGAAATGCTGCCTAAGTAGTTAAGAGGTTGATAATATCATAGAGCTCCCAGGAAATTAACTGGCACAGGTAATTTCAGATCAGGTACAGATCAACAAGCAGCTGTAATAACTTTGTCTGAGCTCCACATTTACTAAGATCACTGGGACTCCAGAAAATCTTCTGGGCTAAGAAGTGAGCCCAGGATTACCTGATCTAGAAGACAGAGTCACCATCTTAAAGACCTCCGAGGGTCCCTTGCAGGGAGCAGAGAGTTTTAAGATCCACCATTACATGCCTTTTTCCATGTGGGGACATAAACTTGGAGCCCCTCACGCTGACTCTGTACCAGTTCAGTTAAAAAAAAATAATTTAGACTCTTTCAAGCCTTTTTACTTTGCTTCTGTAATCTACTCATATGTGTCAGGGCTATGATTGCCCCAGCTGTCATGTACGATTGTGAGAGCTGGACCTTAAGGAAGGCAGAATGCCAAAGAATTAATGCCTTCTAACTGTGGTGCTGGAGAAGACTCTTGAGAGCTGCTTGAACAGAAAGGAGATCAAATCTGTCAATCTTAAGGGAAATCAACCCTGAATACTCATTGAAAGGACTGATGCTGAAACTAAGCTCCAGTATTTTGGTCACCTCATTCGAATAGCTAACCCATTGGAAAAGTCCCTGATGCTGCAAAGATTGAGGGCAGAAGAAGAGGGGATCAGAGGATGAGATGGCTGATTGGCATCACTGATGCAATGGACATGAACTTGGGCAAACTTTGGGAGATGGTGAGGGAGACCTGGTGTGCTGTTGTCCATGGGATCACAGAGTTAGACACGACTAGGCAAGTGAACAACAATGTGTGTAAAGCTCATATTCCTTGGTGACTCATAGTTTCCACCAGCCCTTTTTATCTTCCTTTGTTGCAAGTTTATAGTATAGAATTCATAAACATTTGATACCAATAGGAGTATGAAATGCTTTCTTGTTTGTTTCTTCTGCAAGTTTAATTTGTCTTATTCTTCCTCATTTGTGATTCACCTCCTCATTACCTTAGGAAATCTTACTCACCCATCCATCCCTTTGAGATTTGAAAGTGTGGGAGGAGTGTTTATCACCACTCTTCAGCTTTGAACTTGGACATGTGGCATCCTTGAATTTGTGGAATGTGGGCAGAGTTGACATGCTCAGTGCCTAAGGAGAAGCTGTAAGGTTTGTAGGAGTCCATGCCTGCTCAGTTGCTAAGTCATGTCTGACTCTTGGCGACCTTGTAGATTGTACCCACCAGACTCTTCTGTCCATGGGATTTTCCAGCCAACAATATTGGAGTGGGTTGCAATTTCATCCTCCAGGGAATCTTCCTGATTAATGGATTGAAACTGTGTCTCCTGCATCTTCTTGATTGGCAGGATTCTTTACTACTGAGCCACCTGGGAAACCTTTATGAGATTACACCCTTTGTATTACTGTTCCCCTCCATCATGAGAATGGGCACCTCCCACATAAGGACCTCTCCTATAAAGTCCATTCACATGGCTCCCAGAATGAAGATGTGCATGTAGCCTAGCATGGTCCGGTCAGAGTCATAGATATCTTATATTATGCTGCATCTAAAGTGATAATAAATAAACTTGCTATTTTAAGGTGCTGTGATTTGAAAAGTTATTTGTTATCACAGGAAATCTGACTATACACCCCTTTATATGATATTTTGCATTAACTAATATTGCTATACCAGCTAAATAGGCTTCTGTAGTGGCTCAGTGGTAAAGAATCCACCTGCAACTCAGGAGACATAAGAAACACCTTTTCCATCCCTGGGTCAGGAAAATCCCCAGGAAGAGGAAATGGCAATTCACTCCAGTATCTCTTGTCAGCCCATGGAATCATAAGGAGTCAGACACAACTGAGTGACTGAGCATGCACACATCAGCTAAATTTACACGATAGGATATACACTTGTTCAAGTATGTATCTTCAGGTGATGTACAAATGGAAATAAAATATTAGAATAAAAACTAAAGCCTTAAACTATAAAGATATTTAAACACATATGCATAGGTACTTTCATCTATCCTCCACTCATTTGATTACTAATTCATAGAATAATAATAATAATATAATTATTTATGAAAAATATAGTTTTTTTCTGAACTCAAATTATTATTGCTTTGCTTTCCATGATTAAGCAAATCAAATAGATTTGTATAACTGAAGAGCTACCTGTACTATATTTTCTATTAGACATTAAAGAAATCCTCGTTCTTTCTCCATCTCACTCTCTCTCCACTTTCTTTCATTCTCTATTTCTCCAAATAGAGGTAGAGATATCAAGTCTCTCCTTGACTTCAGACTATAGTTGGAAGCTACAGTAAACAAAACATCATGGTACCATCGCTAAAACAGACATATAGATCAGTGGAACAGAGCAGAGGGGCTAGAAATACACCCAAATACTTTTGGTCAATTAATCTATGAGACAGACATTGAAAATATACAATGGAGAATAGGCAATCTCTTCAATAAGTGATGCTGGGAAAATTCAATAATGACCTGCAAAAACATGAAATTAGAATACTTTCCAATATCATGTACAAAAATAAAGTCAAAACGGTATAAAGATCTAAACATCAGACAAATCATGAATCTCCTGGGTGAGAACTTAGAAGACTCTTCGACATAAATCATAGCAATATTTCTTTTTTTACTTTCAATGTGTCTCCAAAGGCAAAGGAAAACAAAACAAAACAAAACATAATAGCAAACACAAAACAAAACATAAAACGATGCTCAACATCACTTGTTACCAGAGAAATGCAAGTCAAAACCACAATGAGTTACCATTTCATGCCGGTCAGAATAGTTGTGATCCAAAAGTCTACAAGCAATAAATGCTGGAGAGGGTGTGGAGAAAAGGGAACCCACTTACACTGTTGGTGGGAATGCAAACTAGTACAGCCACTATGGAGAACAGTGTGGAGAATCCTTAAAAAACTGGAAATAGAACAGCCATACAACCCAGTAATCCCACTGCTGGGCATACACACTGAGGAAACCAGAATTGAAAGACACGTGTAACCCAATGTTTGTTGCAGCACTGTTTCGAATAGCCAAGATATGGAAGCAACCTAGATGTCCATCAGCAGATGAATGGATAAGAAAGCTGTGGTACATATACAAAATGGAGTATCACTCAGCCATTAAAAAGAATACATTTCAATCAGTTCTAATGAGGTGGATGAAACTGGAGCCTATTATACAGAGTGAAGTAAGCTAGAAAGAAAAACACCAATACAATATACTAACACATATATATGGAATTTAGAAAGACGGTAATGATATCCCTGTATGCGAGACAGCAAAAGAGGCACAGATGTATAGAAGAGTGTTTTGGACTCTGTGGGAGAGGGTGAGGGTGGGATAATTTGGGAGAATGGCATTGAAACATGTATAATATCATATGTGAAATGAATGGCCCATCCAGGTTCAATGCATGATACAGGATACTCGGGGCTGGTGCACTGGGATGACCATGAAGGATGGGATGGGGAGAGAGGTGGGGAGAGGGGTTCAGGATAGGGAACACGTGTACACCCGTGGCAGATTCATGTTGATGTTGGCAAAACCAATATAATATTATAAAATAATTAGCCTCCAAATTAAAATAAATAAATTAAAAAAAGGAGAAAATCTCAGGGGGGATACTTTTTAATGGAGATACAGTTATACGAAATAGATAGCCTCCAATTAAAATAAATAGATAAATAATTAAAAAAAGAAAATCTCAGTGGAGTTACTTTTTAATGGAGTCACAGTTACACAAAATAGACCGGAAAAACAGTGTGGTATTCAATAACAGTTAAGTTATGACCAACGTAGATAGCCGGAGAAGGCAATTGCAAGCCACTCTAGTACTCTTGCCTAGAAAATCCCATGAGTGGAAGAGCCTGGTGGGCTGCATTCCATGGGGTCGCTACCAGTTGGTTGCGACTGAGCGACTTTACTTTCACTTTTCACTTTCACACAATGGAGGAGGAAATGGCAATCCAGTCCAGTGTTCTTGCCTGGAGAATCCCAGGGATGGGGAAGCCTGGTGGGCTGCCCTCTATGGGGTCGAACAGAGTCGGACACGACTGAAGCGACATAGCAGCAGCAGCAACCTAGATAGCATGTTCAAAAGTAGAGACCTTATTTTGCCAACAAAGGTTCGTCTAGTCAAGGCTATGGTTCCTCCAGTGGTTATGTATGGATGTGAGAGTTGGACTGTGAAGAAGGCTGAGCACCGAAGAATTGATGCTTTTGAACTGTGGTGTTGGAGAAGACTCTTGAGAGTCCCTTGGACTGCAAGGAGATCCAACCAGTCCATTCTCAAGGAGATCAGCCCTGGGATTCCTTTGGAAGGAATGATGCTAAAGCTGAAACTCCAGTACTTTGGCCTCCTCATGCGAAGAGTTGACTCATTGGAGAAGACTCTGATGCTGGGAGGGATTGGGGGTAAGAGGAGAAGGGGACGACAGAGGTTGAGATGGCTGGATGGCATCACTAACTCAATGGATGTGAGTCTCAGTGAACTCTGGGAGTTGATGATCGACAGGGAAGTCTGGTGTGCTGCAATTCATGGGGTCCCAAAGAGTCGGACACGACTGAGTGACTGATCTGATCTGATTCAATATCAGAAGTGCGTAGAATGAGAAGCAATATATTCAATATATTATTTTTATTTCCTCAGTTTTCTTCACTTGGATTATTATATCAGTTTGTTGCTGTGTAACAAGATGTCCTAAGAGCAAATGGATAACAATGCCCTTATTATCACATAGCAATATATGATAGGGTGATGTTCTGAGACAGGTTATCTCTTCTTCATGGGTCTATTGTCATGCTCTATTTCGTGTTTTAAAGGCTCCTCCATGATATTGTGTGTGGTTGTAGTGCTCTTCTCTCTTGAGCCACTTTATGCCAATTTCTTCCTTTTTTATATGTAGTAGTTGTTGAGTCACTCAGTCATGTCTGACTCTTTGCCATGGACTGCAGCATGCAGGCTTCCCTGTCCTTGATTAGCTCCTGAAGTGTGCTCAAAGTCATGTCCATTGAGCTGTTGATGCCATCCAACCATCTCATCCTCTGTTGCCCCCTACTCTTCCTGCCTTCAGTCTTTCCCAGCATCACGGTCTTTACCAATGAGTTGGCTCTTCACATCAGGTGGCCTAAGTATTGGAAATTCAGCTTCAGCGTCTGTCCGTCCAATGAACACTCAGGGTTGATTTCCTTTAGGATTGACTTGTTTGATCTCCTTGCAGTCCAAATGACTCTCAAGAGTTTTCCCCAGCACCGCAGATTGAAAGCACCAATTCTTCAGCATTCTTCATGGTTCAACTTTCTTTGTGGTTCACCCTTCCTTGTGGTTCACTCTCATATCCATCCATGTTTTCTATGGAAAAACCATAGCTTTGACTATATGGACCTTTGTAGGTTAGTCTTTAATTTAGAGAAAAAAAGTGGTTTATCTAATGTTAACTGTTTTATTTTAATTTGACTGTTCTTATATCCATATAGGACATTTTGTTTTCTTCCTTTATAGAAGAGATATCTCCCAATTTTAGGTGTGAATCAACTCTATGGGATTTATTTACTACCTTGAATCATGCAAAACCAAAAGTTTTAAATTCTAACTAATTCATTGAAGTATAATTACATACAATAAACTGCAAGTTTTAAACTATACAATTTTTTAAATTTCAAAAATCAGCAGTACACACTACATGGTTCATTTTTTAGCGTTCAAAATGTGCACAGCCTTAATAGTAAACCTTAATTAAGGTGCATGCATAAAGAATAAATGAATGTTAGCTATATATTGATTTATTTTGAGGAGTCCAAAGAAAGCGTTCAAGAATAGCTCGTGTGTGAATGTATGTATGTGTGTGCATTTGTACATATCATTCTGTCAACTAAACACATTCACACATATGCATATATACATAGACTCAAAACCTGAGACAGAGATTGTAGGGTATGACATTTGAATAAACACAACCTAGATGATTTAAAGTAGAATATATTACTTTAATTTGAATAAGGGATTACTTTTTTTAACTACCTTAAATTCCCAGAGCCTTTGAAGTCAGAACCACATTTACATTATGTAACAAGAAATTCTCTATACCAGGTAATGGTATTGAATATCTGCAAATTAACTCTAATTTCTTTTATTGAAAAGGGATTTCAATATAGAATGACATGCCAAGGGTGAATGATTTGAGAAGCTTAAACTCATTTCCTGTCAACAATATTTTCTTGGTTAAGTATCTGTATTAGATGCCTCCTGCTGCTGTAAGAAATTAACAGACTGTGACTTAAAAAAACATTCTATCTTAAACCTCTAGAGGTCAGAAGTCTAAAATAGGTTTTTAATGGGCTTAAATCAAGACATCTGGAGAGTGTGGATCTTTTAAGATGTTCCAGGTGAGAATGAATTCCTTCTTCTATTCCAGTTTCCAGAGGACATCTTAATACACTGGCTTATGAGCCTTCCTCCATCTGCAGTGCCAGCAGCACAGCATCTTTAAATCTCTGACCCCAATTTTTCCTCTGTCTTCCACATTTAGAGGATCACTGTGTTTACATCCCTGATAGCTCAGTTGGCAAAGGATCTGCCTGCAATGTAGGAGACCTGGGTTTGATCCCTGGGCTCGGAAGATCCTCTGGAGAAGGGAAAAGCTACTGACTCCAGAATTCTGCCCTGGAGAACTGATCACAAAGAGTCGGACAGGACTGAGCTACTTTCACTTTCAAGGTGGATAATCTGGGATAATCTTCTTATCTTAAATATGAAAGTAAAATGAAAATGAAGTCTCTCAGTCATGTCTGACTCTTTGTGACCCCGTGGTAGCCCATCAGGCTCCTGCATCCATGGTATTCTCCAGGCAAGAATACTGGAGTGGGTTGCCATTTGCTTCTCCAGAGAATCTTCCCGACCCAGGGATTGAACCTAGGTCTCCCACATCGCAGGCAGACACTTTAACCTCTGAGCCACCAGGGAATCACATCTACTGTCTCAATTACCTTGTTAGGTAACAAATATATCCCAAAGCTCTTTGGTTTAGGATATCAAATATTTTGGAATCCCTTATGCTGCTGCTGCTGCTGCTGCTAAGTCTCTTCGGTCGTGTCCTACTCTGTGCAACCCCATGGACTGCAGCCCACCAGGCTTCTCCGTCCACGGTATTCTCCAGGCAAGAACACTGGAGTGGGTTGCTATTTCCTTCTCCAATGCATGAAAGTGGAAAGTGAAGTCGCTCAGTTGTGTCCGACTCTTAGCGACCCATGGACTGCAGCCTACCAGGCTCCTCTGTCCATGGGATTTTCCAGGCAAGAGTACTGGAGTGGGGGTGCCATTGCCTTCTCCCTGCCTACCCTAAAATTTTTCTTTTTCCCCCTTTTAAAAATTATTTGGCTGTGGCATGTCTTAGTTGAGGTGTTCAGGATCTTTTATTAGATGTGGCATGAGAACTCTAAGTAGCATATGGTATCTATTTCCCCAATTAGGGATTTATTCCTGGCTCCATGTGTCAGGAATGTGGAATCTTAGCCACTAGGCCACCAGGGAGGACCTAAAGTCTTTTTAATATATATTTTATTTGATGTCACTCAAGAGCTATACTATTTTAGAGATCTGGACACAATTATTATCACCTATGAAGTGAGTGAAAATGAGTCTTTCAAAATTTGTACATAAAAGACCCTTCATGGAGAAGACTAAAGCTATGTGTACTTGACTCTAACACAGGACCACTGCAATGATATCCAAACTGTGGTCCACAGAACAAGACCTGCAGCTTCAACACATAAGATTTTGCTGCAAATGCAGTCCGTGGGCCCTCTAGAGACCTGATGAGTCACGATATGCATTTGAGCCACAAACCTTGGTGATTTGTATGCACAAAGAACCTATAGAAGTTCTGGTCTAAAGACAGATTTCCTTACCTTCTTACAGGCTTCCCTGGTGACTCAGATGCTATGGAATCTGCCTGTAACACAGGTGACCCTTTGACCCCTGGGTGGAGAAAATCCCCCGGAGAAGGAAATGGCAATCAACTCCAATATTCTTACCTGGGAAATCCCACTGACAGAGGAGCCTGGCGGGCTACAGTCCATGGCATTGCAAAGAGTCAGACACAGCTGAGCAAGTAAACACACACACATTCTCACTGTTGGCATTTGAGGCAGGAAAGATACAGGGTGCTATCCTGGTGTATACTGGAGTTTAGTAACATCCTTTAGGCATTTTCAAATATCCCCAGGGACAAAATCATCTATGATTGAAAATCACTGACCAGAGTTTGAGAACTGAAAGTATCTTGACCAATTCCAACCAAGATTCCATCCCTTACTTAGTTTATACCTTTAAGCAGAACATTAAATCCCTCTAAGTACCATTTCTGCAGTGTTGAATGGAGTTCTTATACATTCTAACTCATAGAACACACAGTTGTCAAGATTAAACTTGACAGTCTCTGTAATGTTCTAAACTAGTGTTACAGAAGAACATCTAAATATATCTTTTATAATTTTAATGTTTTATAATGAAGGGTAAATGACAAGTGTTATTATCAGTAGGAAGACTTTATTGCCTTTGTAAAACTTTCTTGAAACCAAAGATTTTAATATCCAAGTTTTACATTAAAGAAGTGGTCAGATCAGATCAGCAGCTCAGTTGTGTCAGACTCTTTGTGACCCGATGAATTACAGCATGCCAGGCCTCCCTGTCCATCACCAACTCCCGGAGTTCACTGAGACTCATATCCATCGAGTCAGTAATGCCAGAGAAATAGTAATTCTCAGATATTTCAGGGGTTGTATTGCAATCACTAATCAAAGCACTGAAGACCCTAAGGATCTAGTCAAGTCATATGCCCATATGAGAAAATTTGAACTCAGGGATGTAATGTGGTTCTGGGAGGCTTAGCCTTTTGGAAGCAGAAGAGTTAAATGAGAAGGAGTGATAAAAATTGAATTCACCTAGCTTATAATGCAGTCTCCTAGGAACAGAATCAGCAGGAAAAAAATCCGTTCTATGCAGACCAATATCTCCCAGGAAAATCATGTATACAGAGGTTGGAATGACAAGAGGAAACATCCCTAATGAGCTGACACAGGAAGCTATAAATATCTCTTCTGCTGCAGTTCCTCAGCCTGTGCTGCTGTGGTTGGATAGCACATGGTCCTCGCTTATACAGTCCTAAATCTGGCTGAGAGATCAATGCTGTTGTCTTGTTTAGGGACAAACTTTGGTCTCCATCACCAATTATTTAGGGGTGGGGGATTTTGACCTTTGCAGGGAAAACTCCCATGCAGAGTTTCCAAGGTGGTGAGTCTGAGAGCTCCACAGATACTTCTGGAGAGGATCAGAGAGGAGGGAAGCCAGGAATGTGTACCTGACATCACCTGAGGACCAATCTAGCATAGCCCAGAGGTCAGAGATCATTGTGAGTGTTTGCTGGCTTTCCAAGTAAACATTGTGCTTAGAAACATGAGTGTCGCTTTTAACGATTAAATCATGCTAGTAGAAGCCCAATAGAAGAAGGAATGGGAGGCCTAAACTGCTAGCAGTAAAAGTAGAACATGAGCCCAGGAATCTTGTTGATTAACAGGAGTGGACAAATAGGGTATTACCTGGAGGGTCATACAGTGAGGTAAGGACATTTCTTTTTATTGTAAGATGGTCTATATTAGATTCTGTTTTCACATGGAGGATAAAGATCTAAACTGAAGACTGTTTGCAAATATATCCTTGCAACATTTGTGAATGAAACCTACATATTATAGAATCTTCTCTCACGGTGGGTATTCACATAAGAAAAAAAACAAACAAAAAACAAAAAAACGTAGTTACGTAGGTGAAAAGATGTATGTCAAGAGGTTTACTTTTCAATTATTTTATTACCTGTGAGGCTGAATATATTTGTGGATTTGTTAGGCACTGAATGTTTCTCTACTGAAAAATGTCTCTGTAACTTTTATTTTACATAGTGGTGTCAGAGTACTATTATTCCTTTTTAAAATTTAATTCTTTGAAAGAAAGAATAGCTTTTTAAAAAATAATAGCTCATTTTTATTCAGTGCTTACCATGAAACAAGCATATTTTTATATTTATCATCATCACCATATTATAACATAGGTAGTACTTTTATCCTCATTTTTTTACAGCAGAGGAGAGTAACACTTAGAGATAGTAAATGTTCAGATTTTCTGAAGGTTATAGCTTTTTAAACAAAAAACTGAATATCATTTAGTTTTTTTATATATTTATAGATATATCTGTGGGGATTGTATAAGCATTCATAAATTTTTTCAGTCAAATATGTCAAATATAGCATTCTCTTCATCACTTTTCAGAAAGAATTTGGGTAATTTGACACTGTGGCTCAGTTGGTAATGAATCTGCCTGCAATGTAGACCAGAGTTTCATCCGTAAGAAGGGAAAATCCCCTGGAGAAGGAAATGGCAATCCACTCAGTATTCTTGCCTGGAGAATTCCATGGACAGAGGAGCCTGGTGAGCTACTGTTTGTTCATGGGGTCTCAAAGAGTCAGACACAACTGAGAGACTTTCACTTTCTTTCACTTCCTTTCTCTGACACACAACAACATATGAGTTACATGCATTCAGCATGTTGATTCAGTATTTGTTTATATCACTAAATGATCACCACAATACATCTAGTTAACATCTGTCACCACACATAGTTCCAATTTATTTCTTGTGATGAGAAATTTTCAGACCTGCCGTCTCTTAGCAACTTGCAGTTATGCTATAAATTATTATGAAAATATGTGGAGTTTGTTAATTTAAAACTGCTTCCCAACCAAGGGTAATTGTGTTCTCCAGGGGACACTTAGTGATGTGAGTGGGCATTTTTCACTATCACACTGATGAATGGTAGATGATGGGCAAAGATGCTTCTAAACATCCTACAGTATACAGGGCTGACCCCATCACAGAGAATGGTCTGCCAGAGAATGTCCAGTAGTGCAGAGATGCAGGAACTCTGAATTAAAGAATATTCACGCTTCCACAATCAAGAGCTGTCACAGGTAGTTTGCAAAATGTTCTCCACATCACATTTTTTGCCAGTAAAATTACAGAACTCCCCTTATGTCTGTGATGTCTGTTTAGAAGTTTCAACCTCAATCTACAGTAAGTATTTTCACCAGGCTGAGGGTTGTTAATGAGACTTCCTGGTGATTTTTAAACTATTAGTCACTTTGAGTAAAGATTCATATATTTGATCAGCATGTCAATTTTTATTATCACACATCTATATATTTTATGCCTATTACTCAACAGTTAGCTGCATTTTCAATGCTGTTGACAAATTATTGGTTCTGCGATTGACTTTTGGTTGGATATTTTTGACCATAAAAAATGTTACGTTTTATAGGAGTCAAATCTGTCTTTCTCCTTACTTCTGATTTTCTCACCTTAATTATGATAGTCTTCCCACCATGTTCATCTAAAGTAGACTGTTTACTTTTGGGGTCTTCGGTCCCTTTTTAAAAGATGTGGTATATAAGGAACCACTTCATTTTCTTCCAGGCAGACAGCCATTTATTCCAAGCTTTATTCAGCAATCTGGACTTTTCCAAACAAATTGAAATATAATGCTCCTATAGGATAGTGTTCATATATAAGGGGACCTAATTACTATTCATTCAACAAATAATAGCAAAGCATCTGCTATGTGCCAAAATTTCTGTGTAAATTATATGTTATATTCTCCTGAGTCAAAGTCTTTTCTTAATTAATTGTTACTTAATTTTGTAATTGTCCAATGACTGTTATTATATATCATGTTTCAGTTTTGATGTTCCACTCAGTTTTATTTAATACAATTATGCAAAATCACCCTTTATTTTTACCGTTTTTGCTATTTTTTAATTTCATAATTTCTAACTTTCTCAAGTGCATTTTAAAATAAATGTACATATATTCACATATCTTTGGGAAAAATGAGTGAACAATGCAGTTGAAGTCTCTACTGATATTGCATTATAGTGACGGAGTTACAGTACAGTAGACAAAAATGGCTTCCCTAGTGGCTCAGACAGTAAAGAATTTGCCTGCAATGCAAGAGACCTGGCTTTGATTCCTAGGTTAGGAAGATCCCTTGGAGGAGGACATGACAACCCACTCCAGGATTCTTGTCTGGAGGGTCCTAATTGACAGAGGAGCCTGGTGGGCTACGGTCCATGGGATTGCAACGAGTCAGATACAACTCAGTGACTAAGCACAGCACAGCACAGCACAGACTACAATATAGTGTCCTCAGGTTTAAATTATGCACATACATTTATTCAGAATAACAAAATGAATTTTCATTTTTAAGGCTTTATAATTATGGTATGGAAAGACCTTTGCATGTTGGACAAAGACCAGAACAAGAATTAAATTGTGCCCACTGGATTTATTAAAAAAAAAAAAAAAATTAAACACAAGAATAATAAATAAAGTATCTCCCATAAGAAAACAGACAGGTTTTTCTTCAGTATAAGATCACAGAAATATAATTTGTAAAATAATATGAAAAACACTCAGGATAAACAAATCTTCTACTGATTAATATAACACACAGAAATTTTCCATTTTCCATGTTTCCATTTTGATTTCTTAGTTTACTCCCTTTGTTTATTTTTCTCTTGGGGTATTAAATCTGTATGATTTTTCACATTACATATATATCACTGTTTCTGTCATTGGCAAAAAATATTTTTCTTTATGATTTTACCTGGGCATTAAGGATATGTAGCTGAATTTGCAGTGTTCCCAAACAAAGGAAATTTTTGTTAGTCACATTTTCTCAGGGGCACTGGAGCTCATTAGTTCTTTCCCCTTTATTTTATCTATCCATCTCTAATACTTTTTATATTTCTTTAAATACTGGGTGGTTGTTGTCATTGCTCAGTTGACAAGTTGTCTCCAATTCTTTGTGACTCCATGGACTGCAGCATGACAGGCTTCCTTTTCCCTCACCATCTCCTGGAGTTTGCCCAAATTCTTGTCCACTGAATCAGTGATGCCATCCAACCATTTCATCCTCTATTGCCCCCTTTTCCTTATGCTCTCAATCTTTCTGAGTATAAGGGTCTTTTCCAATGAGTTGGCTGTTTTCATCAAGTGGCCCAAACAGAAAGGAACCTCAAATTTATTGTTTCCTTGGAAATTTATGAAGTGGAATTTCTAGGTACTTTAAAAAAATTCTTTAGAAGAAACTTAACTTATATGCAGAGTACATCATGAGAAATGCTGGACTGGAGGAAACACAAGCTGAAATCAAGATTGCCGGGAGAAATATCAATAACCTCAGATATGCAGATGATACCACCCTTATGGCAGAAAGTGAAGAGGAACTCAAAAGCCTCTTGATGAAAGTGAAAGTGGAGAGTGAAAAGGTTGGCTTAAAGCTCAACATTCAGAAAACGAAGATCATGGCATCTGGTCCCATCACTACATGGGAAATAGATGGAGAAACAGTGGAAACAGTGTCAGACTTTATTTTTCTGGGCTCCAAAATCACTGCAGATGGTGACTGCAGCCATGAAATTAAAAGACGCTTACTCCTTGGAAGGAAAGTTATGACCAACCTAGATAGCATATTCAAAAGCAGAGACATCACTTTGCCAACAAAGGTTCGCTTAGTCAAGGCTATGGTCTTTCCTGTGGTCATGTATGGATGTGAGAGCTGGACTGTGAAGAAGGCTGAGCGCCGAAGAATTGATGTTTTTGAACTGTGGTGTTGGAGAAGACTCTTGAGAGTCCCTTGGACTGCGAGGAGATCCAACTGGTCCATTCTGAAGGAGATCAGCCCTGGGATTTCTTTGGAAGGAATGATGCTAAAGCTGAAACTCCAGTATTTTGGCCACCTCATGCGAAGAGTTGCCTCATTGGAGAAGACTCTGATGCTGGGAGGGATTGAGGGCAGGAGGAGAAGGGGACGACAGAGGATGAGATGGCTGGATGGCATCACTGACTCGATGAATGTGAGTCTGAGTGACCTCCGAGAGCTGGTGATGGATAGGGAGGCCTGGCGTGCTGCAGTTCATGGGGTCGCAAAGAGTCGGACATGACTGAGCGACTGATCTGATCTGATCTGAATCTGATCCGACCAGCTTGAGTTGTCACCACTGATGGCCTAAGAAGGATGGTTCTGGATGAGAAAATCATGACAGTAACACAGTCCTGGAAGCCAAGGTGTGTCTGTGCCTTGCGGAGTGAGAGTAGTTCTTAAAGCAGAAGCACCCGGTCATATATTAAAGTGACATAATAAGATGAGAGAGGCCAGAACTCAGTGAACAGGTGGTCCTAAGAAGAGGATCTCCTTCAATTCACAGGGTGCTTTTGCAACTAAATTTCTGAAGTGCTGGAAACAACATGGAAGGAGGGATTCTCTGTGGAATGAAGGTTCAGCTGTAGCAGGGAGACCATGTTTTTCCTCAGCATCCCTGACAGCATCCCTAATCACTCCGCCTCTTGCTTATTCCTTTGCCCTACTGCTTTTTGTTTTCATTTGAACATGTGGAAACTTTATCATCCTCCGATCCTTTGCAGTGGAAGCTCACTCTTGCAGGAACACACTTCTGGTATCACAGTAGATGCTTTGCTCTCTTTCTTGATGTCTCTTCAAACAACCCTTTGTTTGCAGACCTTGCCTGAACACAGTGCAAAATAACTCCTTCTACAACTCTCTCCTTTGTATCTGGTTTTATTTTCTTCATAATATCTGTCACCTTCTGACATATTTTATAAAATATTTATTTTAATATCATCTCCATTCTTAGAAGGTAGAGATTTGTTTTTCTGCATCCCTCTTTGTGCTTGGGACATGTTGGCTCTCAATACATGTTTCTCAAAGGCATGAAAGAGTTTCTCATTAAAACTGTAAAGTAAAAGTGTTAGTAGCTCAGTCGTGTCTGATTCTTTGTGACCCCATGAACTGTAGCCTTCCAGGATCCTCTGTCCATAGAATTCTCCAGGCAAGAATACTGGAGTCGATAGGCATCCCCTTTGCCAGGGGATCTTCCTGATCCAGGGATTGAAACCCTTGTAAATTTACTGAGAATAGGACAATAAAAATTCTAGTCCGAGATGAAATGAGGTATACCGTCAAGAAAAATTCACATATATGCAACATATTAACTTCAACTTCTTGCCTACAAAATAGAAATTATAATATTTCAGCTATTTCAGGTATGCCTGTTTAAGTGAAAATTAATCATGTTACTTTCTTTTTTTTTTTTTCCGCAATAGTCACATTTGCCATATGGAACTGGAGAACAATACACAAATTTCAAACTTTCTTCTTCTGGAATTTTCAGAGGAACCAGAACTGCAGCCCCTCATATTTGCGATTTTCCTCTCCATGTACCTGGTCACTCTGTTTGGAAACCTGCTCATCATCCTGCTTGTCAGCTCAGACTCCCACCTCCACACCCCCATGTACTTCTTCCTCTCCAATCTGTCCTTTGTAGACATCTGTTTCACCTCCACCACCACCCCAAATATGCTGTGGAACATCCAGACACATAGCAAAGTTATCACCTATGAAGCTTGTGTCACCCAGATGTATTTTTATATACTTTTTGCAGGATTAGATGACGTTCTCCTGGCTGTGATGGCCTATGATCGGTACATGGCCATTTGCCAACCCCTGCAGTACATGGTCATCATGAGCCCCCAGCTCTGTGGACTGCTGGTGCTTCTGCCCTGGATAATGAATATCATGTATTCCTTGTTACACAGTTTGATGGTGTTTCGATTGTCCTTCTGTTCAGACTTGGAAATCCACCACTTTTTCTGTGAACTCAACCAGGTGATACAACTATCTTGTTCTGACACTTTTGTCAATGACATAGTGATATATTTTTCAACTGCTCTCTTTTGTGGTGGTCCTTTTGCTGGCATAATTTACTCTTATTTTAAAATAGTTTCCTCCATAACTGGAATCTCATCAGCTCAGGGGAAGTGTAAAGCGTTTTCCACCTGTGCATCTCACCTCTCAGTTGTCTCCTTATTTTATTGTACAGTCTTAGGAGTGTACCTTAGCCCTGCTGTTACACACAGCTCACACACAAGTGCAACAGCCTCGGTGATGTACACTGTGGTCATGCCCATGCTGAATCCCTTCATCTACAGTCTGAGGAACAAAGACATAAAAAGATCTCTGAAGAGATTCTATTTGGGGATGCCAGGTATAAATTTACCAGTTACATAAAGGAAATGAATGTTTTCTTGATCACATGACTCAAAGACTTGGAAGCAGATATTGCAATGCTTTGATCTTTGTAGAATAAAACTTACTTCTTCTATTTATTTCCTCAGATTTCCCTTTTATTTTGATTCAGCTTCTCTATGCAAATTTTAGTAACTGTCTTTAAGTTTTTTCATCAGCTTGATATTCAGACGTATATACTGTTTCCTACTTCAAAATTTTCCTAACTTTAGGTTAGAAATGTTTGGAAATCCCATTCTTCTGATGGCTTATCATAGATGTATTAAGAATAATTACTTCTTAAAATGGCGATACCGTAGAGGGGTGGGATGAAGGGGTGGGAGGGATACATATAGTTATGTCTGATTCCTGTTGTTGTGAGACAGAAACCAACACATTGTAAAGCAATTATTCTCCTATTAAAAAAAATAATTAATTTTAAAAACTCATCTGACACCCCAAGTAATTTTCATTTGTCTTCCTGAAAGAATCATGAACACTCTGCTGAATAACCAACAAATCACAGAATAAATCAAAAAAAGAAATCAAAATATGCATAGAAATGAGTGAAAATGAAAACACAACAACCCAAAACTTGTGGGACACTGTAAAAACAGTGCTAAGGGAAAAGTTCATAGCAATATAGTCATACCTCAAGAAACAAGAAAAAAAGTCAAATAAATAACCTAACTCTCCACCTAAAGCAACTAGAAAATGAAGAACCCCAGGGTTAGTAGGAGGAAAGAAATCATAAAAAAAAAAAAAAAAAAAAAAATTAGGGCAGAAATAAATGCAAAAGAAACAAAAAAGACCATAGCAAAAATCAACAAAGCCAAAAGCTGGTTATTTGAAAGGATAAATAAAATTGACAAACCATTAGACAGACTCATCAAGAAACAAAGGGAGAAAAATCAAATCAATAAAATTAGAAATGAAAATGGAGAGATCACAACAGACAACACAGAAATACAAAGGGTCGTAAGAGACTACTATCAGCAATTATATAGCAACAAAATGGACAACGTGGAAGAAATGGACAAATTCTTAGAAAAGTACAACTTTTCAAAACTGGATCAGAAAGAAATAGAAAATCTTAACAAACCCATCACAAGCACCGAAGTTGAAGCTGCAATCAGAAGTCTTCCAGTAAACAAAAGCCCAGGTCCAGACAGCTTCACAGCTGAATTCTACCAAAAATTTAGAAAAGAGCTAAAACCTATCCTACTCAAATTCTTCCAGAAAATTTCAGAGGAATATAAACTTCCAAACTCATTCTATGTGGCCACCATCACCCTAATACCTAAACCTGACAAAGATGCCACAAAAAAAGAAAACTACAGGCCACTATCACTAATGAACATAGATGCAAAAATCCTTAACAAAATTCTAGGAATCAGAATCCAACAGCACATTAAAAAGATCGTACACCATGACCAATTGGGCTTTATCCCAGGGGTTCAAGGATTCTTCAATATCCACAAATCAATCAATGTAATACACTACATTAAAAACTGAAAAATAAAAGCCATATGATTATCTCAATAGATGCAGAGAAACCCTTTGACAAAATCCAACATCCATTTATGATTAAAAATCCTCCAGAAAGCAGGAATAGAAGGAACATATCTCAACATAATAAAAGCTATATATGACAAACCCAGAACAAACATCATCCTCAATGGTGAAAAATTGAAAGCATGTCCCCTAAAGTCAGGAATAAGACAAGGGTGCCCACTCTCACCACTATTATTCAACATAGTTTTGGAAGTTTTGGCCACAGCAATCAGAGCAGAAAAAAAAATAAAAGGAATCCAAATTGGAAAAGAAGAAGTAAAACTCTCACTGTTCACAGATGACATTATCCTCTACATTGAAAACCCTAAAGACTCCACCAGAAAATTACTAGAGCTAATCAATGAATATAGTTAAGTTGCAGGACATAAAATCAACATACAGAAATCCCGTGCATTCCTATACACTAATAATGAGAAAATAGAAAGAGAAACTAAAGAAACAATTCCATTCACCATCCCAACAAAAAGAATAAAATACTTAGGAATATATCTACCTAAAGAAACTTAAGACCTATATATAGAAAACTATAAAACACTAGTGAAAGAAATCAAAGAGGACACAAATAGATGGAGAAATATACTGTGTTCATGGGTAAGAAGAATCAGTATAGTGAAAATGAGTATAATACCCGAAGCAATTTTTAGATTCAGTGCAATCCCTATCAAGATACCAACAGTATTTTTCACAGAGCCAGAACAAATGATTTCACAATCTGTATGGAAATACAAAAAACTTTGAATACTCAAAGGAATCTTGAGAAAGAAGAATGGAACTGGAGGAATCAACCTGCTTGACTTCAGGCTCTACTACAAAGCCACAGTCATCAAGACAGTATGGTACTGGCACAAAAACAGAAATATAGATCAGTGGAATAAAATAGAAAACCCAGAGATAAATCCACACACCTATGGACACCTTGTTTTTGACAAAGGAGGCAAGAATATACAATGGAGAAAAGACAATCTCTTTAACAAGTGGTGCTGGGAAAACTGGTCCACCACTTGTAAGATAATGAAACTAGAATACTTTCTAACATCATAATCAAACTCAAAATGGATTAAAGATCTAAACATAAGACCAGAAACTATGAAACTCCTAGAGGAAAACAGGCAGAACACTCTCCGACATAAACCACAGCAAGATCCTCTATGACTCACCTCCCAGAATATTGGAAATAAAAGCAAAAATAAACAAATGAGACCTAATTAAAATTAAAAGATTCTGCACCACAAAGGAAACTATAAGCAAGGTGAAAAGACAGCCTTCAGAATGGGAGAAAATAATAGCAAATGCAGCAACATACAAACAACTAATCTCAAAAATATACAAGCAACTCCTGCAGCTCAATTCCAGAAAAATAAACGACCCAATCAAAAAAGAGCCCAAAGAACTAAACAGACATTTCTCCAAAGAAGACATACAGATGGCTAACAAATACATGAAAAGATGTTCAACATGACTCATTATAAGAGAAATACAAATCAAAACCACAATGAAATATCATTTCATGCCAGTTAGAGTGGCTGATATCTAAAAGTCTACAAGCAATAAATGTTGGAGAGGGTGTGGAGAAAAGGGAACCCTCTTACACTGTTGGTGGGAATGCAAACTAGTACAGCCACTATGGAGAACAGTGTGGAGATTCCATAAAAAACTGGAAATAGAACTGCCATACAACCTAACAATCCCACTGCTGGGCATACACACCAAGGAAATCAGAATTGAAGGGACAAGTGTACCCCAATGTTCATCACAGTACTGTTTATAATAGCCAAGGCATGGAAGCACCCTAGCTGTCCATCAGCAGAGGAAAGGATAAGAAAGCTGTGGTACATATATACAATTGAGTATTACTCAGACATTAAAAAGAATATATTTGAATCAGTTCTAATGAGGTGGATGAAACTGGAGCCTATTATACAGAGTGAAGTAAGTCAGAAAGAAAAACACCAATATAGTACACTAATGCATATATATGGTATTTAGAAAGATGGTAACAATAACCCTGTATGTGAGACAGCAAAAGAGACACTGATGCATAGAACAGTCTTTTGGACTCTGTGGGAGAGGGCGAGGGTGGGATGATTTGGGAGAATGACATTGAAACATGTATATTATTATATGTGAAATGAGTCACCAGTCCAGGTTAGATACATGATACAGGGTTCTTGGGGATGGTGAACTGGGATGACCGTGAAGGATGGGATGGGGAAGAAGGTGGGTGGGGGGTTCAGTATGGGGAGCACATGTACCCCCTAGCAGGTTCATGTCAATCTATTGGCAAAACCAATACAATATTGTAAAGTAAATATATATTTGACAACTAAGACAAATCATATTTAAAATAATTTGGTGGAATTATTGGATATAAAGATATGACTATAAAATTATGTGAGAACTTTTGACTATGCAAAGGGTCAATGCCCCTAACCCTTGTGTTACTCAAGGTCTAAGATTCTATGTAGAAGTATATGTATGGATCATCATGATCAAAAAAGACTCACTGGAGAGCTTTAATATCTGTTTGGTCATATGACACAGGTTCACAATTTGAGCAAACAAACTTGTCTTCCAATCTCCCACCCAGCTGAAAAGAAATCTCAATAGGGTCACTTTTGTTTTATTTTTTTTTAAATACAATTGTCTGACGTAAAATATAAAAACATACCTCAATAAACAAGAAAAAAGTCAAATAAAAAACCTAAATCTACACCTAAAGCAACTAGAAAAGAAAGAAAGGAAGAACCCCAGGGTTACTAGAAGGAAAGAAAACTTTAAAATTAGGGCAGAAATAAATGCAAAAGAAACAAAAGAGACCATAGCAAAAATCAACAAAGCCAAAAGCTGATTCCTTGAAAGGATAAATAAAATTGACAAACCATTAGCCAGACACAGACACAGACATAGACACAAGAATACACAGAAGAACTGTACAAAAAAGAGCTTCACGAACCGGATAATCATGATAGTGTGATCACTGACCTAGAGCCAGACCTCCTGGAATGTGAAGTCAAGTGGGCCTTAGAAATCATCACTACAAACAAAGCTAGTGGAGGTGATGGAATTCCAGTGGAGCTATTTCAAATCCTGAAAGATGATGCTGTGAAAGTGCTGCACTCAATATGCCAGCAAATTTGGAAAACTCAGCAGTTGCCACAGGATTGGGAAAGGTCAGTTTTCATCCCAATCCCAAAGAAAGGCAATGCCAAAGAGTGCTCAAACTACCGCACAATTGCACTCATCTCACACGCTAGTAAAGGCATGCTCAAAATTCTCCAAGCCAGGCTTCAGCAATATGTGAACCGTGAACTTCCTGATGTTCAAGCTGGATTTAGAAAAGGCAGAGGAACCAGAGATCAAATTGCCAACATCCGCTGGATCATAGAAAAAGCAAGAGAGTTCCAGAAAAACATCTATATCTGCTTTATTGACTATGCCAAAGCCTTTGACTGTGTAGATCACAATAAACTGTGGAAAATTCTGAGAGAGATGGGAACACCAGACCACCTGATCTGCCTCTTGAGAAATCTGTATGCAGGTCAGGAAGCAACAGTTAGAACTGGTCATGGACCAACAGACTGGTTCCAAATAGGAAAAGGAGTACGTCAAGACTGTATATTGTCACCATGTTTATTTAACTTATATGCAGGGTACATCATGAGAAATGCTGGACTGGAAGAAACACAAGCTGAAATCAAGATTGCCGGGAGAAATATCAATAACCTCAGATATGCAGATGATACCACCCTTATGGCAGAAAGTGAAGAGGAACTCAAAAGCCTCTTGATGAAAGTGAAAGTGGAGAGTGAAAAGGTTGGCTTAAAGATCAATGTTCAGAAAACGAAGATCATGGCATCTGGTCCCATCACTACATGGGAAAAAGATGGAGAAACAGTGGAAACAGTGTCAGACTTTATTTTTCTGGGCTCCAAAATCACTGCAGATGGTGACTGCAGCCATGAAATTAAAAGACGCTTACTCCTTGGAAGGAAAGTTATGACCAACCTAGATAGCATATTCAAAAGCAGAGACATCACTTTGCCAACAAAGGTTCGCCTAGTCAAGGCTATGGTCTTTCCTGTGGTCATGTATGGATGTGAGAGCTGGACTGTGAAGAAGGCTGAGTGCCGAAGAATTGATGCTTTTGAACTGTGGTGTTGGAGAAGACTCTTGAGAGTCCCTTGGACTGCAAAGAGATCCAACCGGTCCATTCTGAAGGAGATCAGCCCTGGAATTTCTTTAGAAGGAATGATGCTCAAGCTGAAACTCCAGTATTTTGGCCACCTGATGCGAAGAGTTGACTCATTGGAGAAGACTCTGATGCTGGGAGGGATTGAGGGCAGGAGGAGAAGGGGACGACAGAGGATGAGATGGCTGGATGGCATCACTGACTCGATGAATGTGAGTCTAAGTGACCTCTGAGGGCTGGTGATGGATAGGGAGGCCTGGCGTGCTGCAGTTCATGGGGTCTCAAAGAGTCGGACACGACGGAGCGACTGATCTGATCTGATCTGATCTGATTAGCCAGACTCATCAAGAAACAAAGGGAGAAAAATCAAATCAATAAAATTAGAAATGAAAATGGAGAGATCACAACAGACAACACAGAAATACAAAGGATCATAAGAGACTACTATCAGCAATTATAGCAACAAAATGGACAACGTGGAAGAAATGGACAAATTCTTAGAAAAGTACAACTTTTCAAAACTGGATCAGGAAGAAATAGAAAATCTTAACAGACCAATCACAAGCAAGGAAATTGAAACTCTAATCAGAAATCTTCCAGTAAACAAAAGCCCAGGCCCAGACGGCTTCACAGCTGAATTCTACCAAAAATTTAGAGAAGAGCTAACACCTATCCTACTCAAACTGTTCCAGAAAACTGCAGAGGAAGGCAAACTTCCAAACTCATTCTATGAGGCCACCATCACCCTAATACCAAAACCTGACAAAGATGCCACAAAACATGAAAACTACAGGCCAAAATCACTGATGAACATAGATGCAAAAATTCTTAACAAAATTCTAGCAATCAGAATCCAGATCGGATCAGTTCAGATCAGTCACTCAGTCGTGTCCAACTCTTTGCGACCCCATGAATCACAGCACGCCAGGTCTCCCTGTCCATCATCAACACCAGAGATGACTGAGACTCACATCAATCGAGTCAGTGATGCCATCCAGCCATTTCATCCTCTGTCGTCCACTTCTCCTCTTGCCCTCAATCCCTCCCAGCGTCAGAGTCTTCTCCAATGAGTCAACTCTTCACATGAGGTGGCCAAAGTACTGGAGTTTCAGCTTTAGCATTATTTCTTCCAAAGAAATCCCAAGGCTGATCTTCAGAATGGACTGGTTGGATCTCCTTGCAGTCCAAGGAACTCTCAAGAGTCTTCTCCAACACCACAGTTCAAAAGCATCAATTGTTTGGCGCTCAGCCTTGTTCACAGTCCAGCTCTCACATCCATACATGACCACAGGAAAGACCATAGCCTTGACTAGGCAAACCTTTGTTGGCAAAGTAATGTCTCTGCTTTTGAATATGCTGTCTAGATTGGTCATAACTTTCCTTCCAAGGAGTAAGCGTCTTTTAATTTCATGGTTGCAGTCACCATCTGCAGTGATTTGGAGCCAGAAAAATAAAGTCTGACACTGTTTCCCCATCTATTTACCATGAAGTGATGGGACCAGATGCCATGATCTTCGATTTCTGAATGTTGAACTTTAAGCCAACCTTTTCACTCTCCACTTTCACTTTCATCAAGAGGCTTTTCAATTCCTCTTCACTTTCTGCCATAAGGGTGGTATCATCTGCGTATCTGAGGTTATTGATATTTCTCCCAGCAATATTGATTCCAACTTGTGTTTCTTCCAGTCCAGCGTTTCTCATGATGTACTCTGCATATAAGTTAAATAAAAAGCATGACAATATACAGCCTTGACGCCACAGGATTGGAAAAGGTCAGTTTTCATCCCAATCCCAAAGAAAGGCAATGCCAAAGAATGCTCAAACTACCGCACAATTTTACTCATCTCACACGCTAGTAAAGTAGTACTCAAAATATTCCAAGCCAGGCTTCAGCAATATGTGAACCGTGAAATTCCTGATGTTCAAGTTGGTTTTAGAAAAGGCAGAGGAACCAGAAATCAAATTGACAACATCTGCTGTATCATGGAAAAAGCAAGACAGTTCCAGAAAAACATCTATTTCTGCTTTATTGACTATGCCAAAGCCTTTGACTGTGTATATCAGAATAAACTGTGGAAAATTCTGAATGAGATGGGAATATCAGACCACCTGATCTGCCTCTTGAGAAATTTGTATGCAGGTCAGGAACCAACAGTTAGAACTGGACATGGAACAACAGAAAGATCACACACCATGACCAAGTGAGCTTTATCCCAGGGATGCAAGGATTCTTCAATATCCACAAATCAATCAATGTAGTACACCACATTAATAAATTGAAAAATAAAATCATATGATTATCTCAATACATGCAGAGAAAGCCTTTGAAAAAATTCAACATCCATTTATGATAAAAACTTTCCAGAAAGCAGGAATAGAAGGAACATACCTCAACATAATAAAAGCTATATATGACAAACCCACAGCAAACATTATCCTCAATGGTGAAAAATGGAAAGCATTTCCTCTAAAGTCAGGAACAAAGCATGGTTGCCACTTTCACCATTACTATTCAACATAGTTTTGGAAGTTTTGGCCACAGCAATCAGAGCAGTAAAAGAAATAAAAAGGAATCCATATTGGAAAAGAAGAAGTAAAACTCTCACTGTTTGCAGATGACATGATTGTCTACATAGAGAACCCTAAAGATTTTACCAGAAAATTACTAGAACTAATCAATGAATATAGTAAAGTTGCAGGATATAAAATCAATACACAGAAATCCCTTGCATTCCTGTACACTAATAATGAGAAAATAGAAAGAGAAATTAAGGAAACAATTCCATTCACCATTGCAATGAAAAGAATAAAATACTTAGGAATATATCAATCTAAAGAAACTAAAGACCTATATATAGAAAAGACGACAGAGGATGAGATGGCTGGATGGCATCACTGATTCGATGGATGTGAGTCTGAGTGATCTCCGGGAGTTGGTGATGGACAGGGAGGCCTGGCATGCTGCAGTTCATGGCGTCGCAAAGAGTCAGACATGACTGAGCGACTGATCTAATCTGATAAAACACTAGTGAAAGAAATCAAAGAGGACAATAATGGAGAAATATACCATGTTCATGGATTGGAAGAATCAATAAAGTGAAAATGAGTATACTACCCAAAGCAATTTATAGATTCAATGCAATCCCCATCAAGCTACCAATGGTATTCTTCACAGAGCTAGAACAAATAATTTCTCAATTTATATGGAAATACAAAAAACCTTGAATAGCCAAAGCTATCTTGAGAAAGAAGAATGGACCTGGAGGAATCAACCGGCCTGACTTCAGGCTCTACTACAAAGCCACAGTCATCAAGACAGTATGGTACTGGCACAAAGACAGAAATATAGATCAATGGAACAAAATAGAAAACCCAGAGATAAATCCATGCACATATGGACACCTTATCTTTGACAAAGGAGGCAAGAATATACAATGGATTAAAGACAATGTCTTTAACAAGTGGTGCTGGGAAAACTGGTCAAACACTTGTAAAAGAATGAAACTAGAACACTTTCTAACACCATACACAAATAAACTCAAAATGGATTAAAGAACTAAATGTAAGACCAGAAACCATAAAACTCCTAGAGGAAAACATAAGTAAAACACTCTCTGACATATATCACAGCAGGATCCTCTATGATCCAACTCCCAGAATATTGGAAATAAAAGCAAAAATAAACAAATGGGACCTAATTAAACTTAAAAGCTTCTGCACAACAAAGGAAACTATAAGCAAGGTGAAAAGACAGCCTTCAGAATGGGAGAAAATAATAGCAAATGCAGCAACATACAAACAACTAATCTCAAAAATATACAAGCAACTCCTACAGCTCAATTCCAGAAAAATAAATGACCCAATCAAAAAATGGGCAAAGAACTCAATAGACATTTCTCCAAAGAAGACATACAGTTGGCTAACAAACACATGAAAAGATGCTCAACATCACTCAGTAGCAGAGAAATGCAAAACAAAACCACTATGAGGTACCATTTCACGCCGTCAGAATGGCTGCGATCCAAAAGTCTACAACCAATAAATGCTGGAGAAGGTGTGGAGAAAAGGGAACTCTCTTACACTGTTGGTGGGAATGCAAACTAGTGCAGCCACCATGGAGAACAGTATGGAGATTCCTCAAAAAACTGGGAATAGAACTGCCTTATGATCCAGCAATCCCACTGCTGGGCATACACACTGAGAAAACCAGAATTGAAAGAGACACATGTACCCCAATGTTCATCGCAGCACTGTTTATAATAGCCAGGACATGGAAGCCACCTAGATGTCCATCAACAGATGAATGGATAAGAAAGCTGTGGTACATATACACAATGGAGTATTACTCATTCATTAAAAAGAATACATTTGAATCAGTTCTAATGAGGTGGATGAAAGTGGAGCCTATAATATATATATAGAGTGAAGTAAGCCAGAAAGAAAAACACTAATATAGTATACTAATGCATATACATGGAATTTAGAAAGATGGTAATAATAACCCTGCATACGAGACAGCAAAAGAGACACTGTTGTATAGAACAGTCTTTTGGACTCTGGAAAAAGGAGAGGGTGGGATGATTTGGGAGAATGGCATTGAAATAAGTACAATATCATATATGAAATGAGTCGCCAGTCCAGGTTCGATGCCTGATACCAGATGCCTGGGGCTGGTGCACTGGGAAGACCCAGAGGAATGGTATGGGGAGGGAGGAGGGAGGAGGGTTCAGGATGGGGAACATGGATATACCTGTGGCAGATTCATTTTTTTTTTTCTTTTTCATTTCTTTTATTGATTATCAAAAACATTACAAACGTCTAGTATGAACAAATTGTAACATGATAGTGTTTAGTTTGAACAATTAATACATTTCAGATATAATATTATACATATTTCAATGCTATTCTCCCCAATCATCTCATCCTCTCCCAGTCCCAGAGTCCAAAAGTCTGGTCTATACATCAGTGTCTCTTTTGTTGTCTCGTAAATAGGGTTATTTTTTACCATCTTTCTAAATTCCATATATATGCGTTAGTATACTGTATTTGTGTTTTTGTTTCTGGCTTACTTCACTCTGTATAATAGGCTCCAGTTCCATCCACCTCCTTAGAACTGATTCAAATGTATTCTTTTTAATGGCTGAGTAATACTCCATTGTGTATATGTACCACAGCTTGTTTATCCATTCATCTGTGGATGGACATCTAGGTTGCTTCCACGTTCTGGCTATTGCAAACAGTGCTGCTATGAACATTGGGGTACAGGTGTCTCTTTCAATTCTGGTTTTCTCAGTGTATATGCCCAGCAGTGGGATTGCTGGATCATAAGGCAGTTCTATTTGCAGTTTTTTGAGGAATCTCCATACTGTTCTCCATAGTGGCTGTATTAGTTTGCATTCCCACCAACAGTGCAAGAGGGTTCCCTTCTCTCCGCACCCTCTCCAGCATTTATTGCTTGTAGACTTTTGGATAGCAGCCATTCTGGTTGGCGTGAAATGGTATCTCATAGTGGTTTTGATTTGCATTTCTCTGATAATGAGTGATGTTGAGCATCTTTTCATGCGTTTGTTAGCCATCTGTATGTCTTCTTTGGAGAAATGTCTATTGAGTTCTTTGGCCCATTTTTTGATTGGGTCATTTAATTTTCTGGAATTGAGCTGTAGAAGTTGCTTGTATATTTTTGAGATTAGTTGTTTGTCAGTTGCTTCATTTGCTATTATTTTCTCCCATTCTGAAGGCTGTCTTTTCACCTTGCTTATAGTTTCCTTTGTTGTGCAAAAGCTTTTAAGGTTGATTAGGTCCCATTTGTTCATTTTTGATTTTATTTCCAATATTCTGGGAGGTGGGTCATAGAGGATCCTGCTGTGATGTAAGTCAGAGAGTGTTTTGCCTATGTTTTCCTCTAGGAGTTTTATGGTTTCTGGTCTTATATTTAGCTCTTTAATCCATTTTGAGTTTATTTTTGTGTATGGTGTTAGAAAGTGTTCTAGTTTCATTCTTTTACAAGTGTTTGACCAGTTTTCCCAGCACCACTTGTTAAAGAGATTGTCTTTAATCCATTGTATATTCTTGCCTCCTTTGTCAAAGATAAGGTGACCATATGTGCGTGGATTTATCTCTGGGCTTTCTATTTTGTTCCATTGATCTATATTTCTGTCCTTGTGCCAGTACCATACTGTCTTGATGACTGTGGCTTTGTAGTAGAGCCTGAAGTCAGGCAGGTTAATTCCTCCAGTTCCATTCTTCTTTCTCAAGATAGCTTTGGCTATTCGAGGTTTTTTGTACTTCCATACAAATTGAGAAATTATTTGTTCTAGCTCTGTGAAGAATACCGTTGGTAGCTTGATGGGGATTGCATTGAATCTATAAATTGCTTTGGGTAGTATATTCATTTTCACTATATTGATTCTACCAATCCATGAACATGGTATATTTCTCCATCTATTAGTGTCCTCTTTGATTTCTTTCACCAGTGTTTTATAGTTTTCTATATATAGGTCTTTAGATTCTTTAGGAAGATATATTCCTAAGTATTTTATTGTTTTCATTGCAATGGTAAATGCAATTGTTTCCATTGGTAAATGGAAGAAATGAAGCACCCCAAGGTTAGTAGAAGGAAAGAAATCCTAAAAATTAGGGCAGAAATAAATGCAAAAGAAACAAAAGAAACCATAGCAAAAATCAACAAAGCCAAAAGCTGGTTCTTTGAAAGGGTAAATAAAATTGACAAACCTCTAGCCAGACTCATCAAGAAACAAAGGGAGAAAAATCAAATCAATAAAATTAGAAAAGAAAATGGAGAGATCACAACAGACAGCACAGAAATACAAAGGATCATAAGAGACTACTATCAGCAATTATATGGCAATAAAATGGACAATGTGGAAGAAATGGACAAATTCTTAGAAAAGTACAACTTCCCAAAACTGGATCAGGAAGAAATAGAAAATCTTAACAGACCCATCACAAGCACGGAAATTGAAACTGTAATCAGAAATCTTGCAGCAAACAAAAGCCCAGGTCCAGACGGCTTCACAGCTGAATTCTACCAAAAATTTAGAGAAGAGCTAACACCTATCCTACTCAAACTGTTCCAGAAAATTGCAGAAGAAGGCAAACTTCCAAACTCATTCTATGAGGCCACCATCACCCTAATACCAAAACCTGACAAAGATCCCACAAAAAAAGAAAACTACAGGCCAATATCACTGATGAACATAGATGCAAAAATCCTTAACAAAATTCTAGCAATCAGAATCCAACAACACATTATAAAGATCATACATCATGACCAAGTGGGCTTTATCCCAGGAATGCAAGGATTCTTCGATATCCGCAAATCAATCAACGTAATACACCACATTAACAAACTGAAGAATAAAAACCATATGATTATCTCAATAGATGCAGAGAAAGCCTTTGACAAAGTTCAACATCCATTTATGATAAAAACTCTCCAGAAAGCAGGAATAGAAGGAACATACCTCAACATAATAAAAGCTATATATGACAAGCCCACAGCAAACATTATCCTCAATGGTGAAAAATTGAAAGCATTTCCTCTAAAGTCAGGAACAAGACAAGGATGCCCACTTTCACCATTACTATTCAACATAGTTTTGGAAGTTTTGGCCACAGCAATCAGAGCAGAAAAAGAAATAAAAGGAATCCAAATTGGAAAAGAAGAAGTAAAACTCTCACTATTTGCAGATGACATGATCCTCTACGTAGAAAACCCTAAAGATTCCACCAGAAAATTACTAGAACTGATCAATGAATATGGTAAAGTTGCAGGATATAAAATTAACACACAGAAATCCCTTGCATTCCTGTACACTAATAACGAGAAAATAGAAAGAGAAATTAAGGAAACAATTCCATTTACCATTGCAATGAAAACAGATTCATTTTGATACATGTCAAAACCAATACAATATTGTAAAGTTAAATAAAATAAATTTTTTTAAAAAATTTAAAAACAGAGTAACTTGTTGGAGAAGACTCTTCAGAGTCCTTTGGAGTGCAAGTAGATCCAACCAGTCCATTCTAAAGGAGGTCATCCCTGGATGTTCTTTGGAAGAAATGATGCTAAAGCTGAAACTCCAATACTTTGGCCACCTCATGCGAAGAGTTGATTCATTAGAAAAGACTCTGATGCTGGTAGGGATTGGGGGCAGGAGGAGAAGGGGATGACAGAGGATGAGATGGCTGGATGGCATCACCGACTCAATGGATGTGAGTCTGAGTGAACTCTGGGAGATGGTGATGGACAGGGAGGCCTGGGTTGCTGCAGTTCATGGAGTCGCAAAGAGTTGGACATGACTGAGTGAATGAACAGAACTCAACTGAACTTGTATTTACATATTATATAAATGTCTGGAATGATAAGGATTAGATTATTAATGTTACTCTCGGTTCTGTTCTCTTTTATGTCATATCATTGAACATTGATATATTAGAACTCATCTTAATGATAAATGTTTTAATATAACCCCTTCACTATCAAATGAAACTGTAGAGTGGAGTTGTTCTGATCTCTGCTGTGCTCCTCATGAGTCTATATTTATCTGTCTTTCTCTACATTGTGATTCTAAAAGTTTCTGCATAGTATACTTTTTTCTTCACTGGTAAATGATAGTTTTCTCCATTATGAGTGCCTGTTATGTTAGAGTTTATGGAAAAATGAGTTTATCATTAGTATGTCAGTATCATGATAACATAAGATACTCCCTTTGTCTCTCCCCTTCATTCGCTTAGTAAAACGTATATACTTTAAGAAAGATTCCTCTGCCCAACACACCAGACCTCCAGAGATTCACATATATGTAGCACATGAAGGTAGGCTGATTAGAACATGTAGGGGAAGTAGAACCATAGCAACGGTAGAATCAGCATCCCTGGTCCCAGTGCTATGGTTGAGGCAGCTGAGCCCTTGTACCCAGAACACCAGTGAGGTGGAACACTTGACCCAGGACTTCTAGATGCAGCATCATCTACAACCACAGGAAGATGGTGGTGGGTAGGTGGTGGGGACCGTGAACCAGGTGACCCTGGATGATGAAAAATACACACTGTCTTGGTTCCCACAGCAGAGATGCCAACCACAGAAAGAACACTGACAAGCACCAAGGCACCAGTGGACCTGGAGGTATCAGTGACCCTGGAGGCACCAGCAGTGACTACAAGGCACCAGGCAAAACATCTGATAGGAACACTGAAGGGCAGGCACTGCAGTTTCTCAATTATAAGCAGTTGTAGGTCATATAGAAGAAACTAAAACCTTGTTCAATAGAGCTTAACTGAAAAACAAAGAAGGGCTTCTATTTAGCAATCTGAATTCTTAGAATCAAAATAAACAAAGGTTTACCCATATAACAGAGAAGGCAATGGCACCCCACTCTAGTACTCTTGCTTGGAAAATCCCATGGACAGAGGAGCCTGTTAGGCTGCAATCCATGGGGTCGCTAAGAGTCGGACACAATTGAGCGACTTCACTTTTCACTTTCATGCATTGGAGAAGGAAATGGCAGCCCACTCCAGTGTTCTTGCCTGGAGAATCCTAGGGACTGGGGAGCCTGGTGGGCTGCCGTCTATGGGGTCGAACAGAGTCAGACACGACTGAAGTGATTTAGCATAGCATTACCCATATAAAGCAGGTGTTTGCTATTTCAAATGCACTGGCAGAAGAGCAATCTAGTGAGCACCATGAAAAACCAGAGAAACATGGACTCACAAAAGGGAAATAACAATATTCCATGAACTAATATTAACATCATGGAAAATTGTGATTAAATAGAAAATTCAAAGCAGCATCTGGAAGAAACTCAAAAAGTTATAGTAAAACTGATAAAGGCACTTTAATAAGCTCAGGGATAAAAAATAATAATGAACATAAGGAACACTTTCCAAAAAGATAAAAATTCTTGGACATGACCAAGCAGAAATTCTGGAGCCGAACAACTCAATAAATGAGATAAAGAATGCCTTAGAAAACACTGGAAGTAAAGGATGCATTATGGATGTGAGTAACAGTGAGCTGAAAGGTAGAGTGATTTAGGAGAAGTGAAGACAAAACTAAGATTTTTAATGAGGATATTCTGTGAGAAATATCTGACTCCATTATAAGAGGTAAGATAATGAGTTCCCAAGTGGCTCAGACGATAAAGCCTCTGCCTAAAATGTGGGATACCTGGGTTTGATCCCTGGGTCGGGAAGATACCCTGGAGAAGGAAATGGCAACCCACTCCAGTATTCTTGTCTAGAAAATCCCATGGATGGTGTTGCCTGGTAGGCTACAGTCCACAGGGTCGCAAAGATTTGGACACGACTTAGTGACTTCACTTTCACTTTATCCCAGAAGAAAAAGAATAAAAATAGAGAGAAAGGAACAGAGATTATTTATAGAGATAATAGAATTTTCCAAGCCTTGGAAAGGAACTATATGTACAAGTCCACAAAGCTATCATAATAGAACACCTAAATGTCTCAATGAAAAAGACCTACTCCAAGACAGACACATTAAAGCTGTCGAAAGTCAATGACAAAGAAAGAATATTAAATGTAACCTAGACATGTGCCTTTACTAGGGTATCAGCAGATTTCGTGGGAGAAACTCCTCAGGACGAGAGAGAATGGAATGACTTTCTCAAAATATTGAAAGATAATAACTGTCAGCCAAGAATATTTTATTCAGCAAGGTTAAACTTCATGTGTGTGTGTGTGTGTGTGTGTGTGTGTGTGTGTGTGTGTGTGTGTGTGATCAGCTGTTGTCTGACTCTTTACAACCCCACGGACTAGACTGTAGCCCACCAGACTCTTCTGTCCTTGGGATGTCCCAGGCAAGAATACTGGAGTGGGTTGCCATTTCCTCCTCCAGGGTATCTTCCAGAACCAGGGATAGAACCCTTGTCTCCTGAATCTTCTGTATTGCAAGCGGATTCTTTACCCCTGAGCTAGAGGGGAAGCTGCTATCTTTCAGATAGGAAAGCGGAATAAAGGCTTTCACAGATGAACTAAAGCTGGGAGTTTAGCATCATTAGAATGCCTTATAAGAAATGTTGAAATGTTCTCTTTTACCTTGAATGAAAAAGCACAACACAAAACTATGCCTAAGGTGACAGAATCAGAAAAATTGCAACTCTGTATCAAAATAAGTTGTTTAAAATTACCATGTAAGTTTTAGAGGGAAAAAGCATTAAAATAACTATAACTCCTTCAGTTTCGTAATTGAGTCATAGTGTGGAAAGGAATATTTTCCAGTACCACGTAGTATAAAAGAATGAAATGGATCTGCACTACTATGCTAGTATACAAAACAAAACTCAATACAGATTAAAAACTTAGATTTGAGACCTTAAACATTGAAAATCATAGAACAAAACATAGGCTATACCTCTTTGACATCAAAATTGTAAATACATTTGTGGATGCATCTCTTCAGTCAATGAAAAAATAAAAGCAAGCAAAGGGAATTACATCAGACTAAAAAGCTTTGAAAAAGTGAAGGAAACCACAAACAAAATTAAAAGGCAAACTTCTCATGGGGAAAGGTTTTTGCAAATTATATTGTCAAAGAATAATTTTTTTTATCAAAAAATACAAAGGATTCAATCAACTCAATACAAAAAAGCCAGCCATATTAAAACAATGAGCAAGGGATCCTCAATGGACAGTTTTCCAAGGAAAGCATCAGATTCATCAATGGGCACAGGAAAAGAGGTCCAACATAATTAATCACCAAAGGAATGGACACCAAAGCCACTATTTAAACAAGAGGTACACTTCCCATGGTTAGAATGTTGTGCTGTGGTTAGTTCCTCACTCATGTCCAATTCTCTGCAACCCTTTGGGACTGTATAGCTCACCAGGCTTCTCTTTCCATGGGTTTTTCCAGGCAAGAATACTAGAAATTGCCATTTCTTCCTCCAGGGATGGATAGAATGGTTACTATAAAAGAGAAAAAATAAATCAACACATGTTGGTGAGGACCACATTGGACCAGGAAAGGATACTCAAGGTTCACAATTTCTTCTTACACCTGTGTATCTCCTCTTTGTATCTCTTATAAATACATTTGTCATTGGATTTTGGGTCCACTTGGATAATCTAAGTTGATCTCACTAGAAGTCCTCAATTATAGCTGTAAGATATATATATATTCCCATCAAATAAGGTCAAATTCACAGGTACAAGGGGATAGGATGTAGACATATCTATTGAGGGCCCACCATTCAACCCACTATGCAGTGTTCCAATAAAACTTTTTACTGAAATAGGCTGTGACTACAATTTGTTCTGTGATAACAGTGTTCTGAATCCTGATTTAGAGTGGAGATCCAAATAAAGGGAATAAGTAAACTAGAGACAAAACTGCAAAATAGAAAGAATATCAAAATATAGCTCCTATACTATTAATGGGTTTCACTTGGGGGTGTGTGTGTGTGTGTGTGTGTGTGTGTGTGTGCTCAGTTGTGTTCAGCTGTTTCTGACCTCATGAACTGTAGCCCCGTCTCCTCTGTCCATGGAATTTTCCAGGAAAGACTATTAGAATGGGTTGTGTTGAAAAAAAATACAGTCACAACCTGAAAGTAGAGAGTTACTTTATTTGGTGGGACTGTCTCCAGCCCTGGAGATAGCATCTCAGTAGCTCTGAGAAAATTGCTCCAAGGAGAAAGGAGGGGGAGTCAGACTATACACCTTTGCAATGAAGGGTGCAGGGAGGCTGAAAATCAAAGTCAGATATCAAATTAAGGAGTTTAGCATTCTCTGTATGAGAAGATGTAAGCCTCTGGACTCACTGAATTCATTCCTTTCATATGCACCTTGGCTATCTTGGGCCAAACCCTTTTTCCTTGTTCTTCTTAAGGAGGGGCAAAAGTGGCAAATGGCTGCTTCTTGCATTCCCCCACTGGGGGTGTGGTAACATCTGCTGGATTGCAGTTTTAGGAGCCACCCCCACCCCCATTCAACATTTGGAGGCCAGAGATAACTGATGGCTGTGACGTTTCTTGTTTATTGATATGGCAGGAGATGTTTTCATTTTACTGTTGCTATTTGCTACTCCCAGGAATCTTTCTGACCCAATGATGGAACTCAAGTCTCTTGCATCTCCTGCACTGACAGGCAGGTTCTTTACCCCTGAGCCATCTGTTCCCAAACAGCTGCTCCCTGTGTCAGTGTGTGACAGCAGGCAGGTAGCTAAGGATGAACAGAGAAATCGGGGCAGGGCCAGATGGCAGGAAATCCCACGTCACATAAACAGTCAAGACCATAGGCAGACAAGGGAAAGCAAGAACCTTCAGATGGACAGGAAGCCACATGTTTTGGGTGATAACGGTTCTGTAACAATCTAGAGGGGTGGTATGGGGTGGGAGATGGGAGGGAGTTTCAAGAGGAGGGGAATATATATATATATATATATATATATATACTTATGGCTGATTAATGTTTGGCAGAAAACAAAATTTTGTAAAGCAATTATCCTTCAAATAAAAAGCAAATGTTTGGAAAAAATGATATATTCTGAACTGTGGTGCTGGAGAAAATTCTTGAGAGTCCCTTAGATATTAAGGAGATAAAACCAATCAATCCTAAAGGAAATCAACCCTGAATATACTGATGCTGGAACCGAAAATCCAATACTTTGACCAGCCGATGAGAAGAACTGACTCATTGGAAAAGACCCTGATGCTGAGAAAGATTGAGGGGAGGAGGAGAAGGGGGCAGCAGAGGATGAGATGGTTAGATAACATCACCGACTCGAACATGAATTTGAGCAATTTCCAGTGATAAAGAAGGACAGAGGAACTTGGCGAGCTGCAGTCCATGGGATCACAAAGAGTTGGACACAATTTAGTGGCTGAACAACAAGAAGTCTGTGGGTGATTTTAAATATATATCTAAATATGTCATGTAACAAATCTTTTTAAAGTGGAGGAAATAACTGCTCTAAATTATAGTTAAATAGCCTGATTTGTCAAACATCACATGAAGCCAAAGATTATATATGGTTTTGTAGCAAACAATACAGCTCTTTTGTTGGAGAAGGATTACCAATATTCTGGATATATCAAGAGCTATTGATCCTTGTGTTAGGTAGTTAGAATAGGAAATGGGAGTCCAGAATGGCAGTGGCTAAAAGACAAGGAAGGGAAAAGCCTGTGAAAATAGAACAAAGGAAGGTCCCAGGACCAGAGTGAGGCCCTCAGGTAGAACAAATAGTGCTCCTGGGTAGTCCAATTTACATAGGACAGGCCCAGGGGGAGAAAAAAAAAAAAAAAACATATAAAAGCGGAGCCAAAGGGCCGGGGGTCTCTCTTCTCTTTGTGTCTTCAGGTCGACATGCCCTCATGCCTTGAGGATGGATTTTCCTGCTATTTTCTAAATTAAATAGAGCTGTAACATGGAGCTGTAACACTGATTTGTGTAAGAGCTATAACGTGGTCTGTTTGAGACCTGAGAGCTAGAACATGGTCTGTCCAAGACCTGAGAGCTGTGACATGCCAAGGGCTTTAATGTCCATCACTGCAAATCTTTGTAGTGACAAGACAAAACCGAGGAGCATACAAATGCCTGATACTTGGAGCAAGACAATAATTTAGAAGTCCATGGAAACTAGTCAAAATAGGTTCCTCCTTTTTAGATTAGAAAATGCTAACTGAAGGTTAGGATAAAGTGCAAGGAGGTTAGATCTCTGGAAGGCTGGATAATTCATAAGAAGTAATACAAACTAGATTCAACTGATAGCCAACCTTGTCTCCTGGGAACAGAGTTTCAGCAGGAAAATTATATTCTATTTCTAGTGTCCCACAGGGAAGTGACGTACTCTGAGATTGGAGTAACAAAGGAAACAGTGACTAATGAGCATACATAGGAGCTGTAAATATCTCCTCTGTTACAGTTCCTGTAGATGTAGAACCTTGAGCTGCACAGGACGTGGTTGATGCTTTTGGAGTAAAAATTTTGGCTGGGGTACCTTCTTGGCAACAGAGCTTCAGTTTTCACCATCAACCATCCAGGCAGGAATTTGTATATCCACCCAGATTTTCCTCTCATAGACCTCATCTAAGTGAGTCTATGAGTTGAATAGGTAGTTCAGGAAAGATTCAGAGAAAATGGAAGTGAAAAACTTTTATTTGAAATCACTTGAGAGCCTAATAAGTCTAGTACAGACTCGAGATATTTGCTGTGCTTGTTTGGTAGATTGGCTAATTTATAGTTCATTTTTTAATATGTTAAAAAGAGAAATGTGTGATGGACTCAGCAACATGCATTCTTGTTGATGATTAAGTGATGGGAATGGAAGTCCAGTTGGATGAGAGTGAGGAAGGAAGTGGGAGCATAAAGTGGTTCCAGTAAAATTAGAGGATATTAAAGGAGTTTCCTAGATAACGGAAGTAAGAAGTGTGGATTTAAAGGCATGTGCAGTGAACTAAAGACATTTTTTTAAAGATGTGATGCATTAAAGCACGTTCTGTATTAGTTAGAAAGATATATTCCCATGGAGGTAGATACTATCTTGCGAAAGAAATACACATTTCACAGCATATTCTCTCATGTTGGGTATTCACATGAAAAAATATGTATTTAATATGAAAACAGATATGCTACTGAGCTTTAATTTGGAACAAGTGGGAAAGCAATGGAGAAATTTGTGAGACAGAAGAAAAAAATCAGTTAAATCTCATAACCAATGATAATCATTCACTTAATAACATGAAAGAACTATGCTAAGCTTTTTACATGCATTTGACTACTGATGTAGAAGGATGGACACCACTATTCCCACTGCGAAAGGATATTAATGTTTAGAATGGACCTATAGTCTTTCTTAAGTTCATACAGCTAACGTGTTAGATCTGCAGTTCAGATGCTGGTTTTCTGATTCATTTTTGTGTGTGTGTGTTGAAGATCATATAGAAAAGTCTTTCCTGGAGAAGGGAATGGCAACCTTCTCCAGTATTCTTGTCTGGAGAATTCCATGGACAGAGGAGCTGGGTGGGCTACAGTCCTTTTACCAATTATGTTTTAAAACTTAAACTTATTATTGATCTTTGTATATTTTCTCTTGCTAATATTTCTAACATAACAATGGTTCCTAATAATTTTTAATCATTTTTAAACAATAATCAATTGTTGTTAGTTTTCTAGTGCAATGTTCAACCAGTAGGATGTTTCTTTTTCCTCCTTTGACTGCCATTTTAACAGAAAAAGAATAAAAGCTTTTATATTATAAAGCACTATAAAACATGTTTTGACAGCATAAAGATAACGACTCATTTTTCTTTTGATAAATTGCTGTAGGCTGCTTCATTAGGTATTCTGGCCATCAAGGAGATAAAACTGGGGTTGGAATGCTGCCACTACTAAGGAAGCTTTGTCATCACAGTCTCTCAGGGACAAACTGAGTTGATTAGATCTTGATTTGTAAATGAAGGGATTCAGCATGGGGGTGACCATGGTATATATCACTAAGGTCATTAGACTTGTCCTAGAAGATGAAATGCCTGCAAAACTGAGGTATACATAATCCAAGACGTGTGCTCTAAAATAAGGCAACCAGGAAGAGATATGACCCACAGGTGATCCTTATTTTCCTCCCCACATCCTTTTCTTCTTTGTCATATTTTGAACTGCTTTTAAAATTTATCTTTTAATACAGAGCACAAAATGGTCACATTAAAATGAAGCCCCACAGGGGGCTCACCAACTAGAACTTAGGTACTGTTTCTACATTCTCTAGGGTAAAGATGTTTTGATGTTGACAACTTGCTTTGTATTATTCCTTTCCTAATCATTGTGGCTGGAGTTGAGAACTAGGGAGTGATGGGGCTTCCTTGGTGGCTCAATGGTAAAGAAGCTTCCTGCAATGCAGGAGCCTCAGGTTCAATCCCTGAATTAGGAAGATCCCTTGGAGAAGGAAGTGGCAACCCACTCCAGTATTCTTACCTGGGAAATCCCACAGAGAGAGGAGCTTTGGGCTAAGGTCCATAAAGTCACAAAGAGTCAGACAGGACTGAAGCAACTTAGCATGGACACACAGGGAGTAATAAACCCAGTAAGTAATCAAGTGCTCTATTTGTGTGAGAGTGTGTTGTGGGGAATGAGCAGTTCTCTGGTCAGTGGTACTTAAGTTTATCTATTCCAAAATGTGACCTGTAAAAGACAGACACAAAAGTGTTACCCAGAAGATGAAAATAAGGATCAATTTCTGTTCAAAGGAATAATTTTAAATTTTAAAACAAAATAAAAATGTGAAAGGAAGAACATGTGCATGAGGGACTCTTTGTGCCTTGCAGTTTTGGCAGCAGCAGGGAGGTCATCAGCATGATTTGATATCATCTCCCTTGCTCCCCTTGCTCATTCCCCTGGACACTTTGGCTTCCTTTGAGCCTTGACTATTTGAAACAAGTCCCACCCTCAGTGACTTTGCACTGATTCTTTCCCCAACAGGGCACTTTCCTCTCCCAGATAACACAATATCTCGCTTTGTCTTCCATCAGGTCTCTGTTCAAATTTCTCCTTGTCTGAGGTCTCCCTGAGCTCCCAGTAAATCATAACACCTCCACTCTATCTTATAAGTCAAAGTAGCTAAATAGTGTCTGACTCTTGTGACCCCATGGTCTTGTGAACACAGAGGACCCTCCAGGCTCCTCTGTCCATGCGATTTTCCAGGCAAGAATACTGGAGTGGCTTGCCATTTCCTTCTCCAGGGGATCTTCCTGACCCAGGGATCAAACCGAAGTCTCCTGCATTGCAGGCCGAATCTTTACCAACTGAGCTATGAGGGAAGTCCCTGTCTTATACTTGTTTTGTTTTTCCATTTACTCTATTTTATAGGGTAAATTTTTTCCACAGCATCTTTCACCATAAGACATGACAATGTGTTTTTGTATTTGTTAATTTGTATTTTTATTCACTATTGGACTGTAAGGAGTTTTGTTTTTAGCATCCTATACATTCACCCCAGAAGATAGACAGTATTCAACATAAATTTCTCGAATGTGTGGAAGAATTTTGCATTTAAAGTGGATAATATATGAGCTGTTGGCTAAAAGCCTGAGTGTGAAACATGAATTTCTAATCACAGATGTCCTAGAAGATACCTTGAATACTATAGAAATGTGTAATTTACAGCTTTTCACTATGTAAATACCCACATATGCAAAAATTAATCATGTTATTTTTTTTGTTTCCTAATAGTGACCACCAAAATATGGTACCAGGCAACAAAACACAAATTTCAGAACTTATTCTTCTGGGATTTTCAGAGGAACAAGCACTGCAGCCCCTCATATTTGGGCTTTTCCTCTCCTTGTACCTGATCACTGTGGTTGGAAATCTGCTCATCATCCTGGCCGTCATCTCAGACTCCCACCTCCACACCCCCATGTACTTCTTCCTCTCGAATCGGTCCTCTGTAGACATCTGTTTCATCTTCACCACCATCCCCAAAATGCTGGTGAATATACAAACACAAAGCAAAGTCATTTCCTATGAAGACTGCTTCACTCAGATATATTTTTTCCTACTATTTGTACAATTGGATGACTTCCTCCTGACCATCATGTCCTATGACTGGTATGTTGCTCTCTGTCACCCACTGCACTACACAGTCATCATGAATGCCTGGCTGTGTGCACTGCTGGTTCTGGTGTCCTGGATGACAGGTGCCCTAAATTCCTTGTTACAAACTTTACTGACCCTGCGCCTGTCTTTTTGTACAGTCTTGGAAATCCCCCACTTCTGTGAATTCAAAGAGCTGATCCAACTTGCCTGTTCTGACACCTTTCTAAATAAAACCATGATGTACTTTGCAGTTAGGCTGTTGGGTGATGGTCCATTTGCTGGGATATGTTACTCATACTCTAGGATAGTTTCCTCCATACATAGAATCTCATCAGCTCAGGGGAAGTATAAAGCATTTTCCACCTGTGCATCTCACCTCTCGGTTGTCTCCTTATTTTATTGTACAGCCTTAAGAGTGTACTTTACCCCTGCTGTTACCCACAATTCACATTCAAGTGTAACAGCCTCGGTAATGTACACTGTGGTCACACCCATGCTGAACCCCTTCATCTACAGTCTGAGGAATAAAGACATAAAGAGGGCTCTGAGAAAATTCTTTAGGATGGCAACTATATTAGAACCAATTGCCTTGAGGCAGAAGAAGTGTTTATTTTTGCAAGATGCAATGCTTAGAGGCTAAAATTGTGATTTTCTGATCAGATTGTGAAAAGAGCACTTCCTCCTTCAATTTACTGCCTGATATATCCATTTATTGCATTTCAACTTCTTTATACAAGTTAACTAGGTCTCTTGACTAACCTTTATGCTATTTGCTATCTTTTTTCCTTTGTCATTTTGCTACTTCCACAAATTGATTTGCAAACTTAAGTGGAATACATGGAAATTCCCATTTACCTCATGACTCTTCATGCATTCCTTGGGAATAATTTCTTCTGAAATGAAATGTTTTATATTGAACAATTTGTTTTTCAGTTTACTAAAAGAAAAATCATGAGTTGTACTATTTCTCTGGGAAAAAGCACCAACTTAGCAACAGAAGTCATTTCCACAATTTCATTAGACAGTCAAATATAAAACAAAATGTTATCACTTTTTTTCTGCATCATTTATTTGTTCATCACAACCACACCCATGCTGAACCCCTTTATCTCCTTTCTAAGCAAGAATGACATAAAGATAACTCAGAAGAAATTCAATGGGATGGCAGTCACAAAGCAGTCAATTGCCCTGGGGGTGATGAACTGCACTTGATTTCACAGAAAATAGTCCTGAAACCAGAGCTGTGATTCTTTGTCCATTGTGTAATAAAATTCACTCCTCTTTGTTTCTTGGAATATCCATTTTATTTTAATTCAAGATCTCTATACAAATCCAGTGACTCACTTTATTAAGCTTTCTCTTCAACTATGGAATGAGGTTCATGACATTGTACAGGAGACAGGGATCAAGACCATCCCCATGGAAAAGAAATGCAAAAAAGCAAAATGGCTGTCTGGGGAGGCCTTCCAAATAGGTGTGAAAAGAAGACACTGAAAAACAAAGGAGAAAAGGAAAGATATAAACATCTAAATGCAGAGTTCCAAAGAATAGCAAGAAGAGATAAGAAAGCCTTCTTCAACAATCAATGCAAAGAAATAGAGGAAAACAACAGAATGGGAAAGGCTAGGGACCTATTCAAGAAAATCAGAGATAGCAAAGGAACATTTCATGCAAAGATGGGCACGATAAAGGACAGAAATGGTATGGACCTAATAGAAGCAGAAGATATTAAGAAGAGGTGGCAAGAATACACAGAAGAACTGTAAAAAAAAAAGAGCTTCACGACCCAGATAATCATGATGGTGTGATCACTGACCTAGAGCCAGACATCCTGGAATGTGAAGTCAAGGGGGCCTTAGAAAGCATCACTAGGAACAAAGCTAGTGGAGGTGATGGAATTCCAGTGGAGCTATTCCAAATCCTGAAAGATGATGCTGTGAAAGTGCTACACTCAATATGCCAGCAAATTTGGAAAACTCAGCAGTGGCCACAAGATTGGAAAAGGTCAGTTTTCATCCCAATCCCAAAGAAAGGCAATGCCAAAGAAGGCCCAAACTACCGCACAATTGCACTCATCTCACACGCTAGTAAAGTAATGCTCAAAATTCTCCAAGCCAGGCTTTAGCAATATGTGAACTGTGAACTTCCTGATGTGCAAGCTGGTTTTAGAAAAGGCAGAGGAACCAGAGATCAAATTGCCCACATCCGCTGGATCATGGAAAAAGCAAGAGAGTTCCAGAAAAACATCTATTTCTGCTTTATTGACTATGCCAAAGCCTTTGACTGTGTAGATCACAATAAACTATGGAAAATTCTGAAAGAGATGGGAATACCAGACCACCTGATCTGCCTCTTGAGAAATCTGTATGCAAGTCAGGAAGCAACAGTTAGAACTGGTCATGGAACAACAGACTGGTTCCAAATAGGAAAAGGAGTACGTCAAGGCTGTATATTGTCACCATGTTTATTTAACTTCTATGCAGAGTACATCATGAGAAATGCTGGACTGGAAGAAACACAAGTTGGAATCAAGATTGCTGGGAGAAATATCAATAACCTGGATAGGCAGATGACACCACCCTTATGGCAGAAAGTGAAGAGGAACTCAAAAGCCTCTTGATGAAAGTGAAAGTGGAGAGTGAAAAGGTTGGCTTAAAGCTCAACATTCAGAAAACGAAGATCATGGCATCTGGTCCCATCACTACATGGGAAATAGATGGAGAAACAGTGGAAACAGTGTAGGACTTTCTTTTTCTGGGCTCCAAAGTCACTGTAGATGGTGACTGCAGCCATGAAATTAAAAGACGCTTACTGCTTGAAAGGAAAGTTATGACCAACCTAGATCAGATCAGATCAGTCCCTCAGTCGTATCCGACTCTTTGTGACCCCATGAACTGCAGCACGCCAGCCTAGATAGCATATTCAAAAGCAGAGACATCACTTTGCCAACAAAGGTTCGCCTAGTCAAGGCTATGGTCTTTCCTGTGGTCATGTATGGATGTGAGAGTTGGACTGTGAAGAAGGCTGAGCACCGAAGAATTGATGCTTTTGAACTGTGATGTTGGAGAAGATTCTTGAGAGTCCCTTGGACTGCAAGAAGATCCAACCAGTCCATTCTGAAGGAGATCAACCCTGGGATTTCTTTAGAAGGAATGATGCTGAAGCTGAAACTCCAATATTTTGGCCACCTCATGTGAAGCGTTAACTCATTGGAGAAGACTCTGATGCTGGGAGGGATTGAGGGCAGGAGGAGAAGGGGACGACAGAGGATGAGATGGCTGGATGGCATCACTGACTCGGATGCGAGTCTGAGTGACCTCCGGGAGCTGGTGATGGACAGGGAGGCCTGGCGTGCTGCGGTTCATGGGGTCGCAAAGAGTCGGACACGACTGAGCGACTGATCTGATCTGATCTGATCTGATACCTGGAGCTCATATTTCTTAAGCTTCCAAACCAATCATTGATATCTGTGGGACACCAACAAGACACCAAGCAAACAACTTCATCTTTAGAGCAAGCAACATCATCTTGGGACTCAAATAATTAAGGAGTTGTATGAGATGCAGTCAGATGGGAAAAGCTATTTAAAGCTGGTTCACGTACCAAGTCTCTTCAGTCATGTCTGACTCTTTGTGAGTCTATGGATCATAGCCTGCCAGGCTCCTATGTCCATGGGATTCCCCAGGCAATAATACAAGAGTGGGTTGCCATGCTCTCCTCCAGGGGATCTTCCTGACCCAGGGATTGAACCTGTGTCTCCTGAATTTCAGGTGGATTCTTTACGCACTGAACCACCTGGAAAGCCCCAAGTTGGTACATGTTATTACAGTTCCACACAATTCCTTTCAGATGTCATGATGAACTGCAGAGCATTTTTTGCTGCATTCAAACATTGCCCTCTGAACCAGGGATTATGTTGCCATTATGAAATATGTGGATAAGTCTTCTAATCTGTGCTAGTCTTACAGTTAGAGCTCCTTTCTGGAGGACATAGGGTTTGAAGTCACAATAGCATTCTGCCAAATACCAGAAAGGGGTAGAGATAATGATCCACCTTTGCTGAGAATAATAGCAATTGCTCACATTTGCTGATCACTTTGTATGTGCTGTGTACTCTTCTGAATGCAACCACCCACATCTTTCATCTTTATAAAAATATGTGAGATGATTATAGCTATGAAAATAAGTGAGATGATTACTGCTATGTAGCATCTAAAATGACTTAGACACTGGTAGCTGTAACTTGCACAAATTCGTACTGGTAGCTGTAACTTGCACAAATTCGTAAACAGAATCATTGATAGAATGAGCTCATATGCTGCTCTTTGTTTTTTGCCATCTGGCCCTGTGTTTGGAAGAGCAGAGCCACTGATGGTGCTGGAAACCGTGCTCCCTGCTCAACACAGAGACCGTTTAATGGGTCTGCCTGAAGGATCTCTCCCAAGTCACTTCTTATCTGACTGCATAACCTCTCCTTCAACCAACAGTGCTCAAAGGAGAGTCCGTTGTGTGTGCCCTTGAATATACCAAACATTCAAGAATTCCATGTAATTTCATTTTACAGATTCCTCTTATTCATTCATGTATTACCCAGTGAGTTATCCCAATCATAAAAGCAAAAACAAACTCCCAAAACTTAAAACATAAGAGTGCTGTGAAGTACTGCTTCCCAAAAAGCCCGACATTATCTTTTGGTGTGTGTGTGTGTGTGTGTGTGTGTGTGTGTGTGTAATACAGTTTCATTAAAGTATAAAGGAGATAGACAAAGCTTCTGACATAAGCATCAGTTAATCAAGATTTTTCCAACCCTTGACATGACTTCTTGTTTCTGTCTGGTTTATGTATCTTTTTTCCCTCAAAAAATAAGGACTTTACACAGGCATTTTAGACTATACAGTGATGTTTTGAAATTAGATATTAGTGGATTGATGATTATAATATATCTATTTAGTATCTATTTTTGTTGTTGTTGTTCTTCGTATACCCTGAAAGTATTGCCAGTTTTAAAATGCATCTCCCTGCGGGAGAGAGTTCCATTACATGAAGAATAAAAAGACATCTATAAAGAATAGCATGGGCAGTAATGTTTTATATCATCTGGGCAAAATACTCAGAGGAACTCTCTGCTTATCTATTTATCTAAGTCTTAAAGGCAAGGCAGGTATTTTTTTTTTAAGTAATTTAAATGTAAACATAATTGAATTCTATTTAATGATTATTTTAATAAAAGATATAATAAAATTATGAAGTTGTAAGTTTTTGATGAACTATATTTATAGAAATAAGATACTATAATTTTATTAAAGTATCGTATCAAAAGATTCAAGGACATCAACAAGTTAAATTGACTAAACATTTTAATTGCACTTTTTAATCAAGTTGCATTTAAGAAAAGCTGATATGCTTAGTTGCTATATGATAAGACTTGAGAAGGTCTTTGTTGTAACATCAGAAATTAAGAAGATCAGTGGTTTTATTTATTTTTTAAAAATTTTGTTTTGCTTAAATTTACAATATTGTATTGCTTTTGCCATACATCAAAATGAATCCGCCGCAAGTATACATGTGTTCCCCATCCTGAACCCTCCTCCCTCCTCCCTCCCCATATTATCCCTCTGGGTCGTCCCAGTGCACCAGCCCCAGGCATCTGTTATCAGGCATCGTACCTGGACTGGCGACTCGTTTCAGTTATGATATTATACATATTTCAATGCTATTCTCCCAAATCATCCCACCCTCTCCCTCTCCCAGAGTCCAAAAGACTGTTCTATACATCAGTGTCTCTTTTGCAGTCTCGTAAACAGGGTTATTGTTACCATCTTTCTAAATTTCATATATATGCATTAGTATACTGTATTTGTGTTTTTCTTTCTGGCTTACTTCACTCTGTATAATAGGCTCCAGTTCCATCCACCTCATTAGAACTGATTAAAATGTATTCTTTTTAATGGCTGAGTAATACTCCATTGTGTATATGTACCACTGCTTTCTTATCCATTCATCTGCTGATGGACATCTAGGTTGCTTCCAAATCCTGGCTATTAGAAACAGCG